>CM076584.1:54047713-54401435 GCA_034641835.2 Pinus albicaulis
CATAATTGTATTAAAATTTCTACATGGTATGGGAGCAAAGAATATTTCAATATTGAAGCAGTATCTCAGTTTGTTGGTGGAAACAATTCGAATTTTCTGCAAGAATTTCTTGGTGTGATAGTTGAGGAAACATCGAAATGGCTTTCAATGGTTTACGGTTAGAGTATGCACTCGAGGGCAGCTCGAACTACATTCCATGGAAGGATAGGATGGAGGTGGTGCTTGAAGATAATGGCTTGAAGGAATTCATCGACAGTGATGTTCCTAAGCCCACTTCAATGGATGCTGCATTACTTGGCGCTTGGCAAAAGAAAGTAGCGAAGACGAGAAGGATTCTGTTGGAAGGTGTACGAGACCATATTTTCTCAAGACTTCATGGGAAAGCCACTCCATTTGCGATGTGGAAGGCTTTGACGGATCTTTTCCAAAGCAGCAGCGACCATAGGAAATTGGTGCTGAAGGATAAACTCAGAAAGATCAAGATGGAGGAGGGCAACAATATTCCTAAGTATCTTAGAAAGTTTGTCCAATGTTAGGATGAACTAGGGAGTGTGGGAATCACGGTTGCTGATGATGATTTGGTGAGTTTGGCTCTCTTGGGACTTCCTAATAGTTGGCACAGTTATCAAGACTCTATCAACAGATGGGAAAAACTGTCGGATTGGGAACGATTGTGGTCAGATCTAGTGCAGGAGGAGTTCAGGCAAAACACCAGAGATGGATCTTCATCAAAGCATGATGATGAAGAGGATTGTGCTTTGGCTACCAAAACAAGGAAAGGGAAAGGGAAGAAATTCCACTCAAAATCAGAGGCTAAAGGCAAGAAGCTGGATTTTTCCCAGGTGAAGTGTTTTCACTACAGTCACGAACATGGGCATCTCACCACTAATTGCCCACAAAAAAAGAAGAACAAGAAGGTTGTTGGAGCTGCAGCTGGCGAGGCCCTTGCCTTGCAATTTTAACTTGATTTCTCTTTGATCGCATGCTTGGTTTCAAGTGCAATGGGATCGGTGTGGTATCTTGATAGTGGTGCTTCCTTCGACATGACGAGAGATAAGGAGCCTTTCAGTGACTTGGAGGAGAAATATCTCCAAATGCATATTGAAATGGGCGACGATGGACGATACAGTGCGACCGGCATTGGTACCATTACCTTTGAGAGGGAGTCAGGTAAACCATTTCTGTTGAAAGATGTTATGCATGTTCCAGGTCTGAAGAAAAACTCTGTCTCAGTCGCGATGTTGGAGGACAGAGGTTATGATGTTGTTTTCAGCGATGGAAAATCTTTCCTGTGACATAAAACAACAGGTCAAACCAAGAGGATAGGGATTCGAGTTAAGAATATCTACAAGCTGGAGGTAGATGGCTGCGCTACAATGGCAGGAAAAGCAGAATAAGTGGTGAGCCAGGATGAGGGTGAATTATGGCACAGGTGATTGGGCCATCTTCACCATGTCGCCCTGAAGATTTTGCAGTAGATTTCTACTGGGATTCCCAAGGGTACACTTGCGCAGTTAGATCAGTGCAAGGGATGTACTATGGTAAGTTTGTGAAGACCACCTTTCATGAAAAGGAGAACCGTGCTTCGGCGATCTTGGAGAGAGTTCACACAGACGTGTGTGGACCATTCTCGGTTGCTTCAACAACAAAACACAGGTATTATGTTATTTTTGTTGATGAATTTTCTCGTAGATGCTGGATCTTCTTCATGCAAAAGAAGGATCAAACATTCTCAAAGTTATGTGAGTTTAAAGCATTGGTGGAGAAAGAGTCGGGGAAGCAAGTGAAGGCTTTGCGGAGCGATAATGGTGGTGAATATATCTCAAACGAATTCAAAGACTTCTACAGCAAAATGGGGTCGTGGAGAGGAAGAACATAATGATAGTGGGTGTTGCACGAGCTATGCTGCATAATCAGGGCCTACTGATACACTTGTGGGAAGAAGCATGCAACACTGTGGTTTATGTGCAAAACCGTTGTCCTCATAGGCTACTTGACCTGAGTACACCTGAAGAAGCTTTTACTGGTAAGAAACCGGATGTTTCTCACGTTAAGATATTTGGCTCATCTATTTATGTGCATGTGACCAAGAACGCCAGGAAGAAGTTAGAGCCGACTACTGAAGTTGGAATATTTGTGGGGTACACAGAAACACCCCATAATTATCGTGTGTATTTTCCAAATAGTCGAATGATTGTGGTGCGATAGGATATAAAATTCAATGAGGAGAAAGACATGAAGTTGTCGCTTGAGAGGGAGCTAGACTTGCATGCAGAGGAGGAACTTTTGGTTCCCAAAGATGAGTCTCTAGATATGGATCAACCACAAGAGGAGGTTCATGGAGTGGAGGATTCCACTCATGCAGAGCCAAACATTAGAATTGGCAGAAGGCGTCCCACAGAAGCTGAGAGGCTGAAGTTTAATGCGGAATAGAATGTAGGAGTCCCTACTTCACAGTGCAGATAGAGACAATCTCCTAACCAATTCACTAGATACATGGCTGTTATGCGCAAATGTATTGTGACAAAGCCATCTTCCTTTCAGGAAGCAGTGCAGGAGCCCACATGGCTAGATGCAATGGTGGAGTATGACTCCATTATCAGAAACAGTGCTTGGGAAATTGTTCCAAGGCCGGTTGATAAATTAGTGGTAGGTTCAAGATGGATCTACAAGGTAAAACAAGCTGCTAATGGGAGTGTTGAGAAATACAAGGCCAGATATGTGGCCCGGGCTTCTCACAGATCGAGGGGATTGATTATGAAGAAACCTTTGCGCCTGTCGCATTTTATTATTCCATAAGGACCATCCTTACTCTCTTAGTGCAGATGGGTTGGTACATTCATCAGATGGATGTGAAGACTGTGTTCCTTAATGGGATCATTGAGGAAGAAGTGTACATTGAGTAGCCTGAAGGATTTGAGATCTTCAGCAGTGAGTCGCATGTGTGCAGACTCAAAAGAGCGTTGTATGGGTTGAAGCAAGCACCCCGTGCTTAGCACACTCGGATCGACAGCTATTTCACCGGACTTGGCTTCACCAAGAGTGAGGTGGATGCAAACCTATACCAGATTGTGGTGGAGGGTAAGCTTTTAATCATTGTTCCTTATGTTGATGATTTAATACTGACTGGTGATGAGCAGCTGATACACTCATGCAAGGAGGACCTTGCAAAGGAGTTTGAGATGAAGGATATGGGCCTCCTTCACTATTTCCTTGGATTGGAAATATGGCAGTGAGATGGTGAAATTTTTGTGTCTCAAGGCAAGTATGCAAGGGAGATACTCGGTAAGTTTCGCATGGAGGGCTGCAAACCCATGGATACTCCTCTTCCTGGAAAATGGAGGAAAGAGGACGCTACATCTGGAGAGGTAGTGGATGCTACTGTCTATCGACAGTTGGTGGGTTCGCTCATGTATTTAGTTAATACAAGACCGAACATATGCTATGCGGTGAACCAGCTTAGTCAAGCAATGGTTAAGCCTACCAAGCTCTTTTGGAAGGCAGGAAAGCATGTCCTGAAATATCTCAGGGGCATATCTGAGTATGGCTTATGGTACAAACAGACGGATGAGGTGACTTTGCATGGCTTCACGGATGTAGATTGGGCGGGCAACCCAACGGACAGAAAGAGCACATCAAGAAGGGTCTTTAGTATCGGATCTACAGCTGTTTCTTGGTACAACAGGAAACAGAGATCCGTGGCACTCAGTTCAAAGGAAGCATAATACATGGCAGCAAGTCAAGCTGCATGTGAGGCTATCTGGATGAGAAATATCCTGGTTAGTTTGTTTTGTTCTCATTTAGATCCTATAGTGATTCATTGTGATAATGAGAGTTGCATTAAACTCTTGATTAATCCTGTGTTTCATGATAGATCTAAGCATATAGATATCCGGTATCATCATATCAGAGATTGTGTGTAGTGGAAGATCATGTTGCTTCAGTACATTCCTACGGAAGATCAAGATGCAGATATTCTGATGAAGGCGCTCACCAGGAGAAAATTCGAATACCATAGGGATAGGATCGAGGTGAAGGATAATCCCTTTCTTGTTGAGAGGGAGTGTTGAGATTCAACAAGATGGTGATCCTAGTGAAAATTAAACACTTACACTAGGTGGGGCCCGCAGCCTATTTTTAGGTGTATGTCTATTTTTAGAATGGTGAGCAAATTCTATTTATAGATGGTTGAGAAAATTCTATTTATGGATGGAGTTCTAGTTTTGGAATGCATGTGCGAAGTCTGTTCGTAGATCGCATGTCTAAAAATAGAATGCATGCCGATTATTATTATCTCTTAGTAATAATTGGACAATAAATAATAATCTATTCTCTTGAAGCACTTGATTTCAATTAACTGATGTGGCAAACCAGATGACTGAAGGAATTACGAGTTCTAAGGTTGGTTGGTGGGACATGCAAGTGGACTTCGTTGTAACTGAGTGATACAAAGTTGTAACAAAGTTGGATGTGTAGTTATGTGAGTTGTAAAGTAGTTTAACTCAGTTAAGTTAGTTAAACTCAGTTGTGCTAGTTGTAACTAGTTGTAACTAAAGATACACTAGTGAGAGATCAGCGAATTAAATATTAAATTAATTCACATGGAGTGATCTCACATGCAACTGAAGGTTTACTACAATTAACTACATGCATGTCAGATCCAGTGGAGGCCCAGTTGAGAGATAGGTGAAAGGGACAGTTTGACTATCTGTTGTGACATTAGTGGGTGCACTCATGCAACCACACACACATTGGAGATGCCAATGAGGATTGCGTAGTCAAGGCAAGGCAATATCTCATTCATTCAGGGATTGTGATCAGTAGGGATTGCGTAGTGGAGGCACGCTGTCAAGAGGCAGTAAATTGGTGCATGTGTGAGCCAATTTTTGTATGATAGTGTGAGACAATTGTATATTTTACTGAGAGCTCTTAGATTAGAGTTTTGTATAAGATTGTTTCATTATCCATGATATATACATAATATATGACAGTGGGGTTTTTAGCTTTATGCTTTCCCAGTAAAAACATCTGTGTTATGTGTGATTGATATTTCTTTCTTCATATGTTTTGCAATTGGTGATTAAATTTCCACAAAGATTTTAGTAAAAGGATTCTGTATTTAATAGTGACATATAATTGTTAGATCAGGAGAATCCAGGCAATACGTAATTGTATTAAAATTTCTATACGCTTCCTTTACCTTTTGAACTTCCTTTATTAATTTAGCTTGGTCTGCTTAGATGAGGTCCTCATTTATAAAGATTCCCATCCCTTTTAGGTTTGGAGATTTACCGAGTATGGTAAATTTATGGTCACTACAACTTACCCTAGCATAGATCAATGCATCTATCTTTAGCAACTTTATTGCTTCTACTAGATAAGTTGTTTCAATATGTGACTTATTTTTTAGTTCTTTTACTATTTCTAAGGTGTTCCCATCTTTTTGTTCTTTTATATCAGCAATTGTAAATTATAAGTTTCAAGGCTTTTTTATTAAGCTTATGATCTAGCTCAATTAGTTTGTTCATTTCCTTTTTGATGGGTTTGATGTCCAAGTTATTATATGTGCTACTTAAGGCCATATCATTTTTTTGTTTTTCATTTAACTCCTTATTCTCATTTCTCAAGGTCCATTTTCTTCAATTGTTAATTGTTTGTGCTTTTTCATTTCTTGTATTCTATATTCTATGATTCTTTGCTCAATCTAGAACTCTAATAGTTTATTTCTAATAATTTGAATTTGTTCTCAATCATTGTAACTAGTTCTATTTTCTGCTTTATTTTTCTTTTCTCTCTTTCTATTGAATCTAAATGGTCATAAAGACTTTACATATGTTATAGGTACTCAAAAAAAAAAAAAATTGAATATTACCAACTTCCAAAGTTGATATAAAATTATGTAAAGAGATTAAGCTATTTTATTTATTGCGGACACTAAAATATTTTGTTATTATTAATATAATTTTTTAAAAGATCATATGCTAACTAAGCACAAAATGGATTACACATCTCCTTGCTAAATTGTGATATCAATATTACTTTTACTTGCCATGTACTAAAGGAATTATATATTTTCTTATACATAAAATTGGAAATTATAAATAAAATTATACATTGTTTTGTTTTAATATAAAATTGATGTAAAATTAAAGTGAAAATTAAAATTTATGATTTTTTGGTGTTGTCTGGCTTTTTTTTTTTTCAAAAAATATGACCATAAGAGTGTTTGAATTATTTTTTATAATAGAAATAGATTCAGCACCATTAAAAACTCCACAGCACCTAAAATCCTTAAACTTGACAAACTATAACTCAAAATTTAAGTCAAATTTTTACCAAAATCATATATGAATTTTCACTATTTTCCAAACAAAATTAAAATGTCATTAATTTTTTTTTTTTAATTATCATTACGAGTATAAATATAATTTTATTATTTTTAAACTATAGCCTTTCCGAACAACTCTTTGATCACGGTTTGTAAAAAAAACCCCAAAAAAGACCCAAAAAAAAGGGGTCAGCAGATAAAAAGACCCAAAAAAAGAAGAAGAAGGGGTCAGCAGTTTGTAAAAAGACCTCAAAAAAAAAGGGGTCAGCAGATAAAAAGCGTGGAACGCGTGGATTGTGGCTGTCATCGGCGGACTGTTTGTTGGGAAGGGCCATCATTGTTCCCCACTCCTGATATTTTTCAAAAATCATGCACTCTGAAATTTCACTATCATTTAAATAGATTGTTATTTTGCTTTGAAAATTATAGAAATTTTCGTAAGATTTTAAGAAAATTTGGCAAGAATTTATTTAAATCCAGGTTATAGCTATCAAACTTCAATATTTTGGGTGCCTTGGACGTTTTTGATGGTGCTGAATCCATTTTCACCGTCAAATATATGTTTCAAACATTGCTTCTGCAAGATTTCTTAAAAACAAAATTGCCCAGATTCTGGCCAATTTTGGCTGTCCCGGCAATTCCTCCTCTCCGTAGACAACTCCTATAAGTTCTTAATCAGTTTGAAAAGTGATTTAAATGTGGACAATTTGAGTGTGTTGTTTTAGGAAGCAAGACTGCACAAAACTGCCAATTTTTTTATTAAAATTCACAGCAGAAAAACTGCTCTAGAGGAAAACTTGAGAATGTGATGTTTTGTTTGAGGAAACTTGAGAATGTGGGTCTGTCCCTTAGACTCTTGGATCTCATGAACTTTATTAAAATATATCATATCATTCAAATACATCCTCAAAGTTGGATTTCAAAACACAGTGAAAAAAAAAAGATGGTGAAGTTTTTATAAAAGAGTTGCCTACCAACCCAATAAAATAGTTTTTTGCCAAAGAAGTCAGGTAATTGGAGTGTTTAAATTGCATTTTTTTATAAAATTCAGCACCATCAAAAACTCTTAAAACACCCAAAATATTAAAATTTAATGAGTATAAATTTTTAAATTATTATATGGATTTTTTTAAAACTCGACTTTAAAACTGACCAATTACAGGAAATTTGAACCGAATTCTGAATATTTCATCACCATTGTTATTTTTCACTGCAATTTAAAGGTTTGTATGGACGACCATTGGCGACAAAGAAAAGCAAGCATTGATGGGATTTCAGTGGGCTTTACGTCTGCGGTTGATTTGGTGCACCAACTCACACGCAGCTGAAAAATAAGGGAGACAATTGTACTCTCAATAGTTATGATCCGCACTCTCAACAGTTATGATCCGACCAATAGTTACTTTGTACGTTAACGCTGCGTCTTCTGGTGTGGACACCTGTTATTCTCACGTTGGTCGTTAGCCTATGGTTTTGTTGAATCGTAATTATGTTATGGGTGCGTGTGTCCTTTCAATTCTAGCATCATAAAATTATGTTTTTATTAAAGCATTATGTTTTATTAGTGCTTTAATAGTATTCTTATTTGGTTTATGGAGTATGGGTATTTTTATGTGTTGTATTAAGGGCTGTGATGCATTAATGGATCATAGGGAAGCACAAGAGTTCTAAAAAGTACTTCGAAGGTATGAAGATTCTATACAATGCAAAGTGACTTTTCTTTTCTTGGTGACTTTTAAGGTTTTTGAAAACAAACATTAATGCATTTCACAAAATATAACAATTATGATGGTTAAATAAAAATAGAAAATAGATTTCTTAGATATAAAAGATAAGATGTTAAGGAATATAGTAATCAATGTTAAGAAGGATTCTCACTTTCCAACTTCTAATCACATGATGCCAATCAATTTTGTCTATGAAGATGTTAAGGAGGTGGATATATGATACCAAATGTTAGAAGACATGGACATTGGACACTAAAAGTCCCTTCCTTCCAATATAGGGCATGAAGAAGCTAAAAACCATCATTTGCTTCATTAATATCTATGTTTTGTAAGACAATTAGAATACTAGTTGTTTCTTAAGAGTAGTATACGTGCAGGAAATGTTAAGATGTTTTTAACAAGTACTTTTTGCAAACTTTTCTTTATGGCTTATGAGATTTGCCTATTTTGTATGAAGTCTTAGGACAACAATATTTCGTACTTTCACCATTTAACTTTGCTATAAAATTTCAGTTATAAAAGAAAATTGAAATATATATTACACAAATATAAATCATTGGATCACATGTTTTAAAATATAAATTTTGTAGGAAAGCATTTAACAATACTTATCAATTAGAAAATTGTCATGGAGAAAATGCTCACACTAAAACACATTAATATAATTTTCCAAGTTTCAATTATAAAAGAAAATTGAAATATATATTACACAAATACAAATCATTGGGTCACATGTTTTCAAATATGAATCTTGTAGGAAAACATTTAACAATACATCTAAATTAGAAAATTGTCATGGAGAAATTGCCCCCACTAAAAAGCATTAGACACAAAATTGCCAAGCCATAAACACATACATAATTCAAATTATAGGCACGCTAATAAACAAATGTGCAATTTTTCATCAACAGTATTTTATGTTAAACATGAAAAATATTAGACAAATGTGATCCTTGTTGTGTAACAATATAATATCTTTCTAAGAAACATAAATGTATATAGTACAAATGAGGAATTCAAAATGGAAATTGGTCCAAATTTGCAAACTATAAACACATAAGATGAAATAAGTCATTGGAAATTATAATAATAATCTTAGAACATGAAATAAGTCATTTCCATCCTTGTTTAATTCTCGCACGTGACATGTTGAGTTCATAATGAGTATTTCTTGTAATAGCTTCGAGTCTTGTTGTTTGAACATGGAGTAAGCCTAATGGTTAAGAACATGTATTTACTCCTAATAAGTCATAGGTTAAATCCAAAGTGGGTTGTTGTTTGAACATGTATATATATATAGCTTGAGTAAGCCTAATGGTTAAGAACATGTCTTTTCTCCTAATAGGTCATAGGTTAAATCCAAAGTGTGTTGTTGTTTGAACATGTACATTTGTATAGCTTGAATAAGCATAATGGTTAAGAACATGTCTTTTCTCTTAATAGGTCATAGGTTAAATCCAAAGTGGGTAGAGTATGTACACCTTCATAAATTTTAGTAGTCAAATCCCTGTGGATGGGAGTCCTTTGTCTCATAAACAAAAAAGTCTCATACACTAATTTAGTGTTGGGAAAAATTAATTAAAAAAAATACCAAAACACCAAAAATATCTAATAATTAAACTAGGCTAATATAAAGAGACCACTTCTAAAAAAAGCCTACCTCAAAACTATTATAGAGTTAAAATAACTTGTAATAATAATTAAATATCCTATTTTTTTTAATGTAATAAATAACTATCCGTATCATTTATTGTTAATAAAAATAATAACTTTTATTATATTTAAATATATTATTAATATAACATAATTTTAGATATTAACAATTAATTATAACTGTAGCATGATAATTATCAACATATATGTGGAAAAGTTGAGTGTAATTAAAGTGAAACCAAGTGCTAATATAAAAAGACCACTTCTAAAAATGCCTACCTCAAAGCTATTATAAAGTTAAAATAACTTATATTGATAATTAAATATCTTTTTTTTATGTGATAAATAACTATATTGCTTTACCATTTTTATTGTTGACAAGAATTGAAAATTGAAAAGAAGTGGAGCAGAGGATTGCTCTTCTCACTATTACGAATTACTTAAATAAGATTACATTGGAAACATCACCAATAAATGACTGTAGTGTAATTCGACTAAACTAGACTAACTCAAATTGAACTGGGACACTTGGATGGACAGTTTCAACACCTAGCAGGTGGTTGGAATTAGATTACAATTTAAAAAAAAAAAAATTGACTTCAACTAGATTTGGTTTTCTTCTTCTCTTCTTCCAAATTCTGTAGCCTCTAAATTGTTTCAGAGTTTTCACTTTGTTGTATCCTTCAAACCTCAGTTTTTTCATTTGTTGGTGTAGGTCTTCTATTGTTTCAGACTATCTAAGCATGTCTTGAAATTCTTCAAAAATTGACTTGTATGTGGGTTGCTGCCACATATTGCCTTCTGTAGTGCGCTTTTCATCATCAACCTGCTGCAACATAAGATCAGAATAATATTTTATCTCTTCAAAACTCCAATACCTGAAAATTTCATTGACATGTTCGTCATGCATGCTGTCTTCAACATTCATATCTACAGCTTCTGTGTAGATCTCATCAAGACATGGTGTTGCAATCCATGTTTCAAGAAAATTTAATTCTTCCTCATAATAAATTTGTGTACCTACACATTAGAAATCCATGTTGGAATTAATTTTTTTTGCAGAATGACATTGGTTCTAGTTTTTCTGCTCTTCAATGAGAGTTTTCTCCCATTGCGCTTCCTTCTCTACTTCTGCCTCTATCTCAGTTTCTGCTTTCCCTTTGCAGACTTCTTTCTTTGTCTTTGTATTTTCTTCACTAACATGTGTTGCTGCAATCAAGTTGTCTTCCACTGACTCAAGTGGGATTATATCACCAAATAACATTATGTCAATATCATGTTTTTGTTGCATCATCTGCAACTAATTATCATTAGCCAAAAATTCCATATCAAAGTTTACATCAGCAAGTTGTGTTGTTGGATTCAACATATCATCATCAACAAACTCTATTGCTAGAATCATCAAATCTTCGTCAGCAAGCTCTGTTGTTGGATTCATCATATCTTCGTCAGCAAGCTCTGTTGCTAGATTCACCTGGAAGTCTTCATCAGCAAGTTCTGTTGCTGGTATTACCAAGTCTTCATCAGCAAACTCTGTTGCTGGTATTACCAAGTCATCATCAACAAGCTTCGTATCATGAAAAGAATTGAAAACTGAAAAAAAAAATAAAGCAAAAAATTTCTCTTTTTACAAATTCACTTTCACAAGTCTCTCACAATTTTAAGTTAAAAAAAAAAAAAAACTCCAATATTTTTTCTCTCTTTAAAAAAAATATTCACACATACTTTTTTTAAAAAGACATGCCATAAAAAATTAAAATCCCTTTCCTTTACAAAACCCTTCTTTTATAAAACCTTTACCACTTTAAAATTTAAAAGAAAAAAAAATTAATAAAAAACTTTTCTATGGCCTTCCTTACCTTTTAAAAGCCTTCATATAAAGCTTTTTAAAATCTGTTAAATACGTCCTTCATGCTTTTAACATTCCTTTTAAAAATCCGTTAAATGCCTAGCCCTTTTCAAAACAATTTGATGTTTAAAATGTTTTCATATCTTCACGTCTTGTAATTTTTTTTGTGTGAATTTCATTAACGCGGTGTTTCAGTTCCGGACCTTCGACTAGCGCGTTTCTTTAATCTTCAGAAGTGCCTTAATAACGCCGAGCCTTCTTTAAAACATTAGTGCAACAAAATTTTTATTTTGGCTTTCTTCTTAAAACAACTTTTGAGCTATTTTTCTGCAATTCGTTTAGCCGACGCCTTCACTGGTTTTCTCTGGCTTTTTTTGTTCTTCTTTCGCTTTTTTGCAAGAGGCGTCTTCAACTTTTTCTCAAACTTCTGCGACTCTATCAAAGAGTCTTATGCAGGTTCGTCTATTCTCTCTACTGCTCCAATTTGGCTCTGTTGCTGCTCTCTCAGGAGTCTTATGCAAACTAGCTCTGATACCTATTAGAAAATTATGAGAGAACAGAAACGCACAGGAATAACACACAAATAATTAATTTCTATATTGCAATAATCAGATATACATCAAATATATATAGGTGAACTAATCCTAATCTTAGAGAGAGAAGTTGAGAGAATCTCTCAACTTCCTCAACAACCCAATCCAAACTAAGTAAGCCTAATAATGAAGGCATTATCTCAAACACCCCCCTTTAATGCCTACATTACAAAAATGGAGAACACACTAATTTAATACAAACATTTGTCTGTCCTAGTCTTCATTAACATTTGTACCCACTCTGAGATCTCATAGGAAACGCTCTTTTCTCCACCATTTTTGAGCTACCATTCAACCCATTTAAAATACATTTGTTTCTGACCAGCAATAATGAACTTTGCAAGATCAACAATATTGACAACTCGGCTCGTCGGGGCTTCCGCGATAGAGCTGACAAGTGATGAACCATCCTATGGACCAATCACCATCTGTCGGATATTTCGCTTTCGGCTATCCATCAGTGGCTAGGCAAATGGTCTGAATACTGAATGTGTTCAAGAGCTAATCTAACAACTTGACCTGTTTCACACAAATGGATCTCATACTGTAACCTGTAACTGATGCCCTTGGCCTGTAGCACAACAGATCAACATATAACAAATTCACACAATCAAATTAGCCAATTGTTCTCTCGTCCCTGTAGAACGTCAAGAACGACTAATTTAAATAATGCTAAATTGTTCATAGTTGGTTCTGCACTATACACATCTCACAACAAATGTCACATAATATATATCTAACAAGCAGCTTTAATTTCTCTAGCAGTATAGCACCTTTCTCCCAAAAATTTCTAGCAATTGCAGCCTCCGTCTTTCACAAATAAATTTGCAGCTTCCATCAAACACAAGGCAAGAAATATATCTACCCTCTTATTACATATAGTTGACCAACAACGCAGTTGGGTCAACTCAGATGATACCCAAATACATGTTCCTGATGAATGAATTGCCCGTAAATGTGTAATAAACCCGCTAGCAATAACGATGTCAGCAAATTTGAAATTGAAAAACGATTGCGCTACATGTGATAAACCCGCTAGCAATAACGATGCCAGCAAATTTGAAATTGAAAAACGATTGCGCTGCATGTGATAATATCGGTTGATGTTGTGGCCATCATTCACGATTGACTTGAACGCTTCGCCGTTGATTTTCTTTGCTATTCATTGTTGACTATTGGGACATCTGAAACTACCCTGCCTTTGCTTTCAGACAGATAACGAAATAACAGGGTCTCGGCTTGCTTGATCACAAAATAATATTTCTGCCATACGAACCTGTATTCCTTTTACATCGACATTATCAATACAAATGCAATATTGATGCCATGAGTTTGACGTTTGCTAGTCCACCTGAATAGTTGTTACCACTCGTCGGTTCTGTCAATGGAAGCGGTCCAGCAGATATCAATGTATAGATATAGATGGAGTAGATAAAACAAAGTCATGTGTGGTTTGTAAATTAAACCCAGATTTACAGTATTTTATTCAGAGAAGACCATAGGTATATTATTACATAAATCACATTTGTATAAGTGGAGAGTACATAAAATGATTATCGTGGATCAGGTTGGCCATTAAACACAGCCTCAGCTTCTTTGTAATTAAACACAAACAGTTTCTTCCTCGACTAACCATGGGGCCAACTCACACCTGTTTGTCTTTTATAAAAAGGCCCAAACCCAATGCGTAGTCCTTTTCTTCAAGGTAAAGCACTTATTATTAACGAATCAGCCTTGTGGATTTAATCCACACAAATGCATCAAGCCTAATCACAAACGTCACACTTTCATCTTTAAAGTACTCCCAATGTCAGATACGTACACAATACATACAAAAATTCACACAGTAATCTACCCACGAATCATATTCCTATAGAATCAATTCTCACAATTTTCTCCTCATCTTTCTGAGCACTCCCGTGAGGGATTAAGCTCAGCTAGGCTCTGATACCATATTAGAAAATTATGAGAGAACAGAAACGCACAGGAATAACACACAAATAATTAATTTCTATATTGCAATAATCAGATATACATCAAATATATATAGGTGAACTAATCCTAATCTTAGAGAGAGAAGTTGAGAGAATCTCTCAACTATACCATGACAAGAATTGAAAACTGAAAAGAAGTGGAGCAGAAGATTGCTCTTCTTATTATTATGAATTACTTAAATAAGATTACATTGGAAACATCACCACTAAATCACTATAGTGTAACTCTACTAAACTGGACTAACTCAAACTAAATTAGAACACTTGAACACTTACATGAATAATTTGACACCTAGCAAGTGGTTAGAATTAGATTCTTCAACAATTATTAATAAAAATAATAACTTTTATTATATCTAAATATATTATTAATATAATATAATTTTATATAATTACAATTAATCATAACATTATAATTATCAACATATATGCGAAAAAGTTGAATTTAATTAAAACAAAACCAAGTTCAATGTGTTTTTTTTTTTTAATTATTTACTAGGGTGAGGTTAGCATTATAATTATCAACGTATATGGGAAAATTTGACTTTAACAAAAGTGAAACCAAGTTCAATGTGTTTTTTTATTATTATTTACTTTGGTGAGGTGATATTGTGTTCGAACTAATGTATAGCAATATTGTTTTCCAAATAATATGAATAAAGGGAAAATTTTCAAGCAAATTTCAATCATTTACATATTTAAAAAGTATAGATTGTGAAATGGAGAGTTATTGTTATACCATGTGTGTTTTTCTAGATATATAAGGATGGTGATGAGTAATTTTTTGGATTAATTTAAGGATGTTTAGGATTAATTTTTATGATTATTTTATAATATTAAAAGTATATTTAGCAACTTATATGTTAAATATATCAAATTAAAAAAAAAAGCATGAATGTGAAAAGGTAAAGTAATCACTGAATATATTAATATTTTATGATATTTTCAACATTTATTTTAAATTATTTTATTAAATATTTAGTCAAATCAGTAATACACCACTGTTGTTTCTAGTGGATATATGCCAGCACAAGAATTTTCTAATACACGATATATGCTAGCACAATAATTTTAGGAAAGGGTTGAACCATCTTGATCAATACAATTAAAAACAATTTCATTTAATTTATAAAAGATGGTAAAGTTAGGTTGTAAGGAATCCTCAACAATGAAGAGCATGCTTTTATAAGGTGCTTAAAAGAAAAAGAAATTGAACTAGTCAATGGTAGTATTTTGATAAAGGTCCAAATGATTTTACAACGTGGTGGTCATGCATTATTGACCATTAAAGTCTTTATTAAGGGTGGAAAATGTACAAATAAAATATGGTTAAGGTAATCAAGGCTAAAAAGACATTGGATGCAAAGAAGTATCACATTAGATATTTAAGTTATTAGAGAAATAATTGTAAAGGTGTGAATGGAGTTTTTTGGACCCATGGTGGCATTATACAACTAATTTGCTTCTAGTTATACACAAATCTTTTAATTAATTGTGTATCTACTAGATTAAAGTGAACATAGTTTTAATTGTTTGCGTATGAGTAATCATGGAAATGATTTGATAGAGTGGAGTCAAGCGTTAGATTAGATTTTAGTGTGTAGAAAACAATGATCAACTTTGTATTCCCATTAGAAAGGTTGAAGTAAAAATAATATGCAAATGAAGAGATTGAAGTGCAAATTTAACGAGTGCGACCATAGAGATTAAACATGCAAAAGAAGGGATTACATTATATAATATGTTTTAAACAACAAAACCAAAGTACAAAATAATGGAGTCAAGTCTAGATTAGATGTCAATATGTGAAGAAAACAATCACTAGCTTCTTATCACCATTAAAGAGATTGGAGTACAAAAAATATGCAAATGAAGAGCTTCAAGTGAAAATTTAATGAGTGAAACCATCGAAATTAAGCATGCAAAGGTGAGATTAAAGTGCAAATAACATGCAAAATAATTGATTGAAGTGCAAGGAGTGCAACCATAAAGATTAAACATGCATAATTAAAAAAAAAAAAAAAATCGCATTATATAAATATGTTTTAGACAACAAAACCAAAATTATAAGTTGTATATTAACTTATTACACCAAATTATATCTTGGAAACTATATCTAATAATGTATTCAACCAAGTATAATGGACAAAACACGTCATCATATAGCCCATAAATTGTTATTGTACAATAAAATAGAGCAATATGTTAGAGTTAAGAGAAAGAAGTTTTGGAACTCATAAGCTTACATAACATCCTTATGTACTATGTTGTGAGATTTATATTCTAGTTGTCACTGTAAGTTTCCATCATGCCTATAAATTAGATTGTTGTAAATCCTTTTACTTAAGCAATGGAGTGTTGTATCTTTTGTTCTTCAATTTTTATTGGTCTCTTTTGTAGAAGCTTTTTTAGCTTTTGCAATATGGCCCTTGGGCATTTATACACTCCTGCATGGTATCAGAACTTTGATTTCAATCTCCTTCTTGTGTTTTTTAGGAGATCAATTTTAAGTTGGATTGGATCACTTCTGATCTGGGTAGGAGGCCACTTTTTTGTAGATATTGTTGGGTGCACTATTTGAGGATATTTTAGATCCCCATTTTTGGCCATTTTCCCTCATCATACCTACAATTTTCCTTGTACAATGTCTCTCGCTTTGACTAAGAAGCAACATTTTTCTTTTACGTATTATTATGCTATTTTTTGCTAAGTATTGAATGAAACAATGCTCTCTTTGGGATGACTAACCAAGTTATCGTTGGAATATTTTTCTTGAATGTTTTTCTTTTAGATGTTGCTATAATTACTAAGAACCATGGGTGAGCAGCTGTTGTTGTTACTTGTTGTTACATGGTGTGAGTTTTTGTTACTCGTTGTTACACCCCCAATTTTCTATTTTCTGTTGTTACACCATGAGGTGGTTGTCACACCACGAAGGTGTTGTTACACCGTGAATTGTCAAAGACTGGAGTTACCATTTTCAAAGACAGTTGTCAAGGGCCACATGAAGTATTTCCATGCGGACAGTTAAGAAGATCCGAGCAATTACAATTGCATTCGAACGGGAGTGGTGTAACCATAACAAATATTTATTAAAAGCAGTTTGTAACGATTTCTATCTTTTTATTATTTCGGTTAGCTTAATCAACATGAGAATCGCCATATTCGCATGAATGATTTGTTTCCCTAATTTTGGGGCTTTGTAAAGAATTTATAAAAAGAGCTTAGTCTTGTGAGGGAACGAGGACAGATAGCAGAGATAATATCGACATTCTTATTTTTGTACTCTTCAACTATTTTTAATACAAGCATATATCTGGTGATGTTACTGTAATTTTTGTATTGAATTCTTAAGTAGTTTTCACTTTACTCCTGCACACTGCTATGGAGGAAGGGCCCTCTTCTTTAGTAGGGATCACAGTGCTAATAGGATATTTGTTTTTATGTGTTAGTGTGGATTTCTTATTACAGTTGCACATGTTTTATTGTGGAATAAATACACTTATGCTTTTATATTTACTGCGTGATGTTACACAGGTTAATCAATTCTATGCTATTGTGTTACATCTTTAACTGATAGTATATGGTGTGTCTATCTTTACTCTGATTTTTTTATGAAGTGTGGATTCTTCTTTGCCAAATGTGTTTCATTCCTGCGGTGTGCCTTTTCATTCCTGTAAGTGTGTATTTCCATTCTGCAAGAGTGCTTTAAATTTTGCAAGTGTGTTCAACGACATCTTTTTCTGTTTTACCTAGTTGTTACATGTATTGACACAGATAGTGCAGAAACCTTTGAAATAAAAAGACCTACCGTGGTTGATAATTAATGGTTGTGATTTAGTTACTTTAGGAGTGATAAAATCGTACAAACATTTTTGCATCGTTGTCCGGGAAGGTTGTTAACAGTACAATCAACCAACACTTTCTTTTGAATTTTCTGTTGATAGAGTGTCTCTAATTTTACAGATGGTGGGCGGTAAGACGAGAGGTAAGAACCTGTGCATCACTCTAACACACCTGGGCGGGCTCACCTCTGTAATAATTAGGACACTTAGGGTGTGCAAATAATTATACATTGGGTCCATGTATAGAATGTATGAGTGAAGAAGAAGCAAATCGTAGAAATCCTAATAAACCTATAGGTAAAAGGGGTCAAGCAAGAAACAAGAGAAATACCAATTAATGGAGAGTAACATTCATTCAAGAATTGATCTCAAAAGTGGAAAGGGAGCAGTCAACACCACATAGGGACATGAGAAAAACAGGCTCACAAAAATATGTTTCTTCTACATCTAAATCGGGAATATATGGTTCCTTTGTTTCAGGACACCATTCTCCTCAAACTAGCCTAAAAACTCCCAATTATGGAAAACCAATTCTGTAATAACAAGGAGAGAATAGTGGCCAGGATTTTGGATTAGAAGGTAAAGGGGAAACCAACGGAAAATATCAAGAACTGGAATCAGAAGAACATTCTTTTACTTTCCAGTACCCAAACTCATGAAGTGAAACAAACAACCATCCCCAAAACAATCTGAGAAATCATCACAAGAACCCCTATCCATAGAACATTGATCCGAACAATATTCAAAAGGACCTTTACCAAAACTTGAATCAGAATAAATTCCAATGGGGTATAACAACAATGGGACAGATTCCATTATTACCACTTTTGAATTCCCAATAGGTGATATAAGGGGAGAGCCCCCCATGAAAAATATCCCTCTATCAGTTCCTCCATCTTTTTAGGGATTAACTGTAGAATATCCTGATACTTTTTGTTTGAGTTTGATGTTCTATGCAGGAGTTATGATTACACTTCAGATACTTAGAAATTAAAACTATTTCCCGTCACTCTAAAAGGAGCATCGTTAAGATGGTTTATGGGACTAGGGCCTGCCACTATCTAGACATGGGGAGATATGAAGACTACATTTTTGTCAAAATACCGGGACTATTACGGAACCAGAAATTTAAGAGAGGATATATTCATAATAACACAAAGGGAAGAAGAAATATTGGAAGATTATGTGGAGAAGTTCCACTATAATATATAAAGGTCTAAACATGGTGATTTGGATCCAGTTATTTTGAAAACAATATTTATTCAAGGAATGAGAGATCATTGCCTTGACATATTGAATCCATTAGGGAAAGAAGATATATCACAGGAGCCATACGAAGAAATAATAAAACTTTGCTTAAGGTGTTTGTGAGGATCATCATGAGGAAGAAGCATGGTTAAGGATGCCTTTGTCAAAATACAAAAATCTGCAACTGGAAGTGTGACCAAAGATGAGATTGGAAACTTGTTTGAGAATCTAAAGACCAGTCTTCTCAGTACCTTATATGCCTGATTGATGAGAGCACAAGTGAAAAAGGCATAAGATGAAGTTGACAAGGCTTTGTCCATGTTCTGCCCAAAATGTAAAGACAAACATTCCATGAAGGATTGCAAAGTCAACAACATTAGCTTGTGCAATATTTGTGACCTAGAGCATTCTATAGGTTACTTTATAAAGCTCCAGAAACTAAAGGCGGTACTTAAGAAATCAGGCGAGGAGGTTCAGCCTTCTTAAGTTATTCAGTCTAGGAAACCTTGGCAACCATGACCACTAGGTATGTCTCACGATTTTTCTTTTAATCCGTGGAATAACGTATATAATACTCAGAAATTCCCATGGCAGTATCCCACTCCTCCAACCCAATTTCCTTCACCATGGAACCAATGGTCTCCTTCTCCACTTTTTCAATATCCTCCATCTCAGTCATGCTCTTGGCCTCAGAATTGGAGGGAAAACCCTCCTATGCTACTAGTACAACAACAATTTCAACTTACACCTCGCATCATCTGTTTCCACTCCTCCCATACATCCCCAACTACCTATACAGTCTAAACCTAACCTAAATAATAAGGCAACCTAGAATATAGAACACCACACTTATTTTCAGACTTACTACATTACCGCTGTTGAATGTAACGAGATCCACCATCGATTAGGAAAAGTAGTAAAATAAAAACCCTCCCCTGTTATTTCTGATGAGGAATGTGTGTCACCTAGGGATGATCCTATGGATTTTGATGGAACTGTTATATCAAGTCAAAATGATGCTTATACACCTGTAACAGTTGACTCAAATAATGTTGACACCTATGTAACAGCTAATCCATCTACTATAGTGACTAAGGACCCTCCATATCCACAAAGATGAGCTGAAACCATGATGATTTCACAACCCGAATATGATTTTCTCAGGGAGTTAAAGAATCTGCACATAAGGATTCCCTTGCTGCAAGCCATTAAGGATGTCCCCATCTATGGAAAAGTAGTGAGAGACCTATGTGTTAAAAAACCTGGAAGGAAGCCCAAAGATCCTGTTACCATCCATGTGGAGGTAAAATTGTCTAAACTAATGATTGGTCAACCTTTTTTGACTAAATATAATGATCCAGGGAATCCCACAATCACTGTGTATATTGATGGGACACCAATTTTGAACACATTAATTTATTTAGGGACAACAATCAATGTAATGACTAAGGAAATATTTACCACTTTAGGATTGCACGGATTGTGACAAATTCCTACAGTGCTAGAACTATCAGATAGGTCACGTGTTAAACTTGAAGGAGTGGTAGAGGATGTAGTCATCACAGTGGATTCCTGGAGGTATCCAACAAAATTTATTATTTTGAAAACCAAATAAAATTTGGGGGGACATCCCCTAATATTAGGAAGGCCTTGGTTTTCCACTGTGGACGCATTCATAGGTTGTAGGTCGGGCTTCATGATGATTTCAGATGGACAAGCCACAAATAACCTCAACCTTTACCCTCCTTTCAAACCAAGTAAGGATTTTTAAAATCCCTTATGTGATGAATCTGAACTTGAATCAGACCATTCCCAAGCACTTCTCACTCTTGGCAGAGTCCGGTATTTCAAGGATGAAACATATAATGACATTATCAATGGATTTATCAGTAATTCCCTTGTTGTTACTTCTATTGATTATTTATGGGTATAAGATACTATGGAATACTTGAGTTTAGAACATATGAAACCCAACCCTAATCTCAAGAGCAGCTCAGTTGAAATTGAGACAGGAAAAAATCTAAATATTAATTCTAATATGACTCCCGAACATAATAGGAGGTTTCTACAGCTGTTACAGAAACATAAAAAGGAATTTTAGGGATTACATAGACATCAAAGGTATTCACCCCAGCCCATGTACCTACCACATATACTTAAAAGAGGATTGCAATCCAGTTAGGCAGCCACAACGATACATGAACCCAATGTTGGACTATATAAATCACTTATTAAATGACTGAACATCACACATCTAATTATCAATCCAGGGACGTCTATTTATTCCAATGACAATAGCACTGTCTGTGCTGATACACCAACCAGAAGTAATCTCAAAGAAAAGAAATCGTTGTTGAAGTAAAATGCTGAAAATAAATCACTCATGCAAAAATAAAAGAATCCACAAGATTGAAATCACACTTCAATTGATCTGTTTAGATCGCCACACAATAATTACCCAACTGGTGTCTCTATTAACATATGTGTAACAACATATAAACTATAGAAATCAAAGAAGATATATTCTCAGCTGAAAAACAACAATAACACTCTAATGATGCATAAATTGAATTACAATTACATACACACACAACTACTGTAATCACTGCAATCCCTACTAAGAAGGAGCGCCCTTCCTCCCTAGTAGGGCACAGGTAGAGAAGGAACTTTAACTGAAACTAAATGGAATCACACATGTAACAACAATAACAATATGATCTATATTAATCTAAACACAATTATAGAGGTAAAACAATGATGTTCTTCGTTAACCTCTCGACCTCTAGGGCCGAGAGATATATAGTGGTTACATCAGAAAATCCAGGAATAGATCAATCCTGAGAATCTTACGATTCTCATGCTGATCGAAATATAACTCATACAGTTATAACCACTCCCTAATAAAGTTCTGATTAGAAATTAAAAGATTACAATCGGAACTGCCCTTAGGTTGTTATCCCAAAAATACAATGTTAACAACTCCTACAACTATCATAACAAAACACAACTGTAGTGCAATCGCCAAAGGACAGATCAGCAACAATAGAGACAAGAGCAGGCAACTGTAAACCTGAATCAGCAAATTGCCAACGAATCTGTAACAGCAGAGTGTAACAGTAGTTGCTGGCGGGTCTATAACAACAAGGTGTAACCGCATTGCTTTGCTATAACAACACTATCCGAACTACTCCTGTGAATTCCATGTCCAAGATCTTTGGTGCTACAAATGTCATCTAAAATGACAACACAAATACCATCGACCTTTTCCAAAAATTCGCCATCAATTAGTCATAAAAAGGTATTATAGATCACAATAACTAGTGAATTGGCAAAGTAACGAAAGTAAGATGAAACAACACTAGTTAGGGTAAAAAGATAGGAAAAGGGGTAAAAGATACTCCCATTGGTTATAGTTATAAAGAAAAATAAAGAAGATAAGTGTAGGAAAAATTTACAAAACTAGCACCCAACATCTCCCCCCAACTGAAATACTTGCATGTCCTCATGCAAACTCATCTCTCATGGGAATATCTTCGGTGCAGGTCGGTGAGGTCATAAGCACCAGTTGTGTCCTCGTCTGCAGACCTGTATCCCTGATTGGCCATCAACTTCCGTACCAAGGATTCTAACTCATACTTTCTTAATTCATAATTGATTTGGTAATCTTGAATGGGCAACCAGATCAAAGGAAACTTGAACTTCAATCCCAACCACAGAGCTCCAAGAGATTGTACAATTTGTACGTAGGCTGGTACATGTGTAAAAACCACCATGAAATTCTGGAATGAGAATGGATCTCCCTTCAATAACTCAGCACTGTTGGCCTCCGTGCATTTTAAACACCCTTTCAAAGCTCGGCTCTTCATCATTGCGAACTGATTGAGGTAAAAATTCACAATTCTTCTTCGATAAGTGTTAGCTGGTTCTTTAATCCCAGGCATGCTCAACATTCTCCTAAATTCTCGTCTCAACTCAGCAGCCCATCTTGGTTCTGCCTGAACCCACAATGTTGTCTTCTCCTCATTAGTCTCCATAGATTTAATGGCCAGATGCCATTCAATCTGATTCCTCATGAAGGATACAAAAGCCCTTAATTGAGGATCTCCCATATAAGAGAAAACCGTCACAATCATCTGCATACTCACATGTTCACAAATAATGTTGTGTAAAAACAATTCACATGGTAAACTTTTCTCATCAAAATCTGAGGCACGGAAAACATCCAGAAATCTACAAGTGGAGGAACATAGATAAGGTTTGCCCTCCATAATGGCTTTCAATTGAAACAAGAAGTAACGTTCCCAGAGAAAAATAGGATATGATGGAGAAGGCCGCCTACAACCCAGCAAGTTGAGGGCGAGATCATGAAGTTTATGTTTATCTATGGTGAGGTCTCGAATATGATCCCATAGCAGCAACAACTGTTCTTCTTGTTTCTTCAGAGCTTCTTTCTTCTTGTAATCCTCCCACTTTTTCTTCAATTCTACTTCCATCCATCTTTCTTGTAAAGTGTTTATTTCTCTTTGATGTTCCTTTAGCGAAATCATCCCATCCTGAAGGGAGTTTGCTTCTTCCTTCCATTTTTATAATTCAGAAATTAACAAGAGTTTCTCAGAGTTCCATCCTGAGGCGGGACTCATCATTCTTCTAGATTCAGTATCTATATCAACAATGGGTGTACCAACCTCTGTTTCATGGGGCTGTTCCACCTCTACTGCTGGTTATTGTGTAACAACAACCTTTTTGGTGGGTTCTTATGTGCCAGCCCCCTTGTTTTTACCTAGAATCGCCTCTATGTCCACTGTTGTTTCTTCTACAATAGGAGTGGCCTCCACAAGTTCTTGTGGGCCGGCTTCTAGGTCAATTATAATAGGGGTATTTTCTTTAACTGCTGGTTCTTTTGTAACAGCAGTATCATCAGCAGGTTCTTGTGTAACAGCCTCCTGTTGTTCTGTTTCTACTTCCATTGGGCTGATATTCTCTCTATGGGCATTATATCCCGTTGCTGTTAAGTTTTGAAAACATGTCATGCATACTGACACCGAAATTTCCCTTCCCTCAGATAATTTTCGCTTCAATTCCTCATTTTCTTTTTTTAATTTTACAATTTCTAAACACAAGCCATTGGTTTCATCCTTACCTAATGAGGAAGGTTTCCTTTCTTCTTCTAAAACTTCTTCTTCCATCTGCTTCTAGGCCGTAGGAAAGGGTTCTACAGGTATGTTGACCTTCACTCTCTATTTCGGTCTTCTGTCCCCAATTAGTTCTTCAATAGGCTTCTTTCTAATTATAACTCCAGCAGGCCGAGTCTGGGCCTCTTCCTCTGTCTGACCTTCTGCTGAGGTCGTGGTTTGTTTCCCTCAGCTTTTCCTTGGTCTTTTCCTCTTAAATTCTTCCCAAGTTTTTCCTTGTTGTCCTAGGGCATCTAGCACAATTAGCTTAATGAGTCCGTGATTAGTTACGCATGCCTCCAGGTGTGCTATTGTTTTTACTACTGTTGAGATGTGCTTGATGTTTCCAAGCAAATAGAATGGAAGATTGATTCTTTGCTGATGCCGAAGGTGGTTAAGCAGAGGAAAGTGATAGTTGAACACTATCGTAGACCTCCCTTCACAGGTGATATATTTGATCAAAACTAGGGCAACATCTTCCCAAGGATGAGGAAGTGACAATCTATCAATTCCTCTTCCTTTCTTCTCCAGTTTCTCTTCCCCTACTAGGAAATCCTCTTTCAAGGAGGGGTCATTGATTTTTTCCATTAAACCACCTCCACCCTTCAACTGGTAATGAAGTTACCCTGGCAATTACCTCTTTAGTCACCTCTGCCTACATGCCTCTTACTCGGGTTTGATTATTGTTCAATTTCTGAGAAAATTCAATTGCCACTGCCTCATCTGAGCCTTCAAGCTTTTGGAAAAACTCAACCCATCTAGCCTCTTTGAATATATGGTAAGCTTCGAGGCAATTCTGCAGAGCATCCATAGAATCCAGCTCATGCCTGACCGCTGCTCCACCCATTTTTGTTGTTTGTTTCTAAATTTGCTGCTTAATGTCCGACAACACTGCAATATTGCTAAGTTTCTGAGTTCACTTCTTTGTTGTTCAATCCTGCTGTAACATCATCATGTCTCTGAACTAGCTACTGATGGACACCTCTAATTATCCCAATCGACGAGTCTACAAATGAGGATGCAAGGTTTCAGAAGGAGGTTGATGAAAGGTGACGGCTTTCAAGGATTTACCAAATCGTACCCTACACGAATAGTCATAAATGTCATATTATGGAAAGTGATGGGATTTTGTACACACGCTCTTTTCCAACCAGATTCGGTCATCATTAGAAATTTTGTTATTGATTAGGTGCATGAGAATTTAATATATATTTATGATTACAACCTTTTTGCAATGATTTCAAGTCATATCCCCTCCCCCACTTTAATTGTGACAGCCGCCCACGGCCGTCACAGGAGCGCCATTACTTTGCCAATTAATCACCGAATTATTAATGAAAATCATTTACCTTTTTAATGACATACCTGTGGTGACGTTGGAAGAAGACTTGAGTTGACGGCATCCTGCGTGCAACGCTCTTGTTTTTGTGTTTAGACGACATAGTTATTGTTGTTTATGGAATGAATTACATAGAACAGTATTTGTGGTTGTCCACTGTTACATATGTAACAGCCAAGACAACTTTTGAATTATTCTCAGAAAAACATAATAATCAAAAGAAATTTGTACAGAATTACATGAATACCATCATCCTATGACATGGATCAGGAAGGGAAGATGATATTACAGGGAGAAAAACATGGGTGTAACAACCGCCATAGGAGTGGTTTTCAACTATTACTAGCTGTCTAACTACACCCTAAAAAGGAGATTTCACAATTAGATTTATTTTTGTTTTTCTTTTATTTTGTTAGTTTTTTTATTTTTTATTTATTTGTTTTATTTTATTTATGTATTCTTTTAAACAGGTGTAACAACTGCCACAAAGGTGGTTTAAAACTGCTGCACTTATTGGAATTTCAACTTTTAAGGCTGCAGAGGAGAATGTTCCCCTGTTGTTGTAACATGAAGATCAGAGTCCGCGACAATGTTGAAAAATGATTCCTTCAAAGCGGGTTGATGATATAACTTTAGACGGTGCCCATTAACTAGTAATGGCGTCTTAGCACTGTCAATAATAACCAATTATACAGTCCCATTGTCAAAGATTGTATCCACTTCGTAAGGACCTAGCCATCTGGTGCAGAGCTTGCCTTTGAAATATTTGAACCTTGAATCATACAAAAGAGCCCAATCTCATTTCTGGAAATTTTTCTTCTTCATAAACCTATCATGCCATTTGGCTCTTTGCTGCTGGATGATTTCTATCTGTTGAATGGAAACCAACCATTTCTCTTCCAACTCATTGCGTTGGTTCAATCTTTGAGTCTGTGTTGTACTCAAATCCAGATCAACCTGCAATGCTGTTCTTAATGTCTTTATTTCAAACTTTATAGGGAATAAGGGATTCTTACCATACACCAGTTCATATGGTGAGAAGCCTGTAGTATTCCTCCATGTTGTCCTGTAAGCCCACAGTACCTCTGGAAGTTTCTCAGCCCAGTTTCTTCGGTGGCTGGCTACTGTCTTTGCCAAAATTCCCTTAATGACTTTATTGGTGCTTTATACTTGCCCATTTTCTTGTGGATGATAGGGTGTGGTGATTCTATGATGGATTCCATACTGCTAAACCAACTTCCTGATCAAATGAGATGTGAACTGAGGACCCTCATCTTTCACTATCTCTATGGGTATCCCGAAGCAAACAAAAATATCTTGAAACAGGAAGTTTGAAACAACCTGCTCTATTGCTCTAGTTAGTGCCCTTGCTTCGACCCATTTTGTGACATAATCAATGAAGACCAATATGTATGTTCTTTACTGTGATGAAGGATTGATTGGCCCCATAAAGTCCAAGGCCCATTTCTCAAATGGTTCTATTACTATCTGAGGCTGTAACGACATCTCATTTGATTTTAGAGGCTGGCCCATCCTTTGGCAACTATCACATCCTTTCACAAAATTCTTGGCATCCTGGAATATAGTTGGCCAGTAGTACCCTGTTGAGAGTAATTTATGTCCTGTCCTCTTTTCAGCGAAGTGTCCTCCACAAGATTCCCCATGACAAGCCTTTAGGATCTCAAATACCTCATCTTCTCTAACACATCACCTAATCTGAAAATCTGGCCCAGTGTGATAGAGATTACCTTCTATCCAGGAGTAGGTAGTACTCTGTTGTATAATCATCTTTATTTCCTTGGAAGACAATTGATGTGGGAATTTTCCTGCAGCAAGGTAATTGGCTATATCTACATAACATGGTGAGTGAGTAGAAATGGAAAAAAGATACTCATCTGGAAAAGAATCCTTAGTAGCAGTGCAGTCATCACTTATAGTTAATCTAGAAAGAAAATCAGTAACTACATTATCTTTTTTGGGTTTATATACATTAGTAATATCAAATTCTTGTAACAACAATAACCATCGTTTAACTCTACCATTAGTAACATGTTTTTTCATTAAAAATCAAATTGCAGCATGGTCAGTGTGTACAAATACTTGGTACCCGGTGATGTAGTGCCAAAATTTGTTGATAGCATGCACTACTACTAGGAGTTATTTCTCAATAACAGTGTAGTTAAGTTATGTTGGAGTCAAGTTCTTACTAATGTAATAAATGGCATAAGGCTTATTATCCTCCACCCGCCCCAAAACAACACCCACAACCATGTCATATGCATCTGTAGCAATATGAAACGACAACTTCCAGTTTGGTCCTCGTAAAACAGGTGTTGTTGTTACACAGTTCTTCAACTTCAAAAAGGCTTTCTCACACTTTTCTGTCCACAGAAATTCTGCATCTTTCATCAGTAGTGAAAATAAAGGAGACGCGATCTTTGAGAAATTTTCTATAAACCTCCTATAGTATCCTGCATGTCCCAAAAGGCTACGTACCTCTTTCGGAGTCTTAGGGGTTGGGATTTTCAATATTACCTCTATTTTTGCAGGATCTACCTTGATTCCATCTGCTAAAATGAAATGTCCCAACGCAATTCCCTCGGTCATCATCATGTGGCATTTTTCCATGCTTAGAGCAACATTAGTTTGTTCACAACGTTCCAACACTTTTTCCAAGTTAGCTAATGCTATCTCAAAAGCATCATCGTAGGGTGTAAAATCATCCATAAAAATTTCAAGACAATCATTCAAAAGATGAGAAAAAATACCTAATATTTCCCTTTAAAAGGTTGCTGGCGCATTGCAGAGACCAAAGGGAAGGACCCTGTATGCAAAAGTACCCCATGGACAAGTAAAGGTTTTCTTTTCTTGATCTTCTAGAGAAATCTGTTTTTTATTATAGCTATTAAACCCATCTAGAAATTAAAATAATTTTTTTCTAGAAAGAGTGTCTAAGACTTGATCAATAAATGGTAAGGGAAAATGATCCTTTTGAGTGGCCTTTGTTAATTTCTCTATAGTCAACACAAACCCTCCATTTTCCATTCCTCTTCAGAACTATGACAAGTGGAGACACCCACTGACTGTTAGAAATCGGGTAGATGAAATTAGCATTAAGGAGTTTCTACAATTCTTCTTTTACTATCTCCTTAAGTGCTGGGTTCATTCGGCGCTGAGGCTATCTAACAGGTTTGCAATCTTATTTAAGGTAAATGCGGTGAGTGCATAGGTTAGGATGGATTCCTTTCATATCAGTATAGTCCCATGCAAATGCCTTTTTGTATTAGTGTAACAGTTGTATCAGAAATCTGTTTTGTTCAGTAGTCAGGTTAGGATTGATGTTTAAACATTTTCCAGGTTCGATTTCAACGAGACTGTTGATAGTAAGTGGAGTTGTTTTCAAATGTTCAATAATTTCATCATCTTCCTCACCTTCTTCTCCCAAATCTCTAATGGAGGCAACAGGGAATGGATTACTGATAAAACCATTAACAATATCATCCTTTGTTTCATCCTTAAAGTATTGTGCTTTTCCGAGTGTGAGAAGAGGTAGGGAAAGATTAGATTCAGGTGCAAATTCGTCCCGCCAGGGACTATTCAAATCCATATGAGGTTTCCCTGGGGTATAAATATTCAGGTTCTAAGTGGCCTGTCCATTTGAGATCACCATAGATCCAGACCCACATCCGATATATGCATCTGAAGTGGCTAGCCACAGTCTTCCCAGGATTAAAGGATGAACCCCCAGATTGGATTTGGTTTGTAAGATAAGAAAGTCAGCCAGATAGTTCCAGGAGGCCACAGTGATAACCACATCTTCAATCATTCCTTCAGGCTTAACACAAGACCTATCTGCTAGTTCAAGAACTGTAGGTGTAGGTCGAAGTCCATGAAGTCCTAGAGAGATGAAGAGGTCTTTAGTCATAATGTTAATAGCTGCCCCTAGATCAATGAGGGCATTGGTTATAGGATGATTGTCAATATGGATAGTTACTGTGGGGTTCCCTGGATCATTATACTTAGTCAGCAAAGGCTCATCAATCATAATATCGGACAATTTTCCCAAGACATGGATAGTAGCAGGGTCCTTAGGTTTCCTTCCAGGTTTTTTAACGCATAGATCCCTCACTGTTTTGGCATAGATAAGAACTTATTTAAGAGCTTGTAACAGTAGAATCTACACATATAAATTTTGCAGCTCCTTAAGGAATTTGGATTCAGGTTGTAAGGTCGACCCAGATTCAGTTAATCGTTGAGGATATGGGAGATTCTGAATGCTAACAACTAGGTCAACTACCACATATGTACCAGCCTTACTCGAATTAGCTGTTGTAGAAACAACAGACTTCCCCGAGCATGCTGTTACAGGTGTAACAATGGGTGTTGTAGCAGCTGTTACATGTGTAACAACTGCTTCAGAATCGTCCATATCCTTCCTGGGTGATTCACTTTCTTCGATAATAATGGGTGTGTGTTCAGGTCTGATTACTTTCCCTGACCGAAGATGAACCTCATTAAGTCCAATAGGAGTGATAAGGTAAGTATGGAGGGTAACCGGAGCATCCATGCTCTAAGCCGCCTTATTATTTGGATTGGAGTTAGGTTGTACAAGTAATTGGGGTCGGAAAAAAGGTGTAGGATTCTGAATAGAAAGCAGTTGTAACTATTGTTGTTGAATTGGTATTGGAGGGGGAATTGGACCTTGGCCATTGCATCTCCAGTTCTGACCCCAAGAATTAGGTTGTGATGGAGGATATTGCATTGGTGGAGGAGATGGCCACTGGTTCCATGGTGAAGGAAATTTTGTTAAGGAAGGGGTAGGATATTTCCATCGATATTGCTGACTGTTATAAATACTATTCCAAGGATAAAAGGAAGAAAACTATGAAGGCATACCTGTAGGTCGCGTCTGCCATGGTCTCTTCGATCCGATAAAATAAGAAGATTGAACATCCTCGCTTGATTCTTGGAGTACCGCCTTAAGTCTGGGCAACTCAGGACACTGATTTGTAGAGTGCACCAACTCATAGATGTTGCACAGGCTGACACTATTTAGTCCGCATTCTCTTTCTAAATGTTTCTTTTTGCATCGGGGACAGAATATGGCTAAGGTTGCTTCAGCTTTTTCTTGTGCATTCTTAACTTGTACCATAGTGATCTGGGCAGAAAGAGTGATAAGGAGATCAGTTTTAAAATCCTCGAATAAATTCCTGATCTCTACTCTGGTTACTCCTCCACTTGTGGACTTCTGTATCTGGAGTGAAGGGTCCTGAACTAAAACTTTCCCCTTGACCGATCCTCTTGAGCTATGTAGGCAAAGCTTCATTATCTCATCAAATGTTTCTTGCGATATGTCTCCTTTTCCTACTATATACAGATGTTCCAGACAATCCTCTCTTAAACCTCTTAAGAATATTGGTTTTAAAATCTCCAGATCTAAGTTGCTGAACTTAGACCTCTGTAAATTGTATTGAAATTTCTCTAGATAATCTTCCAGGCTTTCCTCCTCCTTTTATGCAATTCTAAAAATTTCATCCTTCAAATCCCTGGTTTGGCAGTAGTCCTAATACTTAAAGAGAAAGGCTTCTCTCATATCATTCCATGTTTTAATTGTGCCAGCACCGAATCTCATGAACCACCTTAACACTACTCCTTTTAGAGTAGCAGGAAATAATTTCACCTTCTAGGCGTCTGAAGTATAGTCATAACATCTACACAGCACATCAAATTCGAACAGAAAGGTATCATGATCCTCAACATACATCACTTGAAAGGATGGTAGGGATGATAAAGGGATGTTCTTCATAGGAGCCTCGTCCCGTGTTACTACTATTGGGAATTCAAAAGTAATAGAGCTATCTATTTTAACATTCTCGTCTCCCATGACTGATTCTTCCTGATAGGATGACACTCGTTTTCTAGCAATGTGGATAATCCGGAAAGTTTTAAAAAAAAGGATGAACTAGCCTCAAAGTGTACTGGAGATTGACAAATAGAAGGATCACGCTGCTTCAGGATCAATTTAACAGCACTACTAACGTCCAATTGATGGTCAATTGATTGTCGTTCCTAGGTTCCTGATGATCCCCACTGGTCTCTCCGTGTCCTCCAATTCTTAGATCCTAATCAATAATTCTCCACTGTTTTTTTGAATCTAGAGTTTTGATATCAGGAGTGGATATGATGTTCGAAGGATGGTGAGGTCCAACCATTGAAGATACCGACGATCTAGGCCTTGATATAGTAGCTTCTTTCTATGGTCCTATCTTCCTATTATCTCTGTATAACTTGGACTGTTCCTTCTCTGCCCTTGAAATCAGATCTCCAAAGAATGTTTTCCTTCCCAAATCTGCACTCTTCTTTTCCTTCTTACGACTCATCTTTCTTGTAGTTAGTAGAGTGGGGGGTGTTTGTAGATGTTGATGTTGTCCTACCGGCACACATGGGCCCTATGCATATCAATTCATCCTATAAGTGCTTCAGTTTCTATAGCAGTGAACCCGCTCAAGCTTGTTAGAGCGATGTGCAGGTTCTTACCTCTTGTCTTACCGCCCAACGACTATATAGCTGAAGGCACCCTAAAAAAAAACACCCAAAATTCAATTCCTAAGTGTCCCAACAAGACATTGGCGAGTCCACTCAAGCCTGTTAGAGCGTTGTGTAGGTTCTTACCTCTCGTCTTACTTCCCGACAATTGTGTTGTTGGAGACACTCTATAAGAACACACGAAAATTGTACTTCTTAGAAACAACTCTGATTGATTGGATCGTCACTGCCATCCCCGACAATGGTGCCAAAATGTTGGACTATATAAATCACTTGTTAAATGATTGAACAACACGCATTTAATTATCAATCCAGGGACGTCTGTTTATTCCAATGATAATAGCACTGTCTATGTTGATACACCAACCAGAAGTAATCTCAAAGAAAATAAATCGTTGCTGAAGTAAAATGCTGGAAATAAATCACTCATGCATAAATAAAAGAATCCACAAGATTGAAATCACACTTCAATTGATCTGTTTAGCTCGCCACACAATAAGTACCCAGCTAGTGTCTCTATTAACATATGTGTAACAACATATAAACTATAGAAATCGAAGTAGATATATTCTCAGCTGAATAGCAGCAACAACACTCTAACGATGCATAAACTAAATTACAATTACATACACACACAACTACTGTAATCACTGCAATCCTTGCTAAGAAGGAGGGCCCTTCCTCCCTAGCAGGGTGCAGGTAGAGAAGGAGCTTTAGCTGAAACTAAATGGAATCACACATGTAACATCAATAACAATATGATCTGTATTAATCTAAACACAATTGCAGAGGTTAAACAACATTGTTCTTTTCTACCTCTCGACCTCTAGGGCCGAGAGATATATAGTGGTTACATCAGAAAATCTAGGAATAGATCAGTCATCAGAATCTTACAATTCTCATGTTGATCGAATGATCCAAAAATGGAACTATTTTTAATGCTATGCAAAGTATCCATTTCCATATAATTTAGTGTGCAAAGTGTTCCCCATGACTTGCAGGTTAAACAAAGTAGTTTTGGTAATGTTTTTGAGTTTTATGTGTGATAATTTGTTAATTAAATTTACTGTTTAACATATCACAGCAGAAATACACAGCAAGTAAAATTCACCATAACATAACACATCAAATTTTTGAGGCAGTTCACCCCTCCTGGGCTACATCTGTCAGTCCAAGGCTCCCCAATGGCATGTCCTTGCTCTATTAATTTGCTCAAAATGGTTACACAATGAAAAATATGCCTAAAAAGGCAAAAAAAATGTAAATTCGACTTCATAAGATATAAAATATCTAGCAATGGCTTTTATTTCACCTTATACAGTGAAATACAACCCAAAATAGTGCCTCCTCCATGATGGCCTTGATGGCTCCTTCCTCTTCCCTGAGGAAAAATCTTCTGTAGATCACCTCTGTTCACTCTGAAACCTGTTGCAAACTCTTCATAATGCTGAAGAAACCCAAAGTTGACTAAAATTTCATCTAATTTTGTTCAATATTGAGGGAGTTATGGCAAAAACAAATTTTTGCCTAGTGTCCCCCAAAATCCTCCTCCAAAACTGGAGGAACTCCAGTTAGTGCTCCAAATTAGGCGGAATCTCCTTAACTGGCGGAACCACACCCATAAATAGTGGAAACAGTTAATGTGGCAATAAAAGTTTTAGTAGGGCGGTCACATGGTGACCGCCACCCAAACTGTCGGGAGAACCGCTTCCATATAACTGTTTTATTCATGGCATTTAATTTTTTGTGACATGGTCACATGTGCCATAACCACTGTCGACCATTGCCAATCCACCGCTACTAGCCCCTTGGTTCCCATTTGCTGGTCACGTGAAGTGTGGGGGCTGGCCCCCATTTGCCGCTAACCAAACTTTGTTTATAATTCAAATAGTAATGTGATTCTGATAGGTTAAGAATCAACACACAGGCGGGTCGATCGGGCGCTAGCTTTTCAAACGAGAGGTCGGGTGTTCAAATCCTCTGGCCTCCATAAAATTTTGTAACATAGTTCCTGGGCCACGCGGCGGCCTACCGTTGGTTCGGTGCATTTACGGTCAAACCATCTTCAAATACAATTCTTCCACTTGTCAGCAATTGATTCGCCCTCCAAGGAATATTTCATGGAATATTCTCAAACCATCTTCAAATACAATTCTGCCACTTGTCAGCAACTGATTCGCCCTCCAAAGAATATTCTGAGGAATATTCTCGAAATATTCTTTTTTAAATTTTTTCCAAATTTAAAAAGTCAAATTTGGTCAAATGAATTTTGGAGTTTACTGGAGACTTCAAACCTCAATAGATTTCACATACGACCTCGTTTTTTAGAACCGTTCATGGCACTAGAATCACAGTGATGAGACCTTTCCGGTCATTCATATTGCAACCATTTCTGAGCACTTCCATTTTTGAGCAATTTTCTTAACTTGGACATGATCTCCTGATCACACCTCCCCAATGGGAAGATTTTGGACCCCAAAAGCTCTCTGGACTACAAAAAATGAAGATGAGGAGACTGATTCTCCACTCTTCCAACCTTGATCCACTGAAATCTCCCTGATTTCATTAAATTGAGCTTCTCATAAAAAGACAAATTCTTCCTTGAATCTGTTGACCGACTATTGCTAACTTTAACTGTGTCATGATGCAAATTTTTGAAACTTGCAGAACATCAACTGAAATTTGCAGAAAACATATTGTTCCTACAATGGTCTACCTTCAAAGGAAACTGAAAATAAGATTCACCTTGCCAACTGTCCTCATGGCGATGTTTTGCCGAATGATCCATGTACTTGTGTCGATTCCCGACCAAGTTTTCTCACCATAGTACTCTGCCATTATGAAACCAGAAATGATCCTTGCTGAAATTTGTGTCCTCTTTGCTTGCATGCTTTTCCATTTCTTGGATTCTTGCACCACTTTGCACTGACACTTTGTTTTCTGTACCGATCGACACCAAAGACACTTGCTGCAACTTCTTGTCATCTTCTTCCAAAGACGGCTTGCTTTCAGACTGAAACATTTCATCATTTACATAAGCAATAACATGAAAAGGATTGTGTTCAAAATATTTTTGATTAATCATCAACAAAGTCAAATTTTGACTTGCATTGGCAAGCCTTTTCAAATGCCCTGCATTCACTAATGAAGATTCTAGCTTCTTCCGATGTGCTATCACAATAAACTCCTTGCCATCCTTGAATAGATGATACTTGTTCTCATGGCGAAGGAAGATCGCTTTCCTGTCATATAAGTAGGGACTACCCAACACCACACCTGTAATGTCAAGATGTACCACATCTAATTCAACCATGCCAATATAATGAGTTGTTATGGCGAAGTGCAACATGCACTTCCTTGAAACTTGTAAATTAGCATCCTTGCAAATCCATCCAAGTGGATATGGATTTGGATGTGGAATGGTCTCAAGTTTTAGCTTCTTGACTAAGTCTTCTGAGATGAGGTTAGCTTGTGACCCACTGTCAAATAGTGTGTCTATCTTTGTGTGTTTGGAAATTATTCTCACATGAAACAGCTCAATCCTCCTCTCTTCATTTGGAGCTTCTATGTGACAGTTTAAAGTTGTTGAAAATGCAGCAAGATGATGGAGCTTAGTGAAATGAAGTCGCCTTCACTAAGTGGCCCCGCAGGCAAATTCTGGCGCAAAATCTATTTTTAGACTATGTCTATTTTTAGACATATGGAGCATGGTTCGGGGATTCCAGTTTGAGATTCTTGAAGTATGTGTCATGTTGGTAAAAATAGATGAGACTCTAATTTTGAGGTCAAAGAGGTCGAAGTCTATTTTTAGACTGCCTCTCCTTAAAACAAGGAAGTCAAATATTATTTACCCTTAATAATATTTAGACTATAAACATCAGTTTAATCTCTTGGAGCACTTCAGTTCGAGCTACAGAAGTGGCTCATGCATCTGACAGAGGAATCACATGGTTCCCAAGGGTTTGATGGCATCATGCATGGTTGACTTCAGTTGGACTTCAGTGGCAGAAGTTTGGAGGAGTTAATGAGACAGATAGTGGAGTTGTGTTCTGTTTATTTTAGTTGAACTAGTTGAGGTTAGTTTAACTAGCTAATCAATTAGTTATGAGTGGAGTGAATTAAATATTATTTAATTCATTAATTAGTAACTCATTATTCAACTCAAGAACACATCAGTTCACTACAGTGCATGATCAGTTCGGTGGAGACCAGTGAAAGAGGTAGATGAAAGGGTGGAGTTAGCTATCAGTTGTGACTATACTGTTGCTATTTGCAACACACAGATAGGTGGATTAAGCCTATGAGGATTGCACAATTCAGGCTGGTGGTTTATCTATATAAAGAGGCCATCCCATAGCATTGAAACACGCAATAGAGGCAAGGCAATTGGCGGGGAGTTTTGAACCAGTAACTTGTTCAAAACTGAGCTAGATTGTGTGTAACTTCATGAGATAGTACTGAGTACTTGTGAGGAGTATTGTACTGAGTTTGTTACATGATTTCTCTATTATAATATACATAATAGCTGTGGGGTTTTCAGCTATAAGCTTTCCCCATACATACTGTGTTAATGTGTATGATGATTTGATGTGTTATCGCTTGATTTTATTTCCGCATGTTTGATGATCTGAGTGGAAGAGATTATGTGTTGCATATAAATTCGAATTGTATGTGATCGGGATAGTCTCGGTGGATAATTGATCATTATTCAACAAATTTCTACATGGTATCAGAGCTATTGAAGTTTAGATTGATCATCACAGTGATTACAAACTTATTTCGGTAGACAGAGTCTGCATGCGGGCCAGGTAGCCTCCGGATTCATCTTTCTTCGGAAAGTGAAAGGTCTGGTGAATGCCCCTTGCAGTCAATCTCTGTGCTATAAATAATTTGTTCTCACAGATCTAGAGCGGTTGAGCTTTGAGGTGGAATTCGAAATTTTGCAGCAGTTTTGTTTTCTTGGTGCCGGTGTTGAAAATGTCTTTCAACGGTTTGCGACTCGAATATGCTCTTGAAGGCAGTTCGAATTATGTTGCATGGAAGGATTGCATGGAAGCAGTATTAGAAGATAATGGTTTGAAGGAGTTCGTAGATACGGATGTCCAAAAGCCCACTGATCCTGCTGAAGTCGATGCATGGCAAAAGAAGATGGCGAAATGTCGAAGGATCCTGTTGGAGGGCGTCAAGGATCATATTGTATCCAGCCTGCATGGAAAGGCTTCTCCATTTCTTATGTGGAAAGCTTTGACGGATCTATTCCAGAGTAAGAGTGACCAAAGGAAGCTGGCACTCAAAGATAAGCTCAGGAACATCAAGATGGAGAAGGGCGACAGTATCGCCAAATACCTCACGAAGTTCACTCAATGCAGAGATGAGCTGGGAAGTGTGGGGGTTACTGTCGATGAAGAGGACATGGTCGACCTGGCTCTCCTTGGTCTTCCGAAGGCTTGGCACTCATATCAAGATAGTGTCAATGGTCGGGAGAAGCTGCCGAGATGGGAGCGCCTTTGGGCGGATCTCATGTAGGAGGAGATAAGGAGGACTACTCGAGATGGATCTTCATCAAAGGGAGCTGATGAAGAAAACTGCGCTTTGGTGGCCAAAGCAAAGAAAGGGAAGGGTAAGAAAACCTCTCATTCTGGTGCAAAGGGCAAGAAGCAGGATATGGCGAAAGTGAAGTGTTTTCACTGCCATGATCACGAACATTATGCTACAAATTGTCCAAAGAAGAAGAAGAACAAGCAAGCGGGAAGATCTGCAGATGGAGAAGCTTTGGCTTCACAGTTCGAGCTTGACTTTTCACTGATTGCATGCTTGGTTTCAAGTATGATGGGATCGGTATGGTTCTTGGACAGCGGTGCGTCATTTCATATGACGGGAGATCGGGATTTGTTCTCAGATCTAGAGGACAAAGATTTGGGTGTGCACATCGAGATGGGCGATGATGGTAGATACAGTGCGACTGGTATCGGTACCATATCCTTTCAGAGGGAGTCTGGTAAGCCCTTTGTATTGAAGGATGTCATGCATGTACCTGGATTGAAGAAGAACTTGATCTCTGTGGCGATGTTGGAAGATAAGGGGTATGATGTGGTCTTCAGCGAAGGAAAGGCCTTCCTGCGCAGTAAGACTACTGGAGAGACCCGGAAGATAGGGATTCGAACCAAGAACCTTTATCAGTTACAAGTAGATGGCTGCGCAGCAATGGCATGCAAGGCGGGAGAAGTGGTGAGCCGGGATGATGAGGGCGAACTGTGGCACAGGAGATTGGGCCACCTTCACCATGGAGCTTTGAAGATCCTGCAGCAGATTTCTACTGGGCTTCCTAAGGGCACTCTTGCGCAGTCGGATCAGTGCAAGGGGTGTACTTTAGGGAAGTATGTGAAAGCCACCTTTCACGAGAAGGATAGTCACGCCACGACGATCCTTGAGAGAGTTCACACATACGTGTGTGGTCCTTTCTCAGTTGCTTCGATAGCAAAGCACAAGTATTATGTGATCTTTGTTGATGATTTCTCTCGAAAGTGCTGGATCTTCTTCATGCAGAAGAAGAGCGATACATTCGCGAAGTTCTGTGAGTTTAAAGCACTGGTCGCGAAGGAGTCGGGGAAGAAGGTGATTGCTCTAAGGAGTGATAACGGTGGTGAATTCATCTCGGCTGAATTCAAGGAGTTCTGCAGCACAGAAGGGATTCGGAGAGAGCTCATTGCACCCCATAACCCACAGCAGAACGGGGTGGCTGAGCGGAAGAACAGAACGATCGTGGGTGCTGCACGGGCGATGTTGCATGATCAGGGCCTACCCCTTCACTTGTGGGCTGAGGCATGCAATACAGCAGTGTATGTGCAGAACCGTTGTCCTCACAAGGTTCTTGGCATGAGTACACCGGAGGAGGCTTATTCTGGCAAGAGGCCTGATATTTCCCATTTGCCGATTTTTGGTTCTCCTGTCTACATGCATGTGACGAAGGATGCGAGAAGGAAGCTGGATCCAACTGCTGAGGTTGGAATATTTGTGGGGTACACTGATACACCTCACAACTACCGGGTGTATTTGTCAGACAGTCGAAAGACTGTTGTGCGACGGGATATAAAATTTCAGGAGGAGAAAGCCATGCAATGTTCGCTTGAGAGGGAGCTACACTTGCATGCAGATGAGGAGCTATTAGTTCCTAAGGAGGAGCTTCCGGATGTGGATCAGCCACAAGAGGAGGTTCAGGAGGTGGAAGAAACCACGCAGGCAGCGCCAACCATCAGAGGGCGCATGCGCACTACAGAAGCTGAGCGACTGGCTCGGGATGCAGAGAAGGTTGTAGGACCACCTACAGCACGGCGCAGACAGAGACAGTCACCGGATCGGTACACTGGATACATGGCTCTTATGAGTCAATGTGTTGTGACAGAGCCATCCTCTTTTGAGGAAGCTGTGGAGGAACCCGCATGGGTTGATGCCATGATCGAAGAATATGATTCGATCATCAGGAACGGTGCATGGGAGATTGTCCCAAGACCGGTTGGGAAATCAGTTGTAGGTTCGCGATGGATCTACAAAGTGAAGCAGGCGGCTGACGGGAGTGTGGAGAAGTACGAGGCGAGATTTGTCGCCCGTGGCTTCTCACAGATCGAGGGGATTGACTATGAGGAGACTTTTGCACCTGTCGCAAGGTACTCTTCCATACGGACGATCCTTGCTCTCTCAGCGCAGATGGGGTGGCACATTCATCGGATGGATGTGAAGACTGCGTTCCTCAATGGAGTTATTGAGGAAGAGGTGTACATAGAGCAGCCTGAAGGTTTTGAGATCTTCAGTAGTGAGTCGCATGTGTGCCGACTCAAGAGAGCACTGTACGGGATGAAGCAAGCACCTCGTGCTTGGTACACTCGGATAGACAGCTACTTCACCGGGCTTGGATTCTCCAAGAGTGAGGCGGATCCAAACCTGTACCAGATTGTGGTGGAGGGGAATTTGTTGATCATCGTACTGTATGTAGATGATCTGATTTTGACTGGCGATGAGCAGTTGATACTTTCATGCAAGGAGGATCTTGCACGAGAGTTTGAGATGAAGGACTTGGGCACCCTTCATTATTTCCTGGGATTGGAGATTTGGCAGCGCAGCGGAGGACTGTTTGTTTCTCAGGGCAAGTATGCCCGGGAGATTCTGGAGAGGTTCAACATGCAAGGCTGCAAGCCTGTTGACACTCCTCTTCCCGGTGGTTGGAGGAAGGAGGATGCTACTTTAGCGGAGGTAGTGGATGCCACTGTCTATCGACAGTTGGTGGGGTCGCTTATGTATCTGGTCAATACACGACCCGATATATGCTATGCAGTTAACCAGCTTTCGCAAGCTATGGTTAAGCCTACCAAGCTCTTTTGGAAGGCAGGCAAGCATGTATTACGCTATATCAGAGGCACACCGGGATATGGTTCATGGTACAGACAGGAGGATCAGTTGAGGTAGCATGGCTTCACAGATTGGTATCATCATATCAGAGATTGTGTTCAGCGGAGAATCATGATGCTTTCATATGTTCCCACGGAGGATCAGGATGCCGACATCCTGACGAAGGCGCTCACCAGGAGCAAGTTCGAATTCCACAGAGGCGGGATAGGGGTTGCAGATAATCCATATCTTGCTGAGAGGGAGTGTTGAAAATGCAGCAAGATGATGGAGCTTAGTGAAATGAAGTCGCCTTCACTAAGTGGGCCCGCAGGCAAATTCTGGCGCAAAATTTATTTTTAGACTATGTCTATTTTTAGACATATGGAGCATGGTTTGGGGATTCCAGTTTGAGATTCTTGAATTATGTGTCATGTTGGTAAAAATAGATGAGACTCTATTTTTGAGGTCAAAGAGGTCGAAGTCTATTTTTAGACTGCCTCTCCTTAAAACAGGGAAGTCAAATATTATTTACCCTTAATAATATTTAGACTATAAAAAACAGTTTACTCTCTTGGAGCACTTCAGTTCGAGCTACAGAAGTGGCTCATGCATCTGACAGAGGAATCACGTGGTTCCCAAGGGTTTGATGGCATCATGTATGGTTGACTTCAGTTGGACTTCAGTGGCAGAAGTTTGGAGGAGTTAATGAGACAGATAGTGGAGTTGTGTTCTGTTTATTTTAGTTGAACTGATTGAGATTAGTTTAACTAGCTAATCAATTAGTTATGAGTGAAGTGAATTAAATATTATTTAATTCATTAATTAGTAACTCATTATTCAACTCAAGAACACATCAGTTCACTACAGTGCATGATCAGTTCAGTGGAGACCAGTGAAAGAGGTAGATGAAATGGTGGAGTTAGCTATCAGTGGCGACATCAGTTGTGCATGAGATTTGCACCACACTTGGAGGATTTTTCCATGACAATTGCGCAGTCAAGCCAAGGAGATTTGAACCTTGGATCTCTATATAGACAGGCCTGGATTGCGCAATAGAGGCAAGGCAATTGGAGGTGAGTTTTGAACCAGTAACCTGTTCAAAACTGAGCTAGATTGTGGGTAACTGTATGAGAAAGTACTGAGTACTTGTGAGGAGTATTGTACTAAGTTTGTTACTTGATTTCTCCATTATAATATACACAATAGCTGCGGGGTTTTCAGCTATAAGATTTCCCCATACATACTGTGTTAATGTGTATGATGATTTGATGTGTTATCGCTTGATTTTATTTCCGCATGTGTGATGATCTGAGTTGGTTTAGTGGAAGAGATTATGTGTTGCATATAAATTCGAATTGTATGTGATCAGGATAGTCTCGGTGGATAATTAATCATTATTCAGCAAATTTATACAAAAGTGCTAGAACTGGGATTTGTTTCTTTTACAATCTCTTTCCCCTTTATGTTAGTGCCATGGCTATGCTTTTAGTTTCATCTCCTGATTCAAACCCTAAGTCTTGTTCAACTATTGCAACCATCTTGCCTTTTTCTTTGGCCTTATCTTTGGTTTTGAATTTTTTTGGTTTCAACTCCAGATGAAGTTTCCAACAATGGTCTTCATCGTGGCTTGTTTTGGAACAACTTTTACAAAAGAATTTTCCCTTCTCTTTCCTAGAGTTTGCATTTATTTTTCTCCCTTTGCCTTTAATTTCACTATCCTCATTCCCATCAAAATATTGTTTACCTCTAGCCTCTAAATGCGTGGCTTGGACAAAAACCTCGTCTAAACTAGTAGGATTGAACATAAGGATAGTATGTATAAGGTAGTTGTGTAAACCACCTATATATTTCAGCAAAGTCTCTTGGCTATGCATATCAATTCCTAACAAAAGAGCTCTTCGTCTAAACTCTTGGGTGTAATCTTGTACATTTTTTCCCTTAAGTTGTCTGAAGTTTTTCCAATTCATGATAGCCTTTTTCATGTGAACCACATTCCCAAACCCACACATCTATGTACCTATGAGCCAAACAAAGTGTAAAAAGGGCCTATTTCATATTCTACTTTAACACATATATGTGATTAATTATCGTTAGAATTTATATGGTAGAAATACATATAAAGAGTAATCATTAGAATTTATATGGTAGAAATACATATAAAGAGTAATCCTTAGTATAGATCTAGTTTTACTTTAAGGAATAAAGGTAAGTTTTTTAGAAATTTTATCTTAGGAGGTAGAACTAAACCTTCTATAACCCACAAAAGAAACCATGGCCCGTGAGCATCACATGCAAACACAGGTTACTTCCATGTTTGAAACACCACCTCACATCATCATGAGGGATCGAAACCACTAAGAAACCCATACTAAGTTCCCTAGAAGGGATGACTATCATATTTAATGATTGGGTTTATCTCCAAGGTCAAAAGGAAAATCAAAGTTAGGAAAGGGAATTAGAATAGTAATTAAGGTAAGACCATGACCTTTTACCCAATATTGAACGAAGGTGAGAAACCATAGATATCATGAAGGAAGTTCAAGAAATATTATGATAATATTAAATGAAAATCAAAGTTAGGAAGTTAGGAAAGGGAATTAGAATAGAAATTAAGGTAAGACCATGACCTTTTACCCAATATTGAAAAAAGGTGAGCAACCATACATATCATGAAGGAAGTTCAAGAAATATTATGATAAGAAATATTAAATGAAAATCAAAGTTAGGAAGTTAGGAAAGGGAATTAGAATAGAAATTTAAGGTAAGACCATGACCTTTTACCCAATATAATGATTCGGTTTATCTCCAAGGTCAAAAGGAAAATCAAAGTTAGGAAGGGAATTAGAATAGAAATTAAGGTAAGACCATGGCCTTTACCCAATATTGAAAAAATGTGAGCAACCATATATATCATGAAGGAAGTTCAAGAAATATTATGATAAGAAATATTAAATGAAAATCAAAGTTAGGAAGTTAGGAAAGGGAATTAGAATAGAAATTAAGGTATGACCATGAACTTTTACCCAATATTGAATGAAGGTGAGCAATCATATATATCATGAAGGAAATTCAAGAAATATTATGATAAGAAATATTAAATGAAAATAAAACTTGGGAAGTTAGGAAAGGGAATTAGAATAGAAATTAAGGTAAGACCATGACCTTTAAACCAATATTGAACAAAGGTGAGCAACCATAGATATCATGAAGGAAGTTCAAGAAATATTAAATGTAAATCAAAGTTAGGAAATGGAATTAGAATAGAAATTAAGGTAAGACCGTGACCTTTTACCCAATATTGAAAGAAGGTGAGCAACCATAGATATCATGAAGGAAGTTCAAAAAATATTATGATAAGAAATATTAAATCTTTTTTTGCAAATTCTGAGTAAATTTAATTTAACTACTTTTAATATGAGATATGAACAGTCAATTCTTAGCAGAAGCAATGAGCCTTAATGAGGTCTACAGGTCTAATAACACCAATAATAGCATGTTGAAAGACCATTTATCCCAGTATTGTGATTACTGTAACTAACATAAGCTGTTACCTATTCTAACAAAGGTTGTACATATTCCATAAGGTTGAATACACTGTAACCACTTGCATGATACTAGAAGATCTCATTACACTAGTTAACACAAGGAATAGAACACATAGACTTATGTAGATTACATAAATAGTATTGGCTATTCTCTAAGCTATCAAGAAATAAATTGGCTATTCTTTAATATTGAACGAAGGTGAGCAACCATAGATATCATGAACGAATTTCAAGAAATATTATGATAAGAAATATTAAATATTTTTTTGCAGAGGCTTAAATTCTGAGTAAATTTAATTTAACTACTTTTAATATGAGATATGAACAATCAATTCTTAGCAGAAGAATTTAGCCTTAATGAACATTCAATTCTTAGCAGTCAATGCTCTTTTAGTGTCTAGTTTTCCAGATGGTCAAGTGACCCGAAACATAGAATACTTCTCATAGCTATTGTAGTGGTTGTATTAGAGTATTTGAATACAAAGGTAAATATGACAAAACCACTAGATGAATTGATTGAGTTGGCCCCATTCTTGGTGGCTTGGGCATTCTGGCATGTGGCGCACATCTATCTTTATTGATAGTTGTAACTTTCGAGAGGGAAAAGTTTAGATATGATGGGCATAAATACTTTGAAAATAAATATAGAAAAACAAAGTGACGTTGAAGTGAGATGAGTGATATGCTGCACCCAAATATTTGAAAGGTGGGGGAAACAAGTGTAGTGGAAACTACTCGAGTGGGCACAAAAGCCAACCTAGCCTTTACTTGCTGGCTAGCTGGCTGGGCGGGATTGCTAGCTGACCTTGTTGGCTTGGCTGGCTGGCTAGGCGGGATTGCTAGCTGACCTTGCTGGCTTGGCTTGCTGGCTAGGCTTGCTGGCCGTTATAATACCCTAAAGGCTGCTTCTTAGACTTATGTACTTTTTCAAAAAAAAAAATTACGCCATGGAAACTATAATTTTATTACTACGATTAAAAGATAATTTTATTACCATAGTTAAAATAGTGTTCCAATTTAGTCTGAGCTATTCTGCAATACCATTGTCTGCTCCTGAATAAGGGTAGTAAGTGAGTTTAGATTGATGAATCCATCCGCGGCTAGGGACTGTAACTATGAGGATGAGACAAAATACAAAACAGGAAGAAATTTGGTGTTCTGGTGTCCATGATGGAAGATTTCTTTATAGGGAGAATGTTAAACTGCAAACTACAAGAACTTTGGCAATTTTTTTTAATATGTAAAACAAAAAAATTGACAGTCATAAATTTACTGAAAACTCAAATTGATAGGCATGGAAAACAAACAAACGTCTTCAAATTTTCAATTGATAGGAAAAATATATTTGAAATTCCAGGCTTGATTGGAATCATCAAATATGATTCTATTTTTCTATTTGAACTTGCCAGAAAGAGCATGTCTGGTACTGTGCCTAAAGGGGATGCTATTTTTTATTTTATTAAAAGCTAGTTTCTTTTCGCTGGAACATACGTTCCTATAAAGTCGCAGCAGAAGACACTGAAGACGCTGAAGACTATCCCTAAAGACGTCGTGGAAGAATTCTGTGAACAAAAAAATCAAATTAAAATCAAATTAAAAAAAAAAACAACAACAATTTTTTTTACAGAAAATAACAAATTTACTAGAACTTACCTCCTCAGCGCGGCGCAAATCAACAAAACTCCTGCAGCACAACAACAAACAAACTAAATTCACGCGAGACAACAAAAAATCGACTAAATTCGCATGGGAAAACAACAAATCAACTCAATTCGCGCGGGACATATATGAGCGTGCGAGACAGATGTGAACAAAAACCCAGAACAGTTTGTGGCGATATATTTATAAAATAATAGTTCGGCCGAACTTTGTTTGCCGATTTTCCAAACTCTGGCGAAAAATATGTTTGCCATCATTGTCAGTATGTCGTCAATGTAAATAGAAAACAAATTTTGGCTGAACTAAATTCAATAGGTCGACCGAACTATGGAGGAAAAAAAATTTCCGCCCCAAATTCTCACAAAAGTGTTACCCATCTTCACATTTTGACCCACATAATTGTATTAAAATTTCTACATGGTATCAGAGCAAAGAATATTGCAATATTGAAGCAGTATCTCAGTTTGTTGGTGGAAACAATTCGAATTTTCTGCAAGAATTTCTTGGTGTGATAGTTCAGGAAACATTGAAATGGCTTTCAATGGTTTGCGGTTAGAGTATGCACTCGAGAGCAGCTCGAACTACATTCCATGGAAGGATAGGATGGAGGTGGTGCTTGAAGATAATGGCTTGAAGGAATTCATCGACAATGATGTTCCTAAGCCCACTTTGATGGATGCTGCATTACTTGGCGCCTGGCAAAAGAAAGTAGCGAAGACGAGAAGGATTCTGTTGGAAGGTGTGCGAGACCATATTTTCTCAAGAATTCATGGGAAAGCCACTCCATTTGTGATGTGGAAGGCTTTGACGGATATTTTCCAAAGCAACAACGACCATAGGAAATTGGCGCTAAAGGATAAACTCAGAAAGATCAAGATGGAGGAGGGAGACAATATTCCTAAGTATCTCAGAAAGTTTTTCCAATGTTGGGATGAACTAGGGAGTCTGGGAATCACGGTTGCTGATGATGATTTGGTGAGTTTGGCTCTCTTGGGACTTCCTAATAGTTGGCATAGTTATCAAAACTCTGTCAACAGATGAGAAAAACTGCCGGATTGGGAACGACTTTGGTCGGATCTAGTGCAGGAGGATTTTAGACGGAACACCAAAGATGGATCTTCAACAAAGAAAGATGATGAAGAGGATTGTGCTTTGGCTGCCAAAGCAAGGAAAGGGAAGGGGAAGAAATTCCACTCAAAATCCGAGGCTAAAGGCAAGAAGTTGGATTTGTCCCAGGTGAAGTGTTTTCACTACAGTCACGAACATGGGCATATTGCCACTAATTGCCCACAGAAAAAGAAGAACAAGAAGGTTTTTGGAGCTGCAGCTGGTGAGGCCCTTGCCTCGCAATTTTAAATTTGATTTCTCTTTGAACACATGCTTGGTTTCAAGCGCAATGGGATCGGTGTGGTATCTTGATAGTGGTGCTTCCTTCGACATGACGGGAGATAAGGAGCCTTTCAGTGACTTGGAGGAGAAATATCTCCAAATGCATATTGAAATGGGCGACGATGGACGATACATGGCGACTGGCATTGGTACCATTACCTTTGAGAGGGATTTGGGTGAACAATTTCTGTTGAAAGATGTTATGCATGTTCCAAGTCTGAAGAAAAAATTGGTCTCAGTCACGATGTTGAAGGACAGAGGTTATGATGTTGTTTTCAGCAATGGAAAATATTTCCTGTGACATAAAACAACAGGTCAAACCAAGAGGATAGGGATTCGAGTTAAGAATCTCTACAAGCTGAAGGTAGATGGCTACGCTACAATGGTGGGAAAAGCAGAATAAGTGGTGAGCCGAGATGAGGGCAAATTAGGCACAGGTGATTGGGCCATCTTCACCATGGTGCCCTGAAGATTTTGCAGTAGATTTCTACTGGGCTTCCCAAGGGTACACTTGCGCAGTTAGATCAGTGCAAGGGATGTACTATGGGTAAGTTTGTGAAGACCACCTTTCATGAAAAGGAGAACCATGCTTCGGCGATCCTGGAGAGAGTTCACATAGACGTGTGTGGACCATTCTCGTTTGCTTCAACAACAAAACACATGTATTATGTTATTTTTGTTGATGACTTTTCTCGTAGATGTTGGATCTTCTTCATGCAGAATAAGGATCAAACATTCTCAAAGTTATGTGAGTTTAAAGCATTGGTGGAGAAAGAGTCGGGGAATCAAGTGAAGGCTTTGCGGAGCGATAATGGTGGTGAATATATCTCGAACGAATTCAAATACTTTTGTAGCAAAGAAGGAATTCGAAGAGAACTCATAGCGCCTCATAACACACAGCAAAATGGGTTCGCGGAGAGGAAGAACAGAGCGATAGTGGGTGTTGCACGAGCTATGCTGCATAATCAGGGCCTACTAATACACTTGTGGGCAGAAGCATGCAACACTACAGTTTATGTGCAAAACCATTGTCCTCATCAGGTACTTGACATGAGTACACCTGAAGAAGATTTTACTCATAAGAAACTGGATGTTTCTCACGTTAAGATCTTTGGCTCATCTGTTTATGTGCATGTGACCAAAAACGCCAGGAAGAAGTTGGAGCCGACTACTGAAGTTGGGATATTTTTGGGGTACACAGAAACACCCCATAATTATCGTGTGTATTTTTCAAATAGTCGAATGATTGTGGTGCGATAGGATATAAAATTCAATGAGGAGAAAGACATGAAGTTGTCGCTTGAGAGGGAGCTAGAATTGCATGCAGAGGAGGAACTTTTGGTTCCCAAATATGAGTCTCTAGATGTGGATCAACCACAAGAGGAGGTTCATGGAGTGGAGGAGTCCACTCATGCAGAGCCAAACATTAGAACTTGCAGAAGGCGTCCCACAAAAGCTGAGAGGCTGAAGCTTAATGCGGCACAGAATGTAGGAGTCCCTACTTCACAACGCAGATAGAGACAATCTCCTGACCGATTCACTAGATACATGGCTGTTATGAGCAAATGTATTGTGACAAAGCCATCTTCATTTTAGGAAGCAGTGCAAGAGCCCACATGGGTAGATGCAATGGTGGAGGAGTATGACTCCATTATCAAAAACAGTGCTTGGGAAATTGTTCCAAGGCCAGTTGATAAATTAGTCATAGGTTCAAGATGGATCTACAAGGTAAAGCAAGTTGTTGATGGGAGTGTTGAGAAATACAAGGCTAGATATGTGGCCCGGGCTTCTCACAGATCGAGGGGATTGATTATGAAGAAACCTTTGCACCTGTCGCATGTTATTCTTCCATAAGGACCATCCTTACTCTCTTAGCACAGATGGGTTGGCACATTCATCAGATGGATGTGAAGACTGTGTTCCTTAATGGGATCATTGAGGAAGAAGTGTACATTGAGTAGCCTGAAGGATTTGAGATCTTTAGCAGCGAGTCACATGTGTGCAGATTCAAAAGAGCGTTGTATGGGCTGAATCAAGCACCACATGCTTGGTACACTCAGATCGATAGCTATTTCACCGGACTTGGCTTCACCAAGAGTGAGGTGGGTGCAAACCTATACCAGATTGTGGTGGAGGGTAAGCTTTTAATCATTGTTCCTTATGTTGATGATTTAATACTGACTGGTGACGAGCAACTGATACACTCATGCAAGGAGGACCTTGCAAAGGAGTTTGAGATGAATGATATGGGCCTCCTTCACTATTTCCTTGGATTGGAAATATGGCAGCGAGATGGTGAAATTTTTGTGTCTCAAGGCAAGTATGCAAGGGAGATACTCGGTAAGTTTCACATGGAGGGCTGCAAACCCATGGATACTCCTCTTCCTGGAAAATGGAGGAAAGAGGACGCTACATCTGGAGAGGTAGTGGATGCTACTGTCTATCGACAGTTGGTGGGTTCGCTCATGTATTTAGTTAATACAAGACCGGACATATGCTATGTGGTGAACCAACTTAGTTAAGCAATGGTTAAGCCTACCAGGCTCTTTTGGAAGGTGGGCAAGCATGTCTTGAGATATCTCAGGGGAATATCTGAGTATGGCTTATGGTACAGACAAATGGATGAGGTGAAGTTCCATGGCTTCACGGATGCAGATTGGGCGGGCAACCCAATGGACAGAAAGAGCACATCAAGAAGGGTCTTCAGTATCAGATCTACAACTATTTCTTGGTACAAAAGGAAACAGAGATTCGTGGCACTCAGTTCAAAGGAAGCATAATACATGGCAGCAAGTCAAGCTGCATGTGTGGCTATCTGGATGAAAAAGATCCTAGTTAGTTTGTTTGGTTATCATTTAGATCCTATAGTGATTCATTGTGATAATGAGAGTTGCATTAAACTCTCGATTAATCCTGTGTTTCATGATATATCTAAGCATATATATATCCTGTATCATCATTTCAGAGATTGTGTGCAGTGGAAGATCATATTGCTTCAATACATTCCTACGGAAGATCAAGATGCAGATATTCTGATGAAGGTGCTCACCAGGAGAAAATTCGAATACCATAGGGACAGGATCAGGGTTCGCAGCCTATTTTTAGGTGTATGTCTATTTTTAGAATGGTGAGCAAATTATATTTATAGATGGTTGAGAAAATTCTATTTATGGATGGAGTTCTAGTTTTGGAATGCATGTGTGAATTCTGTTCGTAGATCGCATGTCTAAAAATAGAATGCATGCCGATTATTATTATCTCTTAGTAATAATTGGACAATAAATAATAATCTATTCTCTTGAAGCACTTGATTTCAGTTAACTGATGTGGAAAACCAGTTGACTGAAGGAATTATGAGTTCTAAGGTTGGTTGGTGGGACATGCAAGTGGACTTCGTTGTAATTGAGTGATACAAAGTTGTAACAAAGTTGGATGTGTAGTTATGTGAGTTGTAAAGTAGTTTAACTTAGTTAAGTGAGTTAAACTCAGTTGTGCTAGTTGTAACTAGTTGTAACTAAAGATACACTAGTGAGAGATCAGTGAATTAAATATTAAATTAATTCACATGGAGTGATCTCACATGCAACTGAATATTTACTACAGTTAACTACATGCACGTCAGATCTAGTGGAGGCCCAATTGAGAGATAGGTGAAAGGGACAGTTTGACTATCTGTTGTGACATTAGTGGGTGCACTCATGCAACCACACACACATTGGAGATGCCAATGAGGATTGCGCAGTCAAGGCAAGACAATATCTCACTCATTCAGGGATTGTGATCAGCAAGGATTGTGCAGTGGAGGCACGCTGTCAGGAGGCAGTAAATTGGTGCATGTGTGAGCCAATTTTTGTATGACAGTGTGAGACAATTGTATATTTTACTGAGAGCTCTTAGATTAGATTTTTGTATAAGATTGTTTCATGATCCATGATATATACATAATATATGATAGTGGGGTTTTTAGCTTTATGCTTTCCCAGTAAAAACATTTGTGTTATGTGTGATTGATCTTTCTTTCTTCATGTGTTTTGCAATTGGTGATTAAATTTCCACAAAGATTTTAGTAAAATGATTCTGTATTTAATAGTGACATATAATTGTTAGATCAGGAGAATCCAGGCAATACATAATTGTATTAAAAATTCTACAAGCTTCCTTTACCTTTTGAACTTCCTTTATTAATTTAGCTTGGTCTGCTTAGATGAGGTCCTCATTTATAAAGATTCCCATCCCTTTTAGGTTTGGAGATTTACCGAGTATGGTAAATTTATGGTCACTACAACTTACCCTAGCACAGATCAATGCATCTATCTTTAGCAACTTTATTGCTTCTACTAGATAAGTTGTTTCAATATGTGAGTTATTTTTTAGTTCTTTTACTATTTCTAAGGTGTTCCCATCTTTTTGTTCTTTTATATCAGCAATTGTAAATTATAAGTTTCAAACCTTTTTTATTAAGCTTATGATCTAGCTCAATTGGTTTGTTCATTTCCTTTTTGATGGGTTTGATGTCCAATTTATTATATGTGCTACTTAAGGCCATATCATTTTTTTGTTTTTCATTTAAATCCTTATTCTCATTTCTTAAGGTCCATTTTCTTCAATTGTTAATTGTTTGTGCTTTTTTATTTCTTGATTCCTATATTCTATGATTTTTTGCTCAATCTAGAACTCTAATAGTTTATTTCTAATAATTTGAATTTGTTTTCAATCGTTGTAACTAATTCTATTTTATGCTTTATCTTTCTTTTCTCTCTTTCTATTGAATCTAAATGGTCATAAAGACTTTACATATGTTATAGGTACTAAAAAAAAATAAAAAAAATTACAAACATCCAAAGTTGATATAAAATTATGTAAAGACATTAAGCTATTTTATTTATTGCGGACACCCGCAACCTATTTTTAGGTGTATGTCTATTTTTAGAATGGTGAGAAAATTCTATTTATAGATGGTTGAGCAAATTCTATTTATGGATGGAGTTCTATTTTTGGAATGCATGTGCGAAGTCTGTTCGTAGATCACATGTCTAAAAATAGAATGCATGCCGATTATTATTATCTCTTAGTAATAATTGGACAATAAATAATAATCTATTCTCTTAGGCTTATGGGTTGATTCTTGATGTGGCAAAGCGATTGGCCCAGAAGGAATTATGAGTTCTAAGGTTGGTTGGTGGGACATGCAAGTGGACTTCGTTGTAACTGAGTGATACAAAGTTGTAACAAAGTTGGATGTGTAGTTATGTGAGTTGTAAAGTAGTTTAACTCAGTTGTGCTAGTTGTAACTAATTGTAACTAAAGATAAACTAGTGAGAGATCAGTGAATTAAATATTAAATTAATTCACATGGAGTGATCTCACATGCAACTGAGATTTACTATAGTTAACTACATGCATGTTAGATCTCGTGGAGGCCTAGTTGATAGATAGGTGAAAGGGACAATTTGACTATCTGTTGTGACATTAGTGGGTGCACTCATGCAACCACACACACATTGGATATGCCAATGAGGATTGCGCAATCAAGGCAAGGCAGTATCTCATTCATTCAGGGATTGTGATCAGCGGGGATTGCGCAGTGGAGGCACGCTGTCAGGAAGTAGTAAATTGGTGCATGTGTGAGCCAATTTTTGTATGACAGTGTGAGACAATTGTATATTGTATTGAGAGCTCTTGGATTAGAGTTTTGTATAAGATTGTTTCATGATCCATGATATATACATAATATATGATAGTGGGGTTTTTAGCTTTATGCTTTCCCAGTAAAAACATGTGTGTTATGTGTGATTGATCTTTCTTTCTTCATGTGTTTTGCAATTGGCGATTAAATTTCCATAAAGATTTTAGTAAAAGGATTATGTATTTAATAGTGACATATAATTGTTAGATCAGGAGAATCCAAGCAATACATAATTGTATTAAAATTTCTACAAGCTTCCTTTACCTTTTGAACTTCCTTTATTAATTTAGCTTGGTCTGCTTAGATGAGGTCCTCATTTATAAAGATTCCAATCCCTTTTAGGTTTGGAGATTTACCGAGTATGGTAAATTTATGGTCACTACAACTTACCCTAGCACAGATCAATGCATCTATCTTTAGCAACTTTATTGCTTCTACTAGATAAGTTGTTTCAATATGTGAGTTTTTTTTTAGTTCTTTTACTATTTCTAAGGTGTTCCCATCTTTTTGTTCTTTTATATCAGCAATTGTAAATTATAAGTTTCAAGGCTTTTTTATTAAGCTTATGATCTAGCTCAATTAGTTTGTTCATTTCCTTTTTGATGGGTTTGATGTCCAGTTTATTATATGTGCTACTTAAGGCCATATCATTTTTTTGTTTTTCATTTAACTCATTCTCATTTCTCAAGGTGCATTTTCTTCAATTGTTAATTGTTTGTGCTTTTTCATTTCTTGTATCCTATATTCAATGATTTTTTGCTCAATCTAGAACTCTAATAGGTTATTTCTAATAATTTGAATTTGTTTTCAATCGTTGTAACTAATTCAATTTTATGCTTTATTTTTCTTTTCTTTCTTTCTATTGAATCTAAATGGTCATAAAGACTTTACATATGTTATAGGTACTCAAAAAAAAAAAAAGGAATATTACCAACATCCAAAGTTGATATAAAATTATGTAAAGACATTAAGCTATTTTATTTATTACAGACACTAAAATATTTTGTTATTATTAATATAATTTTTTCAAAGATCATATGCTAACTAAGCACAAAATGGATTACACATCCCCTTGCTAAATTGTGATATCAATATTACTTTTTCAAAGATCATATGCTAACTAAGCACAAAATGGATTACACATCCCCTTGCTAAATTGTGATATCAATATTACTTTTTCCTGCCATGTAATGAATAATAAAGGAATTATATATTTTCTTATACATAGAATTCGAAATTATAAATAAAATTATACATTGTTTTGTTTTAATATAAAATTGACGTAAAATTAAAGTGAAAATTAAAATTTATGATTTTTTGGTGTTGTATATCTAGATCACAATTTTGTTTGCCTGGTTATTTTTTTTTCAAAAAATATGACCATAACAGTGTTTGAATTATTTTTTATAGTAGAAATGGATTTAGCACCATTAAAAACTTTAGAGCATCTAAAATCCTTAAACTTGACAAACTATAACTCAAATTTAGATCAAATTTTTACCAAAATCATATCTGAATTTCCACTATTTTCTAAACAAAATTAAAATGTCATTAATTTTCTTTTTTTCTTTTACGAGTATAAATATAATTTTATTATTCTTAAACTATAGCGTTACGAACAACTCTTTGATCACAGTTTGTAAAACGACCCGAAAAGAAAGGGGTCATCTGATAAAAAGCGTGGAACGCGTGGATTGTGGCTGTCATCGGCAGACTGTTCGTTGGGAAGGGGCATCATTGTTCCCTACTCCGGATACTTTTCAAAAATTATGCACTCTGAAATTTCATTATTATTTAATTAGATTGTTATTTTATTTTGAAAATTATGGAAATTTTGGTAAGATTTTAAGAAAATCTGGCAAGAATTTATTTAAATCCAGGTTATAGTGATCAAACGTCAATATTTTGGATGCTTTGGAGGTTTTTGATGGTGCTGAATCCATTTTCACCCTCAAATACATGATTCAAACATTGCTACTACAAGATTTCTTAAAAAAAAATTGCCCAATTTTCTGGCCAATTTTGGCTGTCCCTGCACTCCGTAGACAACTCCTATGAGTTCTTAATCGGTTTGAAAAGTGATTTAAATGTGGACAATTTGAGTTTGTTGTTCTAGGGAGCAAGACTGCACAAAACTGCCAAGTTTTTTATTAAAATTCACAGCTAAAACACTGCTCTAGAGGGAAACTTGAGAATGTGATGTTTTGTTTGAGGTGAAATGTGGGTCTGTCCCTTAGACCATTGGATCTTATGAACTTTATTAAAATATATCATATCATTCAAATACATCCTCAAAGTTGGATTTCAAAACAGTGAAAATAAAAAGATGGTGAAGTTTTTATAAAAGAGTTGTCTACCAATCCAATAAAATAGTTTTTTGCGGGAATTCATAAAACAAAATTTTAAAAAATCAGATAATTAGAGTGTTTGAATTGCATTTTTTATAAAATTCAGCACCATCAAAAACTCTTAAGACACACAAAATACTAAAATTTAATAAATATAAATTTTTAAATTATTATATAAATTTTTTTTAAACTAAGCTTTTAACCTAACCAATTACAAGAAATTTGAACCGAATTCTGGATATTTCATCACCATTATTATGTTTCACTGCAATTTAAAGGTTTGTATGGACGACCATTGGCGACAAAGAAAACCAAGCATTGATGGGATTTCAGTGGGTTTTACGTCTGCGGTTGATTTGGTGCACCAACTCACACGCAGCTGACATTTGTACTCGCAATAGTTATGATCCGCACTACCAAACGTATTCAAAGTTAACTGATTTCCTTTGTACGTTAACGCTGCGTTTTCTGTGTGGCCACCTGTTCTTCTCACGTTGGTCGTTAGCCTATGGTTTTCTTGAATCGTGATGCCCGTCGGGAGTCGGGAGTGACTTCAGTCGTTTTGCCACGTAGCGTAGGTGAGCACACGGGCCGTATGTAGGCACCCTAACGAGTCAACGACTATGATTGAGGAAGAGTGATCCACTTTTAGTGGGCTGCAGCGTTTTGAGTGATCCAGTTTTAATGCGCTGCAAAAGTTTTGTAATTTGCTGTAACAGGGAAAGAAAGAAATCGTTTTTAATGTTCACGACTTTAAAAATAGCTTATGGAACAGATTGTTTTTCATTTGGATTTTATTTTTTTAACGTAAATAAGATCTTAGGTCTGCTAAAAATTTTCTCCAAATGTTAATTTTGTGATAAAATAATGAAACATGGAATTTATCAAATTTATTCCTCATCTCTTAATGTTTTTGCATTGGATTTTATTTGATATATTGGATGTATGGGTCCTTGTGTCCTTTCAATTGTAGCGTCATAAAATTATGTTTTATTAGTGCTTTAGTAGTATTTTTATTTGGTTTATGGAGCATGGGTATTTTTATGTGTTGGATTAAAGGCTGTGATGTATTAATGGATCATAGGGAAGCACAAGAGTTCCAAAACCTTCTTCGAAGGTATGAAGACACTATACAATGTAAAATAACTTTTTTTTACTTGGTGACTTGCAAGGTTCTTGAAAACAAACATCAATGCATTTCACAAAATATAACAATTGTGATGGTTAAATAAAAATAGAAAATAGATTTCTTAGATATAAAAGATAAGATGTTAAGGAATATAGTCATCAACGTTAAGAAAGACTCTCACTCTCCAACTTCTAATCACATGATGCCAACCAATTTTGTCTATTAAGATGTTAAGGAGCTGGACATATGATACCAAATGTTAGAAAACATGGACATTGGACACTAAAAGTCCCTTCCAATATAGGGCATGAAGAAGCTAAGAACCATCATGTGCTTCATTAATATCTATGTTTTGTAAGACAATTAGAATACTAGTTGTTTCTTAAAAGTAGTATACGTGCAGGAAATGTTAAGATGTTTTTAACAAGTACTTTTTGCAAACTTTTCTTTATGGCTTATGAGATTTGCCTATTTTGTATGAAGTCTTAGGACAACAATATTTCGTACTTTCACCATTTAACTTTGCTATAAAAATTCAGTTATAAAAGAAAATTAAAATATATATTACACAAATATAAATCATTGGATCACATGTTTTAAAATAAAAATTTTGTAGGAAAGCATTTAACAATACTTGTAAATTAGAAAATTGTCATGGAGAAAGTGCTCACACTAAAACACACTAATATAATTTTCCAAGTTTCAATTATAAAAGAAAATTGAAATATATATTACACAAATACAAATCGTTGGGTCACATGTTTTCAAATATGAATCTTGTAGGAAAACATTTAACAATACTTGTAAATTAGAAAATTGTCATGGAGAAATTGCCCCCACTAAAAAGCATTAGACACAAAATTGCCAAGCCATAAACACATACATAATTCAAATTATAAGCACACTAATAAACAAATGTGCAATTTTTCATCAACAATATTTTGTGTTAAACATGAAAAATATTAGACAAATGTGATCCTTGTTGTGTGACAATATAATATCTTTCTAAGAAACATAAATGTATATAATACAAATGAGGAATTCAAAGTGGAAATTGGTCCAAATTTGCAAACTATAAACACATAAGATGAAATAAGTCATTGGAAATAATAATAATAATCTTAGAACATGAAATAAGTCATTTCCATCCTTGTTTAATTCTCGCACGTGACATGTTGAGTTCATAATGAGTATTTCTTGTAATAACTTCGAGTCTTGTTGTTTGAACATGGAGTAAGCCTAATGGTTAAGAACATGTATTTTCTCCTAATAAGTCATAGGTTAAATCCAAAGTGGGTTGTTGTTTGAACATGTATATATGTATAGCTTGAGTAAGCCTAATGGCTAAGAAGATGACTTTTCTCCTAATAGGTCATAGGTTAAATCCAAAGTGCGTTTCTGTTTGAACATGTGTATTTGTATAGCTTGAGTAAGCCTAATGGTTAAGAACATGTCTTTTCTCTTAATAGATCATAGGTTAAATCCAAAGTGGGTAGAGCATGTACACCTTCATAGATTTTAGTAGTCAAATCCATGTGGATGGGAGTCCTTTGTCTCATAAACAAAAGAGTCTCATACACTAATTTAGTGTTGGGAAAAATTAATTAAAAAAAAATACCAAAAAAACCAAAAATATTTAATAATTAAACTAGGCTAATATAAAAAGACCACTTCTAAAAAAACCTACCTCAAAACTATTATAGAGTTAAAATAACTTGTAATAATAATTAAATATCTTTTTTTATTATTATTATATTTTTATTTTATTAAAATTTTATGTAATAAATAACTATCTGTATCATTTATTGTTAATAAAAATAATAACTTTTTTTATATTTATATATAATATTAATATAATATAATTTTGGATATTAAAAATTAATTATAAGTGTAGCATGATAATTATCAACATATATGTGGAAAAGTTGAGTGTAATTAAAGTGGAACCAAGTGCTAATATAAAAAGACCATTTCTAAAAATGCCTACCTCAAAGCTATTATAAAATTAAAATAATTTATATTGATAATTAAATATTTTTTTTTACGTGATAAATAACTATATTGCTTTACCATTTTTATTGTTGACAAGAATTGAAAACTGAAAAGAAGTGGAGCAGAGGATTTCTCTTCTCACTATTACGAATTACTTAAATAAGATTACATTGGAAACATCACCAATAAATGACTGTAGTGTAATTCGACTAAACTAGACTAACTCAAATTGAACTGGGACACTTGGATGGACAGTTTCAACACCTAACAAGTGGTTGGAATTAGATTACAATTTAAAAAAAAAAATTGACTTCAACTAGATTTGGTTTTCTTCTTCTCTTCTTCCAAATTATGTAGCCTCTAAATTGTTTCAGAGTTTTCGCTTTGTTGTATCCTTCAAACCTCAATTTTTTCATTTGTTGGTGCAGGTCTTCTATTATTCCAGACTGTCTAAGCATGTCTTGGACTTCTTCAAAAATTGACTTGTATGTGGGTTGCTGCCACATATTGCCTTCTGTAGTGCGCTTTTCATCATCAATCTGCTGCAACATAAGATCAGAATAATATTTTATCTCTTCAAAACTCCAATACCTGAAAATTTCATTGACATGTTCGTCATGCATGCTGTCTTCAACATTCATATCTACAGCTTCTGTGTAGATCTCATCAAGACATGGTGTTGCAATCCATGTTTCAAGAAAAATTAATTCTTCCTCATAATAAATTTGTGTACCTACACATTGGAAATCCATGTTGGAATTAATTTTTTTTGCAGAACGACATTGGTTCTGGTTTTCTTGCTCTTCAATGAGAGCTTTCTCCCATTGCGCTTCCTTCTCTACTTCTGCCTCTATCTCAGTTTCTGCTTTCCCTTTGCGGACTTCTTTCTTTGTCTCTGTGTTTTCTTCACTAACATGTGTTGCTGCAATCAAGTTGTCTTCCACTGACTCAAGTGGGATTATATCACCAAATAACATTATGTCAATATCATATTTTTGTTGCATCATCTACAACCAATTATCATTAGCCAAAAATTCCATATCAAAGTTTACATTAGGAAGTTGTGTTGTTGGATTCAGCATATAATCATCAACAAACTCTATTGCTGGAAACATCAAATCTTCATCAGCAAGCTCTGTTGCTAGATTCATCATATCTTCGACATCAAGCTTTGTTGCTAAATTCACCAAGTCTTCATCAACAAGTTCTGTTGCTGGTATTACCAAGTCATCATCAACAAGCTTCGTATCATGAAAATAATTGAAAACTGAAAAAAAAGTAGAGCAAAATATTGCTCTTTTTACAAATTCACTTTCACAAGTCTCTCACAATTTAAAAAGAAAAAAAAAAAACAACTCATTTTTTTTTCTCTCCTTAAAAAAATATTCACACATACATTTTTTAAAAAGGCATACCATTAAAAATTAAAATCCCTTTCCTTTACCGGACCCTTCTTTTATAAAACCTTTACCTATTTAAAATTTAAAAGAAAAAAAAAAATTAATAAAAAACTTTTCTATGGCCTTCCTTACCTTTTAAAAGCCTTCATATAAAGCTTTTTAAAATCTTTTAAATACGTCCTTCATGCTTTTAACATTCCTTTTAAAAATCCGTTAAATGCATTTCTTTCATTAACGTATGAGCGCTTTTCAAAACAATTTGATGTTTAAAATGTTTTCATATCTTCACGTCTTGTAATTTTTTTTTGTGTGAATTTCATTAAAGCGGCGTTTCAGTTCCGGACCCCCGGACTAGCGTGTTTCTTTAATCTTCAGAAGTGTGTTAATAACGTTGAGCCTTCTTTAAAACATTAGTGCAGCAAATTTTTTATTTTGGCTTTCTTCTTAAACAACCTTTAAGTTGTTTTTCTGCAATTCGTTTAGCCGACGCCTTCATTGGTTTTGCCTGGCTTTTTTTTGTTCTTCTTCCGTTTTTTTGCAGAAGGCGTCTTCAAATTTTCTCAAACTTCTGCTGCTCTATCAAAGAGTCTTATGCAGGCTCGCCTATTCTCTCTACTGCTCCAACTTGGCTCTGTTGCTGCTCTCTCGGGAGTCTTATGCAAACTAGCTCTGATACCATGACAAGAATTGAAAACTGAAAAGAAGTGGAGCAGAGAATTGCTCTTCTCACTATTACGAATTACTTAAATAGGATTACATTGGAAACATCACCAATAAATCACTGTAGTGTAACTCTACTAAAATGGACTAACTCAAACTGAACTAGGACACTTGGACACTTGCATGAATAATTTGACACCTCGCAAGTGGTTAGAATTAGATTCTCCAGCAATTATTAATAAAAATAATAACTTTTATTATATCTAAATATATTATTAATATAATATAATTTTATATAATAACAATTAATCATAACATTATAATTATCAACATATACACGAAAAAGTTGAGTTTAATTAAAACAAAACTAAGTTCAATGTGTGTTTTTTTTTATTTTTTATTTACTAGGGTGAGGTTAGCATTATAATTATCAACATATATGGGAAAATTTGACTTTAACTAAAGTGAAACCAAGTTCAATGTGTTTTTTTATTATTATTGTACCTGCCGCTGATAGGATACTACGCATCAAGTTTTTCCTGATTGTGACATTAATTTACCTTGATTAGACATATGTGTTTAATTTTTTTTAAATTTTTGCCATGGTTCACTATAAGATTTATTATTGTTCATTTATTTTAATTATTTTAATTTGAATTATCTGTTATCTAATTGGCCAAAAACTTTCACTTATTATTGCAAAATGCCTAGATTTTATCACCATTATTTGTACTGCCATTACAAAAACATTTATATCTATCCTGCAGGTCTTGTGCTTTATCTGGAGTCGCATTAAGCAAAATAACGAGACAGTGCTGAATGCATTTTCCCCGTACAAACTGCCCATTGTGGTATGTCAGATAGCATGCATATTCGTGCGTATGCTCATATATCATAGTTGGTGTGCGATATATAAAGGTAGGGTATAATGCATCGTGGGCCCGACGAGTGGTGTTGGTTTTTAAACCATAGGCAAATGCATAGATTATAATAAATCGAATGGACGGAAGTATTTATTAACCTTGTGGGACCCTCACGAATCGCATCGGAGAAAATCATAACAGCAAAACATGTTTATAAAAGTCCCGATGGCGATTGCGGAGCCGATGTGTTTATGGACTGTGATTTATATGTGTTTGAAGTTCGGGCTTAAAAGGCATTAATCGCATCGAAACGTTTGTGAATGCATCAATCGCATCGGAGGAAGGGCATCACATCGGAACATTGGCAAATGCATTAATCGCAATCAGAAGCATTGAGTTGCAATTAATCGCATCGGCAAATAGAAAAGAAAGGTTTATAAAGCTGTGGCGCCTGAAATTTTCAAAGCTTAGCGTTGGGGTTAGAATATGAGAGCATATTATATGCGTAGTTTGCATTGTTTTAAAGTAGATATTAAAGTTATATTTTTTTAAATTAATATAGTAAAGAATAAAATAATAAATCTATATCAAATGAACCTTTTGCAATTGTGGACCCTACTGAACGTGAAAAAACTTAAACCAAATATGGAAAATAAATTTGCGTTATAAAACTTATCGGGTCTGAGACTTGCCATTGCAATCGGCTGAAGACATAAGAACTTGCGATTTGCGATTGTGATTGGGCGAATCGCATTGCATCATTCAACAGTAGCAAAAAAAAAATATCAAGTTTTAGAAACTTTCCGATCCGATGAGTTAAAAGACCTTTTAACATATTTTGAACATATTAGAAAAATTTTATACTTAGAAATATGTTAAAATGAATAGTAAATCGCAATTGGAAATTCGGAAAATTTCTTTTAAAGAGTTCTTATTGCTTTGAGAAGTTCCGATGCGATCGCTCTCAATGGCAATCGCATTTCGGAATAATATTAAGTATTGCACTTTTTCTATTTATAACAATGCAATGCCATTTATCGCAATCACGTCTTGGGAAAAAGATTAAACATTGCATTCCTCTCATTGCAAAATTCCGATGCGATTGCGTTCAATCACAATCACATTTTCGGAGATAGAATATAAAAGTGCACTTCATTTTAAATCTCCGGTGCGATCGGGATTTGGTAAAAACGTTTTCACTGAAAAAAATTGCGATGCGATCATCGCAATCGGAAATTCGGCATGAATCATATTCTATTAATTCATCGCATCGCAAAAGATCAAAAGTGAATTTTAACATTTATTACAAGGATTCACCGATCTCCGATTGTACGACAAATGTTGAAAATACCAGGAGATTAAATGGTAATTAAAATTTTTGTAGCTGTTCTCATTATTGTGTTTTATTTCGACTGAAAGTATTCATTTGAATTGCAGAACAAAAGTTTGAATCCTTTCATTCGCAGAACCAGAGAGAGTTTACCCGACTCTGGAATGTCAAAGAGAAGTAGAAAGTCTAAAGCTGCTTTTGTTGCAAATGCTCCTGTGCTAAACATGCCACCCAATGAAAAACCGGCGAAGCTCAAGCTAGTCACAGACACCTCCTGTCAAGGATTGGGGAAGATGACATGGGAGAATGTATACAATTTGCTTGAAAAAGAGAAACCTAGGGTTGTTGTGCCCAAATCAACTGTTCCTGATGAAGAAGATTCAAACTCAGACTCTGAATCTCAACTTAGTGCATTGGAAAATTCATTTTTACACCGAGTTGCTACCCGGGTGAATATTTTTCCCTACTATGATGTTATCAGATGGGTCATTGACAATGTGACCATTCAAAACATGACTTTTGTTTCTGCTTTTGGATCAGTGTTCGGGTCATTCAGGGCAGAAGATATTAAAGCAATGTACCATCTTCCCAATCCACAAAAGATTTACAACAAAGAATTCCTTAAGGAATATGCTAAAGAACATAGAAACCAGGCAGAGCCAATCAAAGAATGGAGGAATAACCCTGAGAAACATAAGCAAGAGGCATTAGCTATGTACTCTGTGGAGTCTCTTGCACCTCCATATTGTTATGCCGCAGCAATGATGTGTAGGTTGTTCGGAAACGACAACTCTGCTAGATTTTCTATTCAAATGGTCTCGTTAATTCATTCTGTTGTTAATTCTGAAATTATGGCTTGGGCTGTCATTTTGTCGGATAAGATAGCTAATCAAATTCTAGAGTATAGAAAAGATAAGAATTCAGGGAATTCTTCCCCTTTCCATTTTTTTGGTTATATTTTGGACGCCCTCTGTTTCAATTCTGAGTTCCCCATGCTAGGTTGGAAATGGACTCCAAAAGAACCTATTCCTATTCATGTGTATCATAATTTCTTATGGAAAGAACATTTCAAACTTCATGTTTACAGAGTCTGCCATGGTTTTCTAATACCAATCTACCAAACCATTTTTGGTCATTTCCCTCCTAGACTATCCAATAAAGCCAAGACTGATTTGTCTTCTATCGGAGATTGGTTTGAAGAAGAAAAATTCACTTATATCAGAATTTTTGGAAGTATTGTTCAGCCACATATCCTTCCCCTATATGTTCCAGATAAGCTGTTAGCTCAGGAAATTTCCTATCAATTGACAGTTGAAGGAATGTCTAGAATTTTGAAAAGCAATAAAAAGCTTATGTGGCCTACCTTCCCTTTTAAGTGTGGTGACTATACTCTTAATAGTTTTTCTCATGCTGAGAAAGAAGTTGGTAAGATTTCTAATCTTAAGTTTTCAACAATTCCTGGAAGACAGTACGACCCAAGGAAAGTGGCGCATGATTTTACTACCTCTGTTTCGATTGCCCGATTCGAGCATGAACTAGACATTTTTGATGATTTATTTGTTTCCATGGATGATATATCCCAAGTATTTGATTCAACCAAGTCCAAGTTACACGCCGAGGACTTGAAATTTTTTTTGTTGTATAGAAGCCAAAGGTTACTTAATTTGCCTCTTGATCAGTTGAGAGCTCCCATACAGGAGAAAGCATCACAACAAGCAGGAAGTAGTTCTGGTAAAGAAGTAGAAGGAGCTGATCCTGTTTTAGGGAAAAAGGATGACAACAGTAAAGCCGACAGTGCCAAAACAGAAACAACTTCTCAAAAAGATACACATAAGCCTTTAGTGCAAACAGAAAAAGGGAACACTGGCACTGATGCCCAGGTACATATTGAAAAGGGAAGTACATAAAGTAAAAACACTGAACATGCATCCAAGAATGATGTAGGTTCTCAACTGGGAGGACAAGTAGATACTGAATTGGTTGTTTCTTCTCATTTGCTAAATCAATATCAACAATTTGCACAACATATAGGATTGCAAAACAATCCTGAAGGTGACGATCCCAAAGATCAGGATGTGGAAATCATTCCTGAAAACCCCACTGGAGAAATTATGCTAAAGATAGAATAAATCCCTCCTTTAGATATATTCTACAGTCCCAAACATAGGGCTGTGGTAAGAAAACGAAGGAAAAGGAGGAGAACAGATCAAGATGCTCTTTTGGCATCATAGGGGGAATTGCTAAATGTTGTTTATAAAAATGTTGAGGTGGATCCATCTGAGGATCTCACCAAATTGTCTCAGTATGCTGGTGCCTATAGTGTTGCCACTATAGATAAAGCTTCCGAAGTTTCATAGCTAGTAAAACAAAAGGATATGCAAATTGCTATCTTTGAAGAACAGGTTGCAGGTGATCAGCAAAAGATAATTCAGTTGGAACAGCGGGTACAGGATGCAAAACTCAGTGTAGAAATTTGAATAACTGAGATATTATTCACCGAGATTCTCCTGATCACACACTATTTTAGCTTCATGCATAATACAGAATCTCTTCTACCATTGATCATCACATGCGGAAATAAAATCAATTACATGCATACATTAAAACCACAAACAATCACACATATGAACACAGTATTTAATGGGAAAGCTTAAAGCTGAAAACCCCAACTATCTGTATATTATATGTCATGGAGATCATGTAACAATCATATTACAAAAGCTCCTCACAAGCTCTCATGCACACCCTCAATTGCTACACACTATCAAGCTAGATCTAGCAAAACACATGCTCCAATATTTTGCCACTTGATAGCCAGCCTCTATTGCATAATTAATGCTATGGGATGGCTTCATTAAATAGATAAACCACCTGGCTTGAACTGCGCAATCCTCATGGGCTTCTCCACCTATCTGTGTGTTGCAAATAGCAACAGTATAGTCACAACTGATAGTTAACCTGCTCTTTCACCTATTTCTGCACTGGTCTCCACTGAAACTGTCCATGCACTGAAGTTAATTGATGCATTCTTTAGTTTATTAATGAGTTTATAATTAGTGAATTAATTAATAATTAAGTCACACCACTCTCACTAATTGTATCAATTAGTTAAACTGAATACAAATAGCTCAACTATGTTTAGATTAGTTAAACTGAATACAACTCCACTAACTTCCTCAATCAACTCCACCAAACTCTGTCACATGAGTTCTAAGTGAAGTATCCATGCAATAGCTCCACATAACCCTCAGGAATAGCGTAATTCCTTCTGTCAGCTCCTGTGCCACATCTGTGCACTTAACTGAAGTGCTCCAAGAGAATAAGATAATGTTTATAGTCCAAATATTATAAAGAGCTAATAATATTCGACATATCTATTTTTAGACTGGCAATCTAAAAATAGATTCCGCCCAATATGTCTAAAAATAGAAGTCCATCTATTTTTTTCGACTTGACCAACCATCCACAAATAGCATCCTGCAACTCATAGAACATGATCCATATGTCTAAAAATAGACATAGTCTAAAAATAGACTTTGCGCCAAAAATAGCATGCGGGCCCACTTAGTGAAGGCGACTCCTTTCCACTAAGCTCATCATCTTGTTGCAATCTCAACACTCCCTCTCAACAAGATATGGATTATCTGCAACCCCTATCCTGCCCCTGTGGTATTCGATTTTGCTCCTGGTGAGCGCCTTCGTCAAGATATCAGCATCCTGATCCTCTGTAGGAATGTATGAAAGTAACATGACCTTCCGCTGCACACAATCTCTGATATGATGATACCGGATGTCAATGTGTTTAAATCTATCATGAAATACTGGATTAACCGAGAGTTTGATGCAACTATGATTATCACAATAAATCACATTAGGCTCTAAGTGTGAACCGAACAACCCAACCAGGATCTTGCTCATCCATATAGCCTCGCATGCAGCCAAACTCACTGCCATATACTGGGCCTCTGCTGAACTGAGTGCCACGGATCTCTGCTTCCTGCTGTACCAAGAAACTGTTGTTGACCTGATACTGAAAATCCCTCCAGATGTGCTCTTTATGTCCGTTGGGCTCCCTGCCCAATCTGCATCCGTGAAGCCACACAGCTTCACCTCATCCGACTGTTTGTACCATAATCCATATCCCGATGTGCCTTTGAGATATCTCAATACTTGCTTCCCCGCCTTCCAAAATAGCTTGGTAGACTTAACCATAGCTTGTGAAAGCTGGTTAATAGCATAGCATATGTCGGGTCGTGTATTGACCAGATACATAAGCGACCCCACCAACTGTCGATAAACAGTGGCATCCACTACCTCCGTTGAAGTAGCATCCTCCTTCCTCCAACCTCCAGGAAGAGGAGTATCAACGAACTATGACCATGCATGTTGAACTTCTCCCGGTAGCTCTCGGGCATACTTACCTAAAGAAGCAAAGAACGAGTCCACCAGCATGTTGCCAGATTTACCAATCCCGAAATAATGAAGAAAGCCCAGAGTCCTTCATCTCAAACTCTTTGCAAGATCCTCCTTGCATGAGAGTATCGATAGCTCATCACACAATCGAAAGTCAAATCATCTACATAAAGTACAATGATCGACAACTTACCCTCCACCACAATGCGAGTATAGGTTTGGATCTGCCTCACTCTTGGAGAATCCAAGTTTGGTGAAATAACTGTCTATTCGTGTGTACCAAGCACGAGATCATTGTTTCAACCCATACAACGCTCTTTTGAGCCTGCACACATGCAAATCACTGCTAAAGATCTCGAAACCTTCGGGCTGCTCTATGTACACCTCCTCCTCAATCACTCCATTAAGGAACGCAGTCTTCACATCCATCTGATGAATGTGCCACCCCATCTGCACTGAGAGAGCAAGAATCGTCCGTATGGAATAATACCTTGCGACATGTGCAAAGGTTTCCTCATAATCGATCCCCTCAATATGTGAGAAGCCTCGAGCAACAAATCTTGCCTTGTACTTCTCCACACTCCTGTCAGCTGCTTTCTTCACTTTGTAGATCCATCTCGAACCTACCACTGATTTCCCTTCTGGCCTTGGGACAATCTCCCATGCACTGTTTTTGACAATCGAATCATACTCTTCCACCATGGCATCTACCCGCTAAGGGGTCCTCCATGACTTCCTCGAAAGAGGATGGCTCTGTCACGATACCTTGCTCACAAGAGCCATGTATCCGAGTATACCGGCTCGAGGTGATTGTCTCTATTTAACGCTATGATGTAGGTGCTCCTACAACCTTCTCTTGCATCTTGAGCCGATCGCACGCTTAGTGCGCTCCCGCCCTGCGATGGTTGGCGTTGCATGGGTGGTTTCTTCCACCTCCTGAACCTCCTCTTGTGGCTGATCCACATCAGGAAGCTCCTCCTTAGGAACTAACAGCTCCTCATCTGCATGCAAGTGTAGCTCCCTCTCAAGCGAACACTGCATGGCTTTCTCCTCCTGGAATTTTATATCCCGTCGCACAACAGTCTTGCGACTGTCTGGCACATACACTCGATAGTTATGAGGTGTATCAGTGTACCCACAAATATCCCAACTTCTGCAGTTGGCTCCAGCTTCTTTCTGGCATCCTTTGTCACATGAATGTAAATAGGTGAACCAAAAATCCTCAAATGGGAAATATCAGGCCTCTTACCAGAAAACGCCTCCTCGGGTGTACTCATGCCAAGTATCCTGTGAGGACAATGGTTCTGCACATATACTACAGTATTGCATGCCTCCGCCCATAAGTGAATGGGTAGGCCCTGATCATGCAACATCACCCGTGCAGCACCCACGATCGTTCTGTTCTTCCGCTCAGCAACCCCGTTCTGCTGTGGGTTATGAGGTGCTATGAGCTCTCTTCGAATTCCTTCTGTGTTGCAAAATTCCTTGAATTCGCCAGAGATGAATTCGCCACCATTGTCGCTCCTAAGAGCCTTCACCTGCTTCCATGATTCTTTCTCCACTAGCGCCTTGAACTCACAGAACTTTGAGTATGTCTCGCTCTTCTTCTGCATGAAGAAGATCCAGCACTTCCGAGAAAAATCATCAACAAAGATCACATAGTACCTGTGCTTTGCTGTCGAAGCTACTGAGAAAGGTCCACACACGTATGTGTGAATTCTCTCAAGGATCGTCGTGGCGCGACTATCCTTCTCGTGAAAGGTGGCTTTCACAAATTTTCCCAAGGTACACCCCTTGCACTGATCTGACTGCGCAAGAGTGCCTTTAGGAAGCCTAGTAGAAATTTGCTGCAGTATCTTCAAAGCTCCATGGTGAAGGTGGCCCAATCTCTGGTGCCACAACTCGCCATCATCCCGACTCACCACTCCTTCTGCCTTGCCTGCCATTGCTGCGCAGCCATCTACCTGCAATTGATAAAGGTTCTTAACTCGAACCCCTATCCTCCGGGTCTCACCAGTTGCCTTACTGCGCAGGAAAGCCTTTCCCTCGCTAAAGACAACATCATATCCCTTGTCTTCTAACATCGCCACAGAGATCAGATTCTTCTTAAATCCTGGAACATGCATCACTTCCTTCAATACGAAGGGTTTACCAGACTCCCTCTCAAAGGAAATGGTACCGATACCGGTCGCACTGTATCTACCATCATCGCCCATCTCGATGTGCACTCCAAGATCTTTCTCATCCAGATCAATAAACAAATCTTGATCTCCTCTCATGTGAAAAGATGCACCACTATCAAGAAACCACACTGAACCCATCACACTTGAGACCAAGCATGCGATCAGTGAAAAATCCAGCTCAAACTGCAAGGCTAAGGCCTCTCCAGCTGCAGATCTAGCAGCCTGCTTATTTTTCTTCTTCTGTAGACAATTAGTGGCGTAATGTCCGTGTTGGTGACGGTGAAAGCACTTCACCTTGGACATGTCCTGCTTCTTGCCTTTCACACCAGATTGAGAAGCTTTCTTGCTCTTCCCCTTCTTTTCTTTGGTAGCCAAAGTGCAATTCTCTTCATCAGATGCCTTTGATGAAGATTCGTCCCTGGTACTCCGCCTTATCTCCTCTTGCACAAGATCCGACCAAAGTCGCTCCCATCCTGGAAATTTCTCCCGACCATTGACAGAGTCCTGATAGGAATGCCAACTCTTGGGAAGCCCAAGGAGAGCCAAGCTCACCAAGTCCTCGTCATCTACAGTCACCCCCACACTTCCCAGCTCATCCCTGCATTGGTGAACTTCGTGAGGTACTTGGGCATACTATCTCCTTTCTCCATCTTTATGTTTCTGAGTTTATCCTTGAGCGCCAACTTCCTCTGGTCACTCTTGCTTTGGAATAAATCTGTCAAGGATTTCCACATCAAGAATGGAGAAGCCTTACCATTCAGGCTGGACACTATGTGATCCTTCACGCCCTCCAACAGAATCCTTTGACACTTTGCTGTCTTCTTTTTCCAAGCCTCAATTACGGCAGCATCACTAGAAGTAGGCTTTGGGACTTCAGCATCTATGAACTCCTTCAACCCATTGTCATCTAACACCGCCTCCATTCTATCCCTCCATGCAATATAATTCAAGCTGCCCTCAAGGGCATACTCCAATCGCAATCCATTGAAAGACATCTCAACTTCGACACCAAGAAAACACTGCTGCAAATTCGAATTCCACCAGCACAAAACTCAATCGCTTTAATGTTTTTCAATTGCTCCAATGATAAATATAGCTCCGATACCATGTAGAAATTTGAATAACTGAGATATTATTCACCGAGATTCTCCTGATCACACACTATTTTAGCTTCATGCATAATACAGAATCTCTTCTACCATTGATCATCACATGCGGAAATAAAATCAATTGCATGCATACATTAAAACCACAAACAATCACACATATGAACCTGATATTTAATGGGAAAGCTTAAAGCTAAAAACTGATATACGCATATTATATTTCATGGAAGTCATGTAACAATCATAGTACAAAAGCTCACTCACAAGCTCTCATGCACACCCTCAATTGCTACACACTATCAAGCTAGATCTAGCAAAACACATGCTCCAATCTTTTGCCACTTGATAGCCGGCCTTTATTGCGTAATTAATGCTATGGGATGGCTTCATTAAAACCTTACTCTATGATTATACGCTAGCAATCCTCATGGGCTACTCCACCTATACTGTGTGTTGCAAAACATGTATAAATATAATCTGGCTGATAGAAACCTTGCTCTTTCACACATTTGCACTTTGGTCTCCATGGCTTGTCCATGCACTGAAGTTAAATGATGCATTCTTTAGTTGATTAATGAGTTTATAATTAGTGAATTAATTAATAATTAATTCACACCACTCTCACTAATTGTATCAATTAGTTAAACTGAATACAAATAGCTCAACTATGTTTAGATTAGTTAAACTGAATACAACTCCACTAACTTCCTCAATCGACTCCACCAAACTCTCTCACATGAGTTCCAACTGAAGTATCCATGCAATAGCTCCACTTAACCCCTAGGAATAGCATAATTCCTTCTGTCAGCTCCTGTGCCACATCTGTGCACTTAACTGAAGTGCTCCAAGAGAATAAGATAATGTTTAGAGTCTAAATATTATTAAGAGCTAATAATATTTGACATATCTATTTTAGACTGGCAATCTAAAAATAGATTCTGCCCAATATGTCTAAAAATAGAAGTCCATCTATTTTTTCCGACTTGACCAACCATCCACAAATAGCATCCTGCAACTCATAGAACATGATCCATATGTCTAAAAATAGACACAGTCTAAAAATAGACTTTGCGCCAAAAATAGCCTGCGGGCCCACTTAGTGAAGGCGACTCCTTTCCACTAAGCTCATCATCTTGTTGCAATCTCAAAACTCAGAGCTAAACAACTAGAAGAGAAACTCGGCCTTGAAAAGAAAAATATTTATGAACAAGCCTTGAGAAAACAACAACAGTTGACTCAAGAAGTAGAAAAGCTACAAAATCTTTTACAAAATGAGAGAAATTCAAAGGTTGAACAGGAAAAAATGTTCCAATCAGAAATGGACAAGTTCAATGAGTATCCCAAGCTGGATCAATTCATTATTGAAGCTCTTGAAATGAACAAACTGCTATCTCAACAGTTAAATGAACTTTGTTTAAAGTTGACACAAATTGAGCCTTTGTACGAAATTACATCGTCTTTGATAGATAAATCAGTCACTCTTAGGCAAGAAATTGAAGATGTTGATGATAAAATTTCCGAGTTTCTTTCATGGTAGGATACAGAGCAAGGAAAAAAAGCTAGCCTTCCTAGAATTGAAGAGAGACACACGGAAATTCTATTTATGGAATGGGAACAACAGTTAATGAAATTAGAAAGAGCCACATCAAGGGCTAAAATTTTAATGAATAATACAACACAATTGATTAATGACAGCCTGTATGCTACGAATTTGATCTCAGATTGTATTCCAGGTGAGTTACCTAAAGTAAAAGAAGCTGATTCTAGGTGGAAGCAAGAGATAATCGATAAAAATAAAAAAAATTAGCAAACTTCAAGGAATTTCATGGGATAATATGTGGTCTAATCTGATCAAGCCACACAACGAACAGATAGCCATCAAATTCCTTTCGAATTCTATTCAATGTATCATTCCTGAATTGTCTGATGCTACATACGCTAGACAGTTACATTCAAAAATGACTCGACCAACAGAAGTCCAAGATATGCTCAATGTCTGCCACCTTCGTTCATCCACCTCAATCGATGATTAATGAGATAGTCTACTACAAGTTTCGCATTTTAGTTTAAGATATTTTATTTTAGATAAATTGTAGGAATAGTTTTAGTTATTTTGTTTTATTGAGTACCTATTTAAACCCCTTTCATGCAATTAGAAAGGGGTCCTTAATTTGTAATATTTTTTGACTTGGAGATTACATTTTTGTACTAGATTTACTTCTATATTCTTTTATAAAGGGTCACATCTGGTGAATCTGTGCAGAATTATTTTTTAAGAGTTGCATTTTTGTAGCTCGGAGTTGATTTTGCGTTGTAATTGCTGGATTCTATCTATTCACTGTTAATTTATTTTGTCATATGATATTCTCTTTTAAATTTGCTAATTTTCGAGGCTTCAACATTTTTGGGACTAGAAGGAGGGCCAAAGCTATGAATGGCAGATAAATCTAAATCTGAAAGCCATTCTAAGAGCACATCAATTATAGAACTGCACATAACATCTTCAGAGTTGTCAGGAATTTGTTTCAGAAGAGTGGTTGGTTTAAGTATAAATGTGTGTTTGTCTATTGATGTTGTGTTTATAAAGTTGCACTCTCTTGAACTATGATTCAATGGTAGTGATACAACTATGTGGACTACTTTTTGAGCTGAAATTTGTTGAAGGTTAAGCAAAGCATTTCCTAGAGACCGTATCATTTGAATAGCATCAATTTTTCTCTTTTCATGTTGTTTTCGTATCCTTTTGAATGCATTTTTCATAGATCTGTCAACTTTGGTCATATATGAAGTGCAATATGAAACTGTTGCATATGCACTTAGAACATATTGAGCATCTGTATTTGCATTCCATAGGTGTGGCATATTGTATGCAAAGCTATTATTCCATATTTCTGATGGTTTTCGTTGCAAGAATACCATTGGTTGTGTTAATGTACTTTGTATTAATTCAATGTAAGCAGTTTCTGTTAACTAGAAGTCATCTAAGAAATCTTCATGGCTAGTTAATTTTTCATAGTGTTTTTTCTCTAAGGTGCTTTGCAAGGACAAAAATTTTTCATTTATTGAACCATGTACCGAAGTAATTGGTTCAAGAATCCTTGTTCTTTTCATTGGTAGCATTGGAAATTTGTATCTACACTGTGATGCTTTTCTTTTTTTATAGCTTTTGGTATGATGATGTTCATGTATCTTTGCGAGTTTTGGATCAAGGTGATTTGTGCTACAAGTTATATAGTTATCCAAGAATTTTTCAATTTCTAAGTTAGTATTAATTCCATATACTAAAGCATTTTCTATCCATATAGGAGCATGTTCATGTGCACTATCTCTATTTTGGAACTCAGTTACAAAGTAATAATCTAATATTTTGCCAAAAAATGTGCTATGTTGACAGATCAATTGCTTCAATGCATTTGTCTTATGTCTATATTAACGTGTACATGTTACTGGGTCCTTTCTGACAAGATAATCAATGTTTCATTCCTCAATTGTTTCAATGTGTTTCTCTTTATTTCTATTGCTATGTAATTTAATAAGAATTTGTACTAGTGGTGTCCAAAGATGCTTTGCACTTGTAAATGTAACAAAGAAAGTTGGAGGACCTAATTGTCGTATCATTGCAAATATATGTTTCTGCATTTGTTGATGGTAATCAGGAGAAATTCTTATGTGTTTGAAATCTATGTATCCAATGTGACTTTTTAGTAACTTTTCTAAGTTGGGCTTGTACTTAACATCTTTTGCTAACAACTTTCTTCCTTGTAATTTTCCTTTTCTTATTCGTACTGAGATGCATGACATGACCTTTTCAATGAGTATTTGCATTGTCTTGAAGAACAAATTTGTGATGTGATAGGAAAAGTGACCACTGCAATGCATTAGTTCCCACTTTACTATTTCTTGGTAACGAAATCTTTGTAGTATATCATCATCACGCGGATCTCCAAAGAATAGTGATATCACTATTAGTATCTATGAGATGTTTTCTTGCTGGATGGTATTTTTCAATGTCTATGATTTCAACCATTTGTTTCCATGTATTTATTCTTCAGATTCGTATGGTGATTTGTTTACTAAGTACTATGTATCTTAGATTTTTTTTCCTCAAAGATGAGAAGAGCTTCTATAATATTTTTTGGTTTATTGAATATATCTCTATGACAATGTCTACTAGCACAAAATACTAATTTTACTATTATATTGTATCTTTGATTTCAAAACAGTAAAATAAGAGAAGCAAAGTTGCAAGTAACTAGTTCCTATTTTGCATCTCTCTGTATTTCAAAAGTATCACTGCAAAACAAAGAAGATGCAACGTTTATTATTGTCTCTGAAAACATGAATCTCACATACAAGCTATGTATTCTAGAAATAATTCACTTTTGTATACAATAGAAAGCATGAAATACAGATTGTATGTGTCTTGATTGGTAAAGCTAATCTTGCTAGTTGTAAGTAACATAGTTATAATTACGAATATGTATGTACAGTTAGATATGCACTATAGCATAATAGCATCTTGAAGGCAACAATATGCTTCATACAAAGACAATTACTGATTCAAAGAAAAGTAGGAGAAAAAAAGGCTAATTGGGTGACAGCCTTGCAAGAATATGGTATTGACATTAAACCAGCAAAGATTGTTAGAGGACAATGTTTTTGCAGATTATAAGCAGGAGCTCATAATATATCAGAAAATCAAGATCTAATGAATGTTATTTCAGTGAGTCAGATAAGTGTTACAGATTCTGAATCTCAGTATGCTGATCTGATATTTTACTTGAAAAATGGGTATGGTCCTTCTAATGTCAGTTATAAGAATAAACGTGCTTTAAGATTAAAATCTACTAAATATGAAATCATTGATAATGTATTATTCAGAAAAAATTATGATTCAATCTTACTAAGATGTCTTGAAAAGACCGAGGCAAAGAAGGTTTTGCAGGAACTACATGATGGACCAACAGGAGGTCATTTTGGAGGCAATACCACAGCCCACAAAATCATCGATGCTGGATATTATTGGCCTAGCTTTTTTAAAGATTCTTATGATTATGTGAGAAAGTGCAAGATTTTCCAAACAGCTAGTGGAATGCAGAGGAAGCCAACTTTTCCTCTACAGCCAGTAAACATTGAAGAACCATTTGAGCAATGGGGGCTTTATATTATTGGTGAGATAACTCCTCATTCTTCCAAGTAGCATAAGTACATTCTCACAACAACAGATTACTTCACAAAATGGGTAGAAGCAATTCCTCTAAAGGTAGCCAACTCTGACGTAATTATTGATTTCATCGATCAATTCATCATTACCAGGTTTGGTGTATGAATAGTTAATGGTTAAAAGGTAACCTTGTTGGGACTATGAACGTTTGCTTGCAGCAGAAGCAATAATTGTGACAATAGGATATATTACATAAGCTAAACTTGAGAAAATCCACTTACTTTATTATTATCAACTAATCAAAGCTTGAGATAACACAAAAAATGTTTTAATCCTTGAAGAATTAGAAATAAATTGTAACTGAATTTTATTCTTTTACATAGTTAGATTTTATTTGAATTATCTTAAGAAAAGTTTTCATTATCTTTAGAAATTTTTACTTACTTGAAATATAGTATTCATTTTATTTTTTCAGAGATAACTGTTTTTTCTCCAATTGTTGTACTGTACAACAACCCTCCCCATTTTTAAATTTTTAGAATAAATCCCATTTAAAAATAAGTCCCCTTTTTATATCTTTTCCATAAATAAAAAGATGCATATCACATTTTATTCACAAAGTTTACAAGTTTTAAAAACTTACCCATCTGATGAGTTAAAAGACCTTTTAACATATTTCGAACATATTAGAAAATTTTTATGCTTAGAAATATGTTAAAATGAATAGTAAATCACAATCGGAAATTTGGAAAAGTTCTTTTAAAGAGTTGTTATTGCTTTGAGAAGTTCTGATGTGATCACGCTCAATCGCAATCGCACTTCGGAATAATATTAAGTATTGCACTTTTTCTATTTATAACAATGCGATGCAATTTATCGCAATCGCGTCTCGGGAAAAAGATTAAACATTGCATTCGTCTCATTGCAAAATTCCGATGCGATTGCGCTCAATCACAATTTCTTTTTTTGTATTAATTCGATGTACGCAGTTTATACTTAGAAATATGCTAAAATGAATAGTAAATCGTAATTGGAAATTCGGAAAAGTTCTTTTAAAGAGTTGTTATTGCTTTGAGAAGTTCTGATGTGATCGCGCTCAATCGCAATCGTATTTTGGAATAATATTAAGTATTTCATTTTTTCTATTTATAACAATGCGATGTGATTTATCGCAATTGCGTTTCGGGAAAAAGATTAAACATTGCATTCCTCTCATTGCAAAATTACGATGCGATTGTGCTCAATCGCAATCACATTTTCGAAGATAGATTGTAATAGTCCACTTCATTTTAAATCTCTGATGCGATCGGAATTTGGAAAAAACAAATTGCGATGCGATCATCGCAATCGGAAAATTGGCATGAATCATATTCTATTTATCTTGCGCACCATTGAAAACTTGCGATGCAATTGTTATTTTGCCTTTATATTTATTCATCACATCGCAAAAGATCAAAAGTGAATTTTAACATTTATTACAAGGATTCGCCGATCTCCGATTGCTAGGTGGCTTCTCCAGAGGTTTATCACACACATTATAAAAATACCATTTACTACCTTGTGAGCATGCGATATACCACTACGCTTTTGTAAGATCATCATTTTGCTATAAATATTTGAAATTCTATGATATAATATTACATAACAGCAGTGTATACAAGCAATAACAGAGAATGCAATTATAGAAATTTAAAATTTAAATTAAGTTATGTTCTAAATAAACTTTATCATTTTTGTATTATTATTTATTTTAATTATAAAAACTTTAAAAAATTATTTAAAAAAAATTAATTGTAAAAAATTATTAGGATTGAAATTTGTTGAAATGTTAAATAAGTCTAATACAAATAATAATACTTATAATTATGATTTTTTAAAAATAATTTTAGTAATTGGGATTATGTTAAATAGTTATAGTGAATAATTCTTATTTTTCTAATTCAGATTCAAATTTTCACCAATTACATGATAAACATTAATGTGTTGATGATTATTACTTAAATTAGTTATATTTGAACTAACCTATACCATTTCGTATATATGTAGATTAACTTCGCAGTTTGACAGTTTTCGAACTCCACACCTCTGAGATATTTCATCCATGAGTATTAATTGTACTGTGGCTAATTATATCAATTTAATGGTTTTGATATTTCTCGAGATCTTATTTCATTAAGTGTTTCGTGCCAATTTTTATGGCCCTATTAATTCTGTTCAACTTGCTATTTTAACTAATTCACTTTTCGTTTCCTGTGCATAGAAATGCATTTGAGTCTGGGCAGTTCACTCTATTAGTGTTGTACGGAAGCTTGTCCATTGAAGGTTATAAACCTTTCCAATTAATATGACATTAACAACGTTCAAGTCTTACCACATTAACTTTACTTTTCAAATATGCTTTATTCTGAATGTAGTATAGTTGAAACCGTAGGTAATAAAGATAAGGTTATAAGCCCATGGGTAATTATATAAAGACTTTTATCGTAAGTCGAGACGAGTAAATTAAGTTATGTTTGTACTATATATTGTACACTGACGAAAGAAGCTGACCCCCGAGGTACTTGACATCAGTGCTGAACTTCTCTAGACTGACCCACAGTCATATATAGCATTACTAAGTACACATCAGCCACATGCTAATAAGAACATCATAAATAAAATTGTGATGCATGGAGCTTTTATTACTTGTATGATTAGAAGTTGCAAATAGAACATATAGATAACACTTTAAAATTGGAATCTATCACCTTTAAAATGCTCAACCATAGATTAACTAATTATAAGTATATTATAGTTAAAAAAATAAGTTTTTATTTACGTTAATTATAATTTAATAGTTAATAAATATATATATAGTAGATATTTATTTTGTTCAATTTGCCACTTCTCTTTAAATTATTTGTGCTAATAGTTTGTTTATTTATTATTTTATATTATTATGTTTATTTATTATTTTATACTATTAAATATTGAACTGCAATTGCAAAATACTCTTAATTTATATAATTTTTATTAATGTAAATTTAGTGAATTATGGTAAATAAATATAATAAATTATTTTTTAAAATAAGTTTCCACTTAAATTATTATTATCAATAATTTTTTGTATAATATTTAGATATGATGAAGTTCTTATAAATTTAATTTGCATAATATTTATACATCTTCTATACTATATATATATATATATTTTTTAAATAAATATTCAATTTTATTTTTAGTACTTGCTACTTAGTTTAATTTAATTACTAATTTATTTCGTATTGTTATTATGTAATTGGTATTGGTTAAATGTAATTAATATTTAACTTGTTTCACACCTTGTTAAAACACAAATTAAGCTTAAAAAAGAAATTAGGCTGGGGATGTTGTTTAGCCTTCATTAAATTATAAATAGTGATTAATATATTTTTGCCTTTCCTATGAAATTTGATTAAAAACGTTTTTAAGAACCATTGGATCCAGGTCATTAAATAATTTATTAAAAAACATAAATTACAGATTTATCTTTGTCTGATTCGAGGATTACATTAAAGTAAATCCACATCAAACCTACATGCTCCTACATGAAAAGATTTGGTTGATTGATCCCATGCATGGCAATAAGCTTCAGACCCCATACAACTTATTCATTAGCAATATATTCCTCCAGTTACGTTACTATGTAGGCATTGAATATTATTACAGAGAATTAAATGGGGTAGAATAAATATTTCAATTTATTTAAATATTTCAATTTGTAATGTCATAGTTTTGACTTGCTGCTCCAAATTATTGAATTTTGGTATGTGGAGTTGTTTAGTTTTCATTAAATTATAAATTAGTTATTAATATATTTTATACTGGGTTGAAAATACTTTTAAGAACCATTGTATCCACATCATTAAATAATTTATTAAAGAACACAAATTACAGATTTATCTCTTCTCGCTTCGAGGATTGCATTAAAGTAAATCCATGTCGAATCTACATTTATCATCGGTCATTTCTTGATTGTACAAATGCTCACAGCTGTCAACCTATACTGCTGCGAAAACCATCATGAAAAAATAAAACTCAAATTTCAATGTTATTAACTATACATAGAATCATTATTAACAATAAGGTTTTCCACATCGAATATGTAATTTATCATATCCATTATGCAAGTGCAGATCTGAGTTGGAGGATCTAGTCGATGTCATAGACATCCGATGTAGATCTCTTAATATCAACAACCATTAATTCAAAATTAAATAGCATAAAATTATGGCAGTTGTACCAGTTTCTACTTTGCAGTTGTTACTTTGCTTGAAGCTTTGTAAATCTTATTTCCGCTCTTTAGATTTTCTGTTCTTGACCGTTGAAATCTTTGTATTCTTCTCAACACATCTGCAACTAGATTTATCGTGCAACTCGACACTGTGCAAGCAAGCTTTCGCAAGTCAGGCTGGAAATGTGTGCCTCCGGTTGCAAGGTTTGCTAAGAATAATTTCTCTTACTCTTTCACGTAATTCCATATATTAATTTCACTTTCTTGCTTTGATTCTAAGTGCAAAGTGGATGATACTCTACCTGCAATTTACATATTATGCACGGTGTTTTTAAATGATAGCGGATGGAACATTGATAATTGTAATTCAATTTGAATTTGATAAAGTTGGTACGTCCTACAAATCTCGTTTCTTTTTAACAAATTTACAAAGTTCCTAAAAGTACCTCTCAAGATTATGTCATACAGAGAAAACATAGAAAACAAAATTTTGTTAGGTCTCTAGCATGAGAATACAATTTGTATCAGCCTCGGAGGATTCAAAGTCATTTCCCTTGGAACGACTTTGTTTACTAAAGCCCCCGTTCATTAAAAAATGTAGATTATTATCATCATCATTTTCTGAATCAAATTCCACTTCATTTGTAGCTTTGGTTCATGAAAAAGGATTTGATTTGAGATTATGCAACTTCGACATCTCATCATCTTCGATATTGGGGGAGTTCTCTTCCTTGGAAGAAGCTTATTCGTTTGCAATATTAACAACTTTGTTTACCAAAGCGTCCGTTCATTAAAAAATGTAGATTATTAACATCATCATTTTCTGAATCAAATTTCACTTCATTTGTAGCTTCGGTGTTAGCAGCTCAAAAACTATGTTTTTGTTCATAGAACAACATATTAGCATGATTATTATCATTTCTATCTAGAAGCACTTCCACTTTGACTTTATGATGCAAAATTCGAAGGTCTCCAATACAGAGTTTCTAGACGTTAAATAACATCCAAAGGCGTGCAAAGTCGAAACAAATATTAAATGTGATGACAACAGGAGAGAGAAAAGAAATACTTCTATTCCTTAACAATAAAAACTGCTATTACAATGTCTTCCTCTCACAGAGGGTTTTACAAAATAATGGCTGCCGCAAGACACAGCTGATTGTTCACCATTTTAGAAAGCAATTGGAACACAAAAAACTAGAGATAAAAAATGGAATAGTGAAAACAGAAGTAGCTAATAGAAAAAATGCAAAGCCAAGGGTAGTTAAGATAGTCCCAAAAACAAAACTCTATGAAATAAATTAAAGTTCAAGCTATTTTGTGGTCATTGGTATCCTCCAAAAAATTATTGCATTTTGTGCAAATTATGGAGGCAAGAAAATACAAGCACCTCAGTTGAAAGTTAGTTAGAATTAATCTTTAAACAATTGTTTCCAGAATACAAGACACCTAACAAGAGTCATTAGTTTAATTGATTGACTAAAAGCAATACTAGGAGCAGTGAAAACATAAGTAGCAAATAGAACAGATGCAAAGGCAAGGGTAGTTTATAGGTTATGTAGTTATAGCTTAGTGAGAATAGTGCTTGTTACACTATAGTCTAGAGATTTATAGCAAATTAGAGTAGCTACCCAAATAGTCACATTAGTCTTATTGCTATGGACCTATGGTGGTGGTAGTCTTAGTCCCATGCCCTAAGTTATTATTATAGGATCTTAGAGATTTCATATAGTATAAAACAAGAATGTTCTATGTCATCTATTATTCACATTATCTTGCACAAGTTACTATGTCTCAACTTCTGGTATTGCTCTTATTCTTTAGTCAATTGATACCTTTGGATGGTTACTTTGTTGTTTTTTTCTTGATGTTTTAGCAAAGTTAGGTGCCACTTGCTGCATTGAATGCAATATATGAATTTGGAACGATGGAATGTAGTGACATGCAACTTTCAAAGACGCTACAACAACTAATAGCAGAAGAAGACACCGCTAATATCAAAATAGACTTTAGAAACAAAGAAACGAAGAAAACAAGTGTTGGATACTTTGCATGTAGACCTTGTAAGAAGTGGTTTAGATGAAAATTCAAATGGTGCAAATGTTGTTGTTGTATGCAGTACATTTTTTAATATGCAAAAAAATAATAAGAAGTTGTCAAAGATCAACACGAAGGAAAGCAAAGAAAAAAACAAATAGTCAATAATTTAAATCTAGATGTCATACTAGGTCGTATAGATATGACTTTAGATGATCCAAATGTCATTGTTGTATATACCATCATTGTTAATGTCCATAGAACAATGTCTGGTTGTTAGCAATCATCATAGAATACATTTATTCGTCATTGAAATGAATATTTTTTCTTATCACAAAAAGTGGTGTAAGCACCAAATTTTCAAAATATAATGATAGAATTAGTCCATATTATGTTGACCTATCTTGTCCAATATTTTCTACATTGACTTGTAAGTACATGCTTTGGTGCGATAAAGTTGGGACTTGCATAAGGAATGAATGCTTTGTAATAACTAAGTCGATTCTCACGTTCGACTATTTGTATGAAGCATATTGTTGCCTTCAAGTATCTAACTGTACATATATATTCGTAATTACAACTATGTTGCTTACAACTAGCAAGATTAGCTTTACTAGTCAAGACACATAGAATCTGTATTTCATGCTTTCTATTGTGTAGAAAAGTCAATTATTTCTAGAATACATAGCTTGTATGTGAGATTCATGTTTTCAGGGACAATAATCAACGTTGCATCTTCTTTGTTTTGTAGTGATACTTTTGAAATACAGAGAGATGCAAAATAGGAACTAGTTACTTGCAACTTTGCTTCTCTTATTTTATTGTTTTGAAATCAAAGATACAATATAATAGTAAAATTAGTATTTTGTGCTAGTAAACATTATCATAGAGATATATTCAATAAAGCAAAAAATATTATAGAAGCTCTTCTGATCTTTGAGGAAAAAAAATCTAAGATACATAGTACTTAGTAAACAAATCACCATACAAATCTGAAAAATAAATACATAGAAAAAAATGGTCGAAATCATAGACATTGAAAACTACCATCCAACAAAAAAGCATCTCATAGATACTAATATTGATATCGTTTTAATGAACCATAGTCTCTTTAGACTACAACAATTTGCATATACTCCTGGAGATTGTTTGTTCAATGCATTTGAAGTGCTTCTGCACTTTCGTTACTCGTCTATTGAACTACGCAATGGAATAATAGACCATTTTCTCAATTGTCTACAGCGAAATGAAACAAAGGCAAAAGAATCATACCAATATGAACTAGATCCTGTCATGTTATATCAACTTCATGGAATTCACGATGTTAACACATAACTTCGTAGAATGCATTTTTCTGCATCTAATAGCAATTTCCAATCTGAAAGAGGCCTATGGGGAGACAAATTTTGCATACGGTGGCTATCAAAGTGGTTGAACATACCAATTGGAGTCTGGTCGCTAACAATGAAAACAAGGTATTTGTTCTTCAACCACGATCTAGATACAATTCCACTAAAATTTTTGTTTCATGATACAGATCCAATTAGTGGACATTTTAAACCCCTATTATACAAAAGCTTATGTAGATGTAACTTTGTACTAAATTATTCCTTGTCACCTCTTTGCAAATATCTTGAAAACCATTATGAATCCGTTGTTCATTAAATGCAAATTCATGGATTGCATATAGCAAAAACAACTATGTCGAAATGTGCTAATAGCATGTTTACTGCAATTTGTCATTTAATAGCACCTGAATTTGATGAACAATCTCTCAGACTCTACATTGTCCAATCTTTTTGCAATGCACTAATGGCTAGGAACAACGATGCATTGAATTGTATAGAAAAACACTTAACAAATGAAACTATACAAAGTCAAACAATGGCTACAGGCTGTTAACAATACCTAATTAATATGGCAATGCCATATGAAAAAGGAGGAGTTGAGGGAACATCATTTTGCTTCCAATGGACATTGATTATATTTAATGTAAACATACAAATATGGTCATTTACCAGTAAAACCATTGTAAATTACTACCAATCAAAAACAAATTTCAACCAAACGTACAACATATTATCATTTGAAACAAGTACAAATGCATGAAAACACCAACAATAGAATAAACTTGCGCAAATTGAAACAAATGATACGTACAAATGACCCAAATAAAATTGGACAAAATAGAAATAAAATAGCAGATAAAAATTGCTCATCACGAAAAAGTACTCCCATAGAAATTTACAAACGACCAATTGAAGACACACCAAAAACCAAATGTCCAATATGCAAGACATTGCAATTTCAAAATAAAATCTCAAGCATTGGACTTGAATTAGAAAAAATGTACATAAACATATCTAGAAAACAGAAGACATTGCATTTAAATATCATTTGTGGATCTTGCAAAACAGCACTTGCAAATGCAAAGTTGCCTCGCTTTGCAACACCTGAAAAAATAAGACGTAACAAGCCATTGCAAACTATAACAAGACTTTCAGAGCTTGAGGAAAGACATGTTGCATTGAGAATTCCCTTTGCACAAATAAGACAATGTGGGAAGAAGCGATCGCAAATGGGCTTAACTGGTTCAATAATCAATGTACCTGTCCAGATGGACATTGTCCAGAAAGCATTGCCACAATCCATAAACAATACAATCACAATTGCTATTGCATTAAAATGGCGACTAGAATACAAGAAGGCATACCAAATAGGAAAAGTGCATGTGCATATTGTCATGAGAGCACTTAAAGAACTATGTTCTCGAAATTTGTATAAAACTGAAAACATTTACATTAATAGCAATTGGAATCATATACTTGAATTGGACAATAAAGGTAATAAATGTGATGATGACAACATTGATAGCAAAAGTGAAATTGATAGCATTTCAGAAAGTGAAAGGCCAACTGAAACCTTGGTACATGGATTCATAGCTTCACAACGAATTCATGATTTACAAGACAAGCTTATTGAAATAGCACCAGCTGAGGGAAAACGACCACTTGGGATATTCAAAGACAAACATGCAGAAGAAATGAGTTTCCCAACACTATTCTTTGGAAATCCACGTGACAATGATATACTACAAAGATTTCGTTACCAAGAAATATTAAAATGGGAACTAATGCATTGCAGTGGTCACTTTTCCTATCACATCACAAATTTGTTCTTCAAGACAATGCGAATACTCATTGAAAAGGTCATGTCATGCATCTCAGTACGAATAAGAAAAGGAAAATTACAAGGAAGAAAGTTGTTAGCAAAAGATGTTAATTACAAGCCCAACTTAGAAAAGTTACTAAAAATTCATATTGGATACATAGATTTCAAACACATAATAATTTCTCCTGATTACCATTAACAAATGCAGAAACATATATTTGCAATGATACAACAATTAGGTCCTCCAAATTTCTTTGTTACATTTACAAGTGCAGAGCATCTTTGGACACCACAAGTACAAACTCTTACTAAATTACATAGCAATAGAAATAAAGAGAAATACATTGAAACAATTGAGGAATGCAACATTGATTATCTTGTCAGGAAGGACCCAGTAACATGTACACGTTACTATAGACATAAGACAAATGCATTGAAGCAATTGATCTGTCAAGATAGCACATTCTTTGGCAAAATATTAGATTATTACTTTGTAACTGAGTTCCAAAATATAGGTAGTGCACATGAACATGCTCTTATATGGATAGAAAATGCTCTAGTATATGGAATTAATACTAACTTAGAAATTGAAAACTTCTTGGATAACTATATAACTTGTAGCACAAATCACCTTGATCCAGAACTCACAAAGATACATGAACATCATCATACCAAAAGCTATAAAAAATGAAAAGCATCCCATTGTAGATACAAATTTCCAATGCTACCAATGAAAAGAACAAGGATTCTTGAACCAATTACTTCAGTACATGGCTCAATAAATGAAAAATTTTTGTCCTTGAAAAGCACCTTAGAGCAAAAACACTATGACAAATCAACTAGTCATGAAGATTTCTTAGATGAATTCTAGTTAACAGAAACTGATTACATCGAATTAATACAAAGTACATTAACACAACCAATGGTATTCTTGCAACGAAAACCATTAGAAATATGGAATAATAGCTTTGCATACAATATGCCACACCTATGGAATGCAAATACAGATGCCCAATATGTTCTAAATGCATATGTTGCAGCTTCATATTGCACTTCATATATGACCAAAGTTGACAGATCTATGACAAATTCATTCAAAAGGATACGAAAAGAACATGAAAAGAGCAAAATTGATGCTATTCAAATGATACGGTCTCTAGGCAATGCTTTGCTTAACCTTCAACAAATTTCAGCTCAACAAGTAGTCCACATAGCTCTATCACTACCATTGAATCATAGTTCAAGAGAATGCAACTTTATAAACACAACACCAATAGACGAACACACATTTATACTTAAACCAACTACTCTTCTAAAACAAATTTCTGACAACTCTGAAGATGTTATGTGCAGTTCTATAATTGATTGCTATATCAATAGGCCTAATGCTATTAAGCATATATGTTTAGCTGAATTTGTATAAAAGTATAGGAAAGATGGCAAACCAATATCAAAAAGAAAAAAAGAAAAAGTAATTCGATTCATTAAATACAAAAAACACATTGACTATGAAAACTATTACAGAGAAAAACTTTTGCTATATTTTCCATTCGAAAACAATGAAAATGCACTAAAGCAAGACTGCTCTACATGGAAAAGTGCATACATGTTGCATAAGAACACAATAAATAACAATGAAACTAAGTTCACATATAACATGAACAAGAAATGGGGTGATTTGGAAGAAGCAATTCAAAAAATTGATAGCAGCACTGCAACTTCTAATCATACAATAAAAAAACCTGGAATATCTAATGATGTTACTGAGAAGTTTGACTTGGCTAAAGATTTGCAATTTCCCCAATGCAATGAGAAAAAAAGACATCTTAACATTGGTTTTCAATTTACAGAACATCCATTTATGCTTAGCAATGAACAATACTACAAGATTAGGAGAATGCTAAATAAAGAACAACAAGCAATACTAAAAGACATTGCAATGAAAAAACGAAAGAACATAGAAAAACCATTCTACTTATTTTTGACTGGAGGAGCTGGTACTGGAAACACATTCACAGCAAAAGCAATATTCCAAATGCTCATGCGCATCTAAAATGAACATTACAATACAGATCCTTTGAAACCAAAAGGTTTGATATTAGCATACACAGGTAAAGCTGCATATAATGTAGGTGGATTTGCAATTCATTTGGCATTGCTAATGCCTTTCAACAAATCTAGTTTTATTCCACTTAGCAACGATGTATTAGACAACTTAACACAACTGTACGAAGAATTAAGGGTTGTTCTCATTGATGAATTATCTCTAATTGGAAGTTGTTTTCTATATCAAATTGATGATCGACTAAGAAACATTAAGCACAATAAAAAAAAATACTTTGGAAACATTGATATCATATTTTGTGGCGACTTGTACCAAGCACAAACTATACAAGATTCACTAATATTTGAACAACCTACAATAAGAAAGCAACCAATAACATATGACTTTTGGAAAGAACATGTAAAGTACTATGAATTGCACATTGCAATGCGTCAAACAAATGAAAAATTCATTAGCATTTTGAATAGGATGCGTTTAAATAATCAAACAAAATATGATTTTAATTACCTAAATAGACATTGTATTCGAAATGCTCCTAATGATCCTACTTTCCCCTATCTATTTTTAGGAATAAAGATGTAGCATTACATAACAAGAAAATGTTGTCTATTGTTCCTGGTGATGAAATCGTAATTAATGCAATTGATTACGAAGAAGAAAACCATGGACACATACCATCTCATGCACAAATAGCAACATTGCCTTCACAAATTGTCCTAAAACTTAACATGCTAGTTGAAATATATGCAGGAAACTATGACTTGCAAGATGGTCTAGTCAACGGTGCAGATGGTATCATTAAAGCATATGTAAAATTAGACAACTTTGATGTAATATGGATCAAATTCTATGATGAACATGTTGGCCGTCAACAAGCACATAAATTTGCTTTTCTATATAGAAAAGAAATTTCTAGTGATTGGACTCCCATACTGCGCACAACAAAGCCAGTTTCTGTATTAGCAAAAACAGGCAACTTGAAAATAAGAAAACAATTCCCAATCCAACTAGCATGTGCACGTACAATACACAGATCACATGGCTTGACACTAGACAATATTTCATTTGATCCTTTAGGAATACGATGCCATGGATTAGTATATACAACTCTTTCTTGAGTGAGAAACATATAATCATTGTATTTGCTTAGTCCACTTAAGAAACAAAACTTCCGAATTCAACACAAAATTTCTGTTGAAAGGGAACATTTACACAGAAACGCAAAGTGGCAACTAGACTACAACTATTCATTATTAGAAACAAAAGCATATATTTCAATTCTTTCTCTAAACACTTGCAGTTTACAAAAACATATTGATGATTTGTTAAATGACTATGATCTAATGCAATCTGACATCCTATGTTTACAAGAAACACATTTGAATAATTCAATGCTTCTAAAAATACTTGAAACATTCAATTACATATCAAAACATAGTAAACATGGTTTGCTAATTTGTATTAAAAAGCATATAAAGATCTTGAACCATATTCATTTTGAAGAAAAAAACATTGAAGCTACACTAGCAAATCTGCTTCTTCATGACATGGATATTATAGTTGTGAATGTCTATGTTGCACCATATGCAACATTGAACAATACATTGGATCTTCTTTCAAAATAATTATGCAAAATACATTCAAATCAAACAATAGTGATTATCGACGATTTCAACATCAATATGCTTGAAAGCAACAACAAAACAAACAAACTAAGATCGTATATGCACAATTACAACCTTCATTTTCTTTTAGAGACAAATAACAATCAACAATTATCAATCATTGATCACATATGGTCAAACATAACTTGTAGCTATAAGACTTTCAGATTAGATACATATTGGAGCGACCATGATACTATTTGTCTCATCATTGAAGACAAAAATGCAACACAAACACAGTGCAAATGAAAGTAGTCTAATGCTTTTTTCTAGTCAATAGTATCATAGCCTCTTAACTACTATGACTTTGACTTCTAATTGTATGTCTTGCAGATTACTATAGCTTTCTACAATGAGTCAAATAAGCAAAGACAAGTCACAAAAAGAAATAAACACATCCAGGTTTTCTTACTACACTAAAATTACTTACCCTTCAATGCATATGTATAGATATATCTCTATGTTTAACTATTTATTTCTTTCTACAAAACTATTGCAAGACCTATTCTTATATTACTAGTGCTGAATTCTATAGCACTGTTCTTCATATATAATTATACTATGCATCAATAATTTATTTCTCAAGCATCAAAGAATTCATTTTAATTCTTGAATTTGTCTTCCAATCCATTGTAATATTTTCATGTACAAATGAGACACGCTCCATTGCAAATTGCAAGCTATATATAACCACTTTGGAGTTATCTAACAATAAACACCATAGAATATTGAATCTTATTCTCTACAGTATTTTAGCACTTCAACACAATTTGTTTCCCTTTTCATCATCTCAATAATGTTCCATGCTTAAACTTGACAATCATCACCAATTGCTTATTTACATCAGAACTGTTACATGCATAATTCTATGAATCCCGGTCTTCTTGTTCTTCTTTTATTGTCAACCTTTAATTCATTTTCCTCACCCTTCTCTAGAAAATTGTCAAGCTTCCTGTTCACTTTACATTTGAACCCTTTTTTACTAAGATCTCCTCCAATTTCCCATGTTTCTTCTTGTCAACCTCTAAATTGCCATATCAAATACAAATTAAATTACTTCCAAAATTATAACTCCATTTCAGTTACATCAAACTAAATTATTTCATAATCCATATGCATCTTAATCCACATTGTGCAATTTGAACAAAATGTGTCCAATCTCATCATTATTTCTCTTAATATCCCTATCATCTTTGAAATTTTATCTATACATTTTTTTTTTTGGTTTCTTTTGTCCTATGGTGTTTCTATGTTATTTTTCATTGAGTAGTACAACAAACTCAAATGACATATATCTTGATCAACATATTTATTCTGTAAACTGCCAACTACCCATAATAAATAACAACATTGGAAAGTGAGCTTGATCAAGAAACACATCCAGATTTGCTTATTACGCCCAACTTACTTAGTCTTTGATGCATATGTAAATGTTTTCATGCCAATCAGCAGTACTTGAACTTTCATACATCTGTACTAGATGCGTTTACACGTTTCTATAGTACTGGAATTGAGTCATTTTTTCTATCAGCCAATTTTTTTTTTAATATTTGCAACTAAGATCAGTATATATCTCTATTGCACCAATAGAATTTTCTGAATTTAATATTGTATAGTTTATAAGTATTCCATTATCCAAGTTTTTTAAATGCAATTAATATTTCTCTCAATAACTAATATTCAGTTTCCAGTACAATATACAATAACCTTATACTTTTATTTTTATTCTTAGTTATTAAAATTTACCAAACACTTCGTGGTTGCGTTCAAGTACACGATTCAGTGAGATTGCATCTTTTTCATCTCGTAGTTCTGGACAACAACCTAGAATATACAAAGAACAAAAAATATCAAGTGCAACTGAATTAGAAAAGTAAGTAAACTTGAAACAAATTCTTATACGTACCATTGACATAGCATTCATATTTATCACCAATATATTTTACTTCTAATTGTTTCTTTTGCCACATCAACATCATCAATACACAGATCGAAAGCAACATATTTAGCTCCAGTTACCATTGAATAACTAAACATTCGCAAAACTGGAAGAATGTTCAATGGAGATGTTATGGTTATATATAGCACATATCTTGATAAAGTCCACAAAGAACGACAAATACTACGTGCAGATTTGACAGATGTCAAAGGAATCACGACAATCACATTGTCCATACCAACTGAGCTTATTGAACAACATGGCCAAAAAATATCACCAGGAAAAGCAATATCTATTACAAATTTTAAAGTTCTTCCCAAAACAAATTATGACCGCGGTGATTGTGATTGGATTCTGCTGCTAACTGAACTAAGCACCGTACAGAACATACCAACAATTTGCAAAGAATACAAATTCATTCTAGATACAACAATAAAACAAATTACAACAAATACAAAAACATATCCAATTGGAATGATTGTAGCAGTTGTCACAGCTGCATGGAAAGTTGGTTTCCAATATACATTGCAAATTAAAGATGGAAATTTCGATGACAATAGAGCAACGGTAACATAAATTACTTTGCAATGTTTTTATATTGCTAGTTCCATCCTACATTTCAATTCAGTTTAAAAAAAAAAAAAAAAACTTTTTGTCTTCTTTTGTAGTTGCAGTGATTTGAAACATTTGCACCGCTCTATGATGAAATTGAGCAAGAATTGCAAAAAGGCCATCTTCCAATTATGTTATTCAAAAACATAACAAACTAGAAAGAACTGAAGGACATAACACTTCGAACAACGCAAACTACATTCATCACAAAATTGAATGCAGAAGCAGCAGAAGAACTCAGAAAATTGAACCCTCCAACATTCTCTGTAAGTACAAATGAAACAGTACCTCTACTACTCAATATGCAATTGTTTCCCCATCTGTTTCTATTTTGACATATACTACTTGTCTTCCTCTATGAACAGATAAAAGGAACATTAACAATTGCAAGAATTTACTCTATGCCATTTGAACCAGTTTGTGTTGAATGAAATTCACCAATACCAGCCTCTACAATGATAGAGGACAATACATTTGATTGCCTAAAGTGCAATAAAAATTCGTCCTTTTCCTATTCATAGTGCCTTGATTGCATAATCAAGTCCAACAACACCAATTTGCAATGTTGCATCCGAAGCAAATTCCTCTTGAAACAGTTACTTCCCAACCTAGCGCATATGTCTTTTCAAGACTATGTTAAAAGGAAACAAGCAACAATGTATATGCTACGCGATTTCAAAATCAATGGTACATTTACAATCAACGAAGACAACGAGATCCAATCTGTTAACAGCAAAAGAAGCCCTACCAAGGCTAGGTATACTTATAATTACTCTTCATATTTCAATAAAAAATCAGATATATACAATTTAAATTATGCTTTCCAAAATAGCATGATTTGTACTAATTTTTCCCTTTTCTTTGGAGCACCAGCACTTCTTCAAACATTGGCTACAACAGAATCACATAGTAATCCAGAAATCAGTGCAAATTTCTTCTCAATTTTTGTACAAGATTTTATTGCTCAAATCTACCTTTCTCAAAGTGCAGTATGTCTGCAACATTTTGCCTAAACAAGAATGTTTTCAGAGAACAATTACAAACAAAAATCACTAGTTATACTTATAGTGTTTCTTCTACCTATTCACAAATACTTTCAGACTTAATATATGTATATTTAATAAATATAGCTTTTCCATTTGATGTTTACAAATGTTTTCAGATTTCATACATATATGTTCAATGAATAGAACCTGTGTTTACAATCTGACATTATATATATAAATGTTATAAATCTATTTAAAAATTTCCTGAAAAAAAATATTTGTACAAACATGATCCCTGGGCTACTTCTAGTCTTTTGTCTTGTTGTTTATTGGTTTTGCAAAAATCGTAAATGACATCTGGAACATTAATTCATCTCTGTAAAAGAGGGAGAGGCACTAAGATTATTTGTCCATACGATGTGCACTACAAGTAGCCGCCTTTGCAAATGAAGCAATGACATTAATTTTTCATATATTGTTATGTATCAACTTTGAACAACATCTCTCAATTTGGGCAATATTTTTATGGTAACAGAAATAGTAAATTGCCATTTCTAAGTTTATGCTTCCTTAGCTTATAAGTTCATATTTTTTTTTTTTGCAGATTCTTATATTGAGTGTTAATAGTAATGCACCAAATTCTATGTCTAAACACTGTACTAAGACTAAAGTTAGTCTTATCTTCCCTGCTCTTCGCCTTTGTTATTTGACCATGCTTGATCATGACCGTATTTTGCCATTATGCTCACTACAAAATAATGAAAAAAATAATACACACTCTGTGTTTTTTTTGTTTGTTTTAAAAAAAATAAACAGTAAAAAAAAATTACATTCCGTCTTTCGCACTCAGGTATGCTTTCAAAATAAAAACATTACAGTCTGTTACAATAGCCTCTCTGGCTTCTTACTTTATACATGCCACGCATGTTAAAACATAAAACAAAAACTATATGAAATGAAACTAAACTAAAATTTTTAGGGCCTATTACAAATGTGCTTTGTATATATTTAAAACAATACAACAAACCAAATGTTGTAAAAACTTTTTGTTGAGATTGCAACAAGATGAGGAGCTTAGTGGAAAGGAGTCGCCTTCACTAAGTGGGCCCGCAGGCTATTTTTGGCGCAAAGTCTATTTTTAGACATATGGATCATGTTCTATGAGTTGCAAGATGCTATTTGTGGATGGTTGGTCAAGTTGGAAGAAATAGATGGAATTCTATTTTTAGACATACTGGGCGGAATCTATTTTTTAGATTTCCAGTCTAAAAATAGATATGTCGAATATTATTAGCTCTTAATAATATTTGGACTCTAAACATTATCTTATCCTCTTGGAGCACTTAAGTTGAGTGCACAGAAGTGGCACATGCAGCTGACAGAAGGAATTACGCTATTCCTAGGGTTTAGTGGGGCTATTGCATGGTTGACTTCAGTTAGAACTCATGTGACAGAGTTTGGTGGAGTTGATGAGACAGTTAATGGAGTTGTGTTCAGTTTAACTTAGTTGAGCTAGTTGTATCTAGTCTAACTGATTGATACAATTAGTGAGAGTGGTGTGAATAATTATTAATTAATTCACTAATTATTAACTCATAAATCAACTAAAGAATACATCAGTTAACTGCAGTGCATGGACAGTTTCAGTGGAGACCAGTGGAGAGGTAGGTGAAAGAGCAGTGTGACTATCAGTTGTGACTATATTGGTGCATGCGATTTGCACACACATTGATGGAAAATCCAATGAGGATTGTGCAGTACATATTGGTGGGATTCAAACTTGGATCTCATGATTATCCATATTGGATTGCGCAGTAGAGGCTGGCTAACAGGTGGAGCAGATTGGAGCAAGTGTTTTGTATGATCTGAGCTTGTGTAGTGTGTAACAATTGGAGATAGTGTTGAGAGATTATGAGGAGTTTGTACTATGATTGTTACATGATCTCTATCATTATAATATACAGATAGTTGGGGGTTTTTAGCTTTAATCTTTCCCATAAATACTGTGTTTATATGTGTGATTGTTTATGGTTTTAATGTGCGCATGCGATTGTTTAATTTCTGCAAATTGATGATCAATAGTAGAAGAGGTTATGTATTATGCATGAAGCTCAAATAGTGTGTGATAAGGATAATCTCGGTGAATAATTTAATAGTTATTCAAATTTCTACATGGTATCAGAGCAGTATTGATCATTGGAGCAATTGCAGAACATTGAAGCGGTTGAGTTTTGTGTTGGTGGAATTCGAATTTGCAGTAGTGTTTTCTTGGTGTCGAAGTTGAGATGTCCTTCAACCTGATTGTGATTGAGTATGCCTCGAGGGAAGCTCGAAGCAGAGACACAGGCTGAAGGACAGATGGAGGCGTGCTCGGGATGAAATGGGTTGAAGGAGTTCATAGATGTCAAGTCCCAAAGCCTACTTCTGGGCGATGCCGCTCGTAATGAGGCTTGGAAAAAGAAGACAGCAAAGTGTTGAAGGATTCTGTTGGAGGGCGTGAAGGATCACATAGTGTCCAGCCTTCATGGTAAGGCTTCTCCATTCTTGATGTGGAAAGCCTTGACAGATTTATTTCAAAGCAAGAGCGACCAGAGGAAGTTGGCGCTCAAGGATAGACTCAGAAACATAAAGATGGAGAAAGGCGACAGTATGCCCAAGTACCTCACGAAGTTCATCCAATGCAAGGATGAGCTGGGAAGTGTGGGGGTGACTGTTGATGATGAGGACTTGGTGAGCTTGGCTCTCCTTGGGCTTCCGAAGAGTTGGCACTCCTATCAGGACTCTGTCAATGGTCGGGAGAAATTGCCAGGATGGGAGCGACTTTGGTCGGATCTTGTGCAAGAGGAGATAAGGCGGAGTACCAGGGACGGATCGTCATCAAAGAACTCTGATGAAGAGAATTGCGCTTTGGCTACCAAAGCAAAGAAGGGGAAGAGCAAGAAAGCTTCTCATTCCGGTGCGAAAGGCAAGAAGCAGGACATGTCCAAGGTGAAGTGCTTTCACTGTCACCAACACGGGCATTATGCCACAAATTGTTCGCAGAAGAAGAAAAATAAGCAATCTGCTAGATCTACAGCTGGAGAGGCCTTAGCCTCACAATTTGAGCTGGATTTTTCACCGATCGCATGCTTGGTCTCAAGTGTGATGGGATCGGTATGGTTCTTGGACAGCGGTGCGTCATTTCATATGACGGGAGATCGGGATTTGTTCTCAGATCTGGAGGACAAAGATTTGGGTGTGCACATCGAGATGTGCGATGATGGTAGATACAGTGCGACTGGTATCGGTACCATATCCTTTCAGAGGGAGTCTGGTAAACCCTTTGTACTGAAGGATGTCATGCATGTACCTGGATTGAAGAAGAATTCATTCCCGTGGTGATGTTAGAAGACAAGGGATATGATGTTGTCTTTGGCCAGGGAAAGGCTTTCAGTACGTAAGTAAGGCAATCAGGAGACCCTGATCTGAGGTTCTGTGTTAAGAACCTGATCCAATTGCAGTAGATACGCGCAAACAATGGCGTGCAAGGTAGAAGGAGTGGTGAGCCGGATGGTGGCGAAGATGTGGCACCGAGATTGGGCCACCTTCACCATGGAGCTTTGAAGATACCGGCAACAGAGCTTCCTAAAGGCACTCTTGCACAGTTAGATTAGTGCAAGGGGTGTACCTGGGGAAAATTTGTGAAAGCCACCTTTCACGAGAAGGATAGTCACGCCACGACGATCCTTGAGAGAATTCACACAGACGTGTGTGGACCTTTCTCAGTAGCTTCGACAGCAAAGCACATGTATGATATGATATTTGTTGATGATTTTTCTCGTAAGTGCTGGATCTTCTTCATGCAGAAGAAGAGCGAGACATACTCAAAGTTCTGTGAGTTCAAGGCGCTGGTGGAGAAAGAATCGGGGAAGCAGGTGAAGGCTCTTAGGAGCGACAATGGTGGTGAATTCATCTCTGGCGAATTCAAGGACTTTTGCAGCGCAAAAGGAATTCGAAGAGAGCTCATAGCACCTCATAACCCACAGCAGAACGGGGTTGCTGAGCGGAAGAACAAAACGATCGTGGGTGTTGCACGGGCGATGTTGCATGATCAGGGCCTTCCCATACACTTGTGGGCTGAGGCATGCAATACTGCAGTATATGTGCAGAACCGTTGTCCTCACAGGATACTTGGCATGAGTACACCCGAGGAGGCGTTTTCTGGTAAGAAGCCCGATATTTCCCATTTGAGGATTTTTGGTTCACCTGTTTACATTCATGTGACGAAGGATGCCAGGAAGAAGCTGGAGCCGACCGCAGAGGTTGGGATATTTGTGGGGTACACTGATACGCCCCACAAATATCGTGTGTATTTTCCAGACAGTCGCAAGACTGTTGTGCGACGGGATATCAAATTTCATGAGGAGAAAGCCATGAAGTGTTCGCTTGAGAGGGAGCCACACTTGCATGCAGATGAGGAGCTATTAGTTCCTAAGGATGAGTCTCAGGATGTGGATCAGCCACAAGATGAGGTTCATGGAGTGGAAGAGACCACTCAAGCAACACCAACCATCAGAGGGCGGAAGCGCACTACAGAAGCTGAGCGACTGGCTCAAGATGCAGAGAAGGTTGTAGGAGCACCTACATCACAGCGCAGACAGAGACAGTCACCTGACCGGTATACTGGATACATGGATCTTATGAGCAAGTGTATCGTGACAGAGCCATCCTCTTTCGAGGAAGCTATGGAGGACCCCGCATGGGTAGATGCCATGGTGGAAGAGTATGATTCGATTGTCAGAAACAGTGCATGGGAGATTGTCCCAAGGCCGGAGGGGAAATCAGTGGTGGGTTCGAGATGGATCTAGAAAGTGAAGCAGGCAGCTGACGGGAGTGTGGAGAAGTACAAGGAAAGATTTGTTGCCCGAGGCTTTTCATAGATAGAGGGGATCGATTATGAGGAGACCTTTGCACCTGTCGCAAGGTATTCTTCCATACGGACGATCCTAGCTCTCTCAGCGCAGATGGGGTGGCACATTCATCAGATGGATGTGAAGACTGCGTTCCTCAACGGAGTCATTGAGGAGGAGGTGTACATAGAGCAGCTCGAAGGTTTCGAGATCTTCAGCAGTGAGTCGCATGTGTGCAGACTCAAGAGAGCACTGTACGGATTGAAACAAGCACCTCGTGCTTGGTACACACGGATAGACAGTTATTTCACCGGACTTGGATTCTCCAAGAGTGAGGCGGATCCTAACCTATACCAGATTGTGGTGGAGGGTAAGTTGTTGATCATTGTACTTTATGTAGATGATTTGATTTTGACAGGTGATGAGCTGTTGATACTCTCATTATTTCCTGGGATTGGAAATTTGGCAGCACAATGGTGGACTGTTTGTTTCTCAGGGTAAGTATGCCCAGGAGATACTGGAGAAGTTCAACATGCATGGTTGAAAGCCTGTTGATACTCCTCTTCCTGGTGGTTGGAGGAAGGAGGATGCTACTTCAGCGGAGGTAGTGGATGCCATTTTTTACCGACAGTTGGTGGGGTCGCTTATGTATCTAGTCAATACACGACCCGACATATGCAATGCTATGGTTAAGCCAACCAAGCTCTTCTGGAAGGAAGACAAGCATGTAGTGAGATATCGCAGAGACACATATCTCAAAGGCACATCGGGATATGGATCATGGTACAAATAGGAGGATCAGTTGAGGTGGCATGGCTTCATGGATTGGTATCATCATATCAGAGATTGTGTGCAGCGGAGAATCATGTTACTTTCATACATTCCTACGGAGGATCAGGATGCTGATATCTTGACGAAGGCGCTCACCAGGAGAAAATTCGAATACCACAGGGGCAGGATAGGGGGTTGCAGAGAGCAATCCTTATCTTGTTGAGAGGGAGTGTTGACATTGTAACAAGATGAGGAGCTTAGTGGAAAGGAGTCGCCTTCACTAAGTGGGCCCGCAGGCTATTTTTGGCGCAAAGTATATTTTTAGACTATGTCTATTTTTAGACATATGGATCATGTTCTATGAGTTGCAGGATGTTATTTGTGGATGGTTGGTCAAGTCGAAAGAAATAGATGGACTTCTATTTTTAGACATACTGGGCGGAATCTATTTTTTAAATTGCCAGTCTAAAAATAGATATGTCGAATATTATTAGCTCTTAATAATATTTGGACTCTAAACATTATCTTATCCTCTTGGAGCACTTCAGTTGAGTGCACAAAAGTGGCACATGCAGCTGACAGAAGGAATTACGCTATTCCTAGGGTTTAGTGGAGCTATTGCATGTTGACTTTAGTTAGAACTCATGTGACAGAGTTTGGTGGAGTTGATTGAGGAAGTTAGTGGAGTTGTATTCAGTTTAACTAATCTAAACATAGTTGAGCTATTTGTATTCAGTTTAACTAATTGATACAATTAGTGAGAGTGGTTTCAATTAATTATTAATTAACTCACTAATTATAAACTCATAAATCAACTAAAGAATACATCGGGGCTTAACCGCAGCAGTATGGACAAGCTTCAAAGGTGCACTAAAGGAGAGGTAGTGAACGAGCAAGTTGTGACTATCGCTTGTGACTATATCGTGCATGAGATTTGCACACACATTGATGGAGAAGCCAGAGGATTATGCAAGACATATTGGTGGATTCAAACCATGATTATCCATATTGATCAGCGCAAAGAGAGGCCGAAGCACGTGGAGGTATCGGGAGCAAGTGTTTTGTATGATTCGAGCTTGTGTTGTGGGTGTGTAAAAATTGGAGATAGTGCTAAGAGCTTGTGAGGAGTTTGTACTATGATTGTTACATGATCTCTATCATTATAATATACAGATAGTTGGGGGTTTTTAGCTTTAAGCTTTCCCATAAATACTGTGTTTATATGTGTGATTGTTTATGGTTTTAATGTGCGCATGCGATTGTTTAATTTCCGCAAATTGATGATCAATAGTAGAAGAGGTTATGTATTATGAATGAAGCTCAAATAGTGTGTGATCAGGATAATCTCGGTGAATAATTTAATAGTTATTGAAATTTCTACACTTTTGTCGCGTCATAAAAGCATTAAAACATTTCATTTGCGCATATACCGGTGGACCTGAAAAGAGATTAAATCCGCTTCATAAACTGCATCGGCTCCAAAACATAATATTACAAAGTAGCCAATACAAAAAGTTTTGATGCCGATTGAAACGCGAAGCTGTGATCAACTATTAACTGCACCATATAACATAGATCGGGTCCGGACTTATAGCATGACAAATGGTTCAAATAAAAAAATCCGATGCCGATTGTTAATCGCACCCGAGTTCAACTTTTAGCTACGGCCTATAATATGCATCGGGTTCAGTTCCTTTCACTGTTCAATTGGGCCACAAAGAAAACGCTCCCGATACGTTTCAACTTGTGATACAATATGATAATGCCACGTGGTCTTGTTGACCCGCGGACCTTGGCTTAAGTAGAGGCCCATTCTTATATGAAATAGCATGCAATGAACTCATCGTATCCGGACATTACAAAAGGCTGTCAATTATATGAATTACTTCCGATTGCGAGGAAGGCATCAGAGCTTCCATCATCAACAAGACACTGTACTTGTAGACACAATACAACACAATATTTTTTAAATTAAATTGAAAATTAAAAAAATTATAAATATTTTGTTAGCCCGCTATGAATTTTTTGACAAGCAAACAGGGGGCTAAATCGTCTCTGAGCCTTCAGGGAATGCATTCCCTTTGAAAACACATCATCCTTGAAGGCTCCTTGTGCCTTATCCTTTGACAAAACCTCACTGTTGTCTTCATGAATAAAGCCTCTCTGTGGTGAAGAAGAATGCCCAAAGGCCTTTTCCCTCTGATTTCATCCCCACTTAACCTCTGTTTCTTCACCTTTTTTCCCCTCTTAAATCCTCATTAATCCCACGTTAAATCACCCAAATCCCCTTTTAAACCCCTCAAACACCTTTGTTTGGCTTAAAATTCCTTTATTCCCCTCACCGAACGCCCTCTCCAGCCTTAAAGAGCATTAAAATAGGCCTGAAACCCAGTCTTATCTACGATAGGTTTAGTCCCTTTTAAGGCCAGCCCCTTAACCACTTCCTCGCATGACCCCAGCGTTAAGACCAAGCGCTAGCCCATAAGGCACTTATCACATCGGAGGATTGGGGTGGAACGCCTTTTTCCTTTGTAAACCTTACCCCCGATGCGATAGTGTTTTTGTTATGTTGAACCCTCGCCGCGATCTGAGTCGTCGATCTCCCTAGGTCTGATGGCCCAGCGCTAATCACAGTGCGCCCGTCATCCCTATCCTTCCACTCCTCTGATTTCGTGCGAGCCGTCGATCTGTCTCCAGATCGGACGACGGTCGTTCAATCGCATCTCCGCTCCAATCGCAGTCGGAACTTCTCGCTGTGCCGCCCCTCCGTCCCTCCCGATTGCGACCCTCCGATTAGATCGCAGCCATCCGTTTCCCGTGATCTAACATCCCTCAATTAATCGCCTTCCGCCAGCGCTGAGTGCCACTATGTCAGCCCATTCCATCACATTCTCACTCATTACCTTTGTAATCCGCCTGCTTTGAAATTTAAAATTCCATATTAAATTTTATTTCATTTCTCCGCCTAACTTCATATTGACATTCCCGCTATAGCCACGGTTCCCACTTTTGCGTCACCACCCCACCACTCCTCCACAAAATTCTTCCGCCACCGCCCTAGATTTTATAATTGGTTTGTTTTATTGTGCAGGGTACACAGAGTGATGAATTCACTCTATTTTCCATAATCGCAGTCACTGCTCCTGTTAATTGAATATTTGAGACCTAATCCCGTGATCAAAGGAAAAGACACAGTTTGAAGATAAAGAGCAAATGAATCAAGCCATATCTGCTCTCAGCATCAACAGTACATTTTCTGAGAACAGTACGCCCTCAGCAGAAGTTTTCACACCTCCCCGAGTCCCCAAAGGCCACTCCACTGACAGAAAGCTTCCAAAGACTGTCAGGGCGGCAATAATGTAGGTATGGAAACCGAGAAGACCTCCAGTCACCTTACTTGCTTCAAAAGACAGAACAGACTGCCTTACAGTCATAAAGGACTCCAAAGAAACATCTTAGGTCGCTATCGACCTAACAGAGACCTCGAACTAGACCACCAAGTACATCACATTGCTATTAAGCAGAGTGGGCATAAGCACCATCCCCCACTATGTCTTAATGAACCGATTTAATCACCTACTCCTGCTATCCATTTTTCCTATAAAGAACCCCAGAGAACATTTTGTAAAGGGTTGGATTGTGCTATTGCGGGTAGCAGAGTATTTTGTAAGGTAGTAGGTTGGGAGGAGAAAGTTGAGACCGTAATTATCTATTTGAGCTCAATGTATGTGACTGGTTTTGCATCAATTAATCAAGCAATTTCACAGGATCTTGGTCTATTACTACGAGTGATGTTATTCTTATCTCATTGTTATTTACATTTTTCATGCTATTCATTGGTCTTCTGGTACGCATCAGAAATATAGCATAGGATTTACTCTCGCATCGTACCCTATGTTTATGCTCTTCCTACCTTCAATTTTTTACACTGACTGTGAATCTAAGAGTAAACTCATGTGATTTAACCAGCGTAGCAGATGTTATTTCCTGCTAGCTGATGTGTGAACTCGGAGCTTGCTGCTTGGATGTTTCTTGCTAGTGTCAAAGCAGGGAAGGTTAAAGGTCCTTCTTCGATCTATAGACTCTAGTTTTGGGTCAAATCTTGCCTCTGTTTTTCCCTTGGACCATGCTAAAGTAGGCCTGGAGTTAAATGACCTCTGGTCCAATCTATAAGCTTCCCCCTAGTGACTTCATTGAAAGCTTCCTTTGAGTATGTCCAAGCAGGTCTGGAGTTAAATGACCTCTGACCTGATCTATAGGCAGAAATTGGGTTTCTTTCCTTCTTTCACCCTCACCCTTATTTTCCTATTCCACCATCTATCTAAAAGATCCTTTAGTATAGATGACTTGCCCTTTGAAAACCTTGGCTAGTTGTTTGCATGTAATTACCTTTCATGACTCCATGGCCCAATGGATGGCACAGCCTTAACCCATTCTCTTTTGCCGAAACGTCCTATTGCTCTGCTCCTTTTTCCATTACCTTCTCAGTATATGATCCCGCGAGTCAGCCCAACAACCGACCAACAAAATCATTTTAAACCCCCCTCTGCGGTGCATACCTAGACTAATACCTCATTTAGATCTTTCAAAGATATATCATTCTTTGTGTTTATTGGAGAGATCCCTCTCTGGGTCCAGGAGGGCTAGATCCTAGGGCCCCAAAGTGGTTATGATGTTGTCTCATCTTTTGGTCTTGCCAATCTGGCCAAAACATGGGAACCCCAACACAATGGCCACTCCCTTGGGGAGGTAAAGACCACTTAGCCTATATTGGCTTTTAATTGTTTATGGTGGATAGTAGCCTACTCCAAACAGTCAAATTCATCCACCTGGAAACTCCACACTCCATAACTACTAGAAGACCAAATGACTCCACTGGTAGAAGACTGTGAACTGGTTCAGAAGATGCAGTGACCTTCTTTGCAAAAACATGGATAGAGATACAAAGCTAGATACTTTGTGTGATCAATTAAATGGAATAGCACACATGTTTGGTAATGCACTGGAGATGTATATGGCTAATCTAAATGCAAATGATGATTACTTAGAGCAGCCCATGCATTTTCCAGAGCAAGAGAAAAATCCAGACCCAGATAATGAGTAGGACATGTATGATGCTCAAGAATCTATGGAAGATGAGGAGGAAGGTAATCGGGAGGTGCATGATGGCTCACCCCTGTCTTGCACTATGCTGACTAAAAAAGATCACAACATGATAGAGAAAGCTAACAGGGAGTGCTGCATTGAGGGAACAAGTGATCACATGGAATATGCAGAGTCTGAGGCAGAAGAAGAACCAGCACGCATGGAGGCTCCTCATCTAGCTGATTATTCTTCTCAGATTCCACTAGAAGAGTGGCACCCTGATCATCAGGAATGGACTGAATCAGAAAGAGATCAGGAAACCTCAGAAATTCCTCAGAATTTCCCTGCAAGCACAAGTGGTGATCCCACAGAAGAGGCTCAAGAAGATATCTAGCCTCCAGGTCAGTTAGTACAAGAAACAGAGGACTGTTGTTCTTCTGTCTATGCTAATGAGCAGGATATGTATGATGCTCAAGAATCTGTGGAAGATGAGGAGGAAGGTAATCGGGAGGTGCCTGATGGCTCACCCATGTCTTGCACTATGTCGATCGATGACCTAATAGCGAAAGCGAATAGGGAACCGCATTGAGGAACAAGCGCACCATGGGAAGATGCGTAGTCTCGGCGAAGAAGAACCAATACGTGCGGATACCCTCTCTACCGATTATTCTCCCCGGATTCCACCAGAAGAGTGGCACCGACTACCGGGAGGATTGAACCGCAAGAGACCAGAAACCCTCGACCCTCGCAGACCCCGCAAGCACAAGTGATGATCCCAATAAAAGAGGCTCGAAGAAGATATTCGCCCTCTCCGTGTTAGCGACAAGAAACCATGGACCGATGTGTCTCTTTCCAAATCTACGGGAGAAGACAAACTCTCCTCATGAGACAGAAGAAGAGATGGACTTACTGTTACGTGGGGCCCACCCTCTCAAACTTCGTCGTATCGTACACCTCGCTCATTCATCCAGGCCATAGGGCAGGAAAGCTAATTAACTGCGACACCATGAAGGTGTTATGAAAGCCTGGTGATAGATGAAGATTCATTGAGTCTTCACTCTGTTACTCCTCTCATCATCAATCATAGTCTCATTAGGCTTGGCACATCGAAGCAGACTACATCAAACCTCCGAGAGGACACAGCTGCAATAAATGATGATTCCTCCAGTTTAAAAGATGAAGGAGACACTCTCGAGAGAGAGAGTCTTCCCCTTTATCCAGTACAAGAAGGAGAAATCCTGGTCGAAGCATGCCTGTCAAATATTCATAACCAGGTATCTTATCATGATCATTATGTTCATTTGCTGCAAAAATTTGAAGAAGGATCAAAGGTTTTGTTGAGAAGTATGTTGCAAATAGAAAGAAGAATTTTTGAAGCTGCTGTTGAAAAACAGAAAGAGTGGGAGCAGCCCTGCCTAACTAGCCTCCAGTCATGGGATCACTTGATGTACTGGTTGCATTGGAAGACAATGTTTGTAAGCTAGACTTATTAATATTCCAGTTAGGGTAGGGTAGGTACCAAAAGATCAATAAAACTTAGTCTGTGAGCATTTAGTCATGTGTTTTGAATTTCTGCAAAGTTTTCAGTCCATGAGCAGTTTTGTCTTTATGCCACGGTCCGCAGCCCACCGCCCTGGATTTTATAATTGGTTTGTTTTATTGTGCAGGGTACACAGAGTGATGAATTCACTCTATTTTCCATAATCGCAGTCACTGCAATCCGAAATACAGAGAAGGCCATTACAACAGTAGCTTAGTGAAACAACAGAGACAAATTAAGAGGATTAAGGCATGTTAATTGAATATTTGAGACCTAATCCCGTGATCAAAGGAAAAGACGCAGTTCGAAGATAAAGAGCAAATGAATCAAGCCATATCTGCTCTCACAGTGCATTGCTATTAAGCAAAGTGGGCATAAGTACCATCCCCCACTCTGTCTTAATGAATCGATTTAATGTCTATCACCTACTCCTGCTATCCATTTTTCCTATAAAGAACCCCAGAGAATGTTTTTTTGGGAGAGGGTAGTAGAGTAGTTTGTAAAGTAGTAGGTTGGGAAGAGAAAGTTGAGACTTTAATTAGCTATTTGAGACTGCTTTTGCATCAATTAATCAAGCAATTTCACAGGATCCTGGTCTATTACTACCGGTGATGTTATTCTTATCTCATTGTTATTTACATTTTTCATGTTGTTCATTGGTCTTCTGGTACGCATCAGAAATATAGCATAGGATTTACCCTCGCATGGTACCCTATAAATTTCTGTCCTCCTACCTTCAACAAGCTCTCTCTCACTGGACCAGAATTCATGGAGAATCTGTTATTTGAATCGGTGACAGTCGATGTTGTCTCTCGCCGCCGATATGAACCCGAGTTTGCTACTGTCCAAGGTTTGAGTCGGTGCTGCAAGTAGAGGTTAAAGTTCCTTCTCCGATCTACAGACTCTAATTTTGTGTCAAATTGTTTTGCATTGTGTCTCGTACATAAAAGTGTGCATGGCCCTTGTTTAATGACCTCTAGTCCGATCTAGCAGCGCCTAGTGACTTCCACAGCCGCGCCTTGAGCATGTTCACAGGTCCGGAGTTAAATCACCGACTTGGGATTCATCACCCTACTTAGAGCTTTCAAAGACAGATCATTCTTTGTGTTTATTGAGAGATTCATCTCCGTGTCCAGAGGCTAGATCCTAGGCTCGTGCGGGTTATGATGTTTACTTCACCTTGGTCTTGCCAATCTGGCCAAAACATGGGAACCCCAACATATTTTTTCTTGAAAATTGAATTAAAAATAAAAAAGTTATAAAATAAATTCCAGCTTTTATTTTAGTACTAAAAATATTATTAGTACTAAGTTAGAAATAAAAATATTATTAGTCCTATATTAATGCCAAAAATAAGCTAAGCGTATGTAGCAGATCTAATCTACACAACAAATGCATATGCTCATGGGTCGTCCTAGTAATTATCAATTGGTTACCATCATCAACACAAAAGTTCTTTTATTATAATTTAGATAGATTTAAACTACTACTATATAGCACATCAATTTTTAATTTTTACTTTGATTTAATTATATTTAAACTAAATTAAGCACCGACTTTGTCACAAAGAAAATACTAATAGATATATCTGATTACCTAGACTCACAAGCAAAATACCTCAATTTACCATTTACTAAAAAACCTAAATTGATTAGATTGTAAACCTTAACACTTTAAACTAAACTAAACAACAACTTTATTAGAAAGCAAATCCTCAGAAACATGTTGAAACTCAAATTGCAACATTTCTATATTTGCATTAAGCAACAGGTAGTAGCTACTTTGTCATACTTATATTAATGCCAAAAACAAGCTAAGCATATGTAGCAGATCTAATCTATACATCAAATGCATATGCTCATGGGTCATGCTAGTAATTATCAATTGGTTACCATCATCAACACAAAAGTTGTTTTACTATAATTTAGATAGATTTAAACTACTACTATATAGCGCATAAATTCTTATTTTTTACTTTAATTTAGCTATATTTAAACTAAACTAAGCGAAAACTTTATTACAAAGAAAATCCTCATAGACATCCTTTAATTCAAATGGCAACATTTAGCAAATCCTCATAGACATGTTCAAACTCAAATTGCAACAATTATTTCTAATTTAATTTAACTATACTTTATTACAAAACAAATCTTCATAAACATCCTCAAACTCAAATTGTAACATCTCTATGATTACATTAAGCAACATGTAATAGCCATAATAGCTATCTATAGACATTTTCGAACATCACATTGCAACATTACGATATTTAAACTAAGCGGCAGGTAGTCGCTACTTGTAGCCTTGTTTACCTTGGTGAGTTGATATTGTGTTCGAACTAATGTATAGCAATATTATTTTCCAAATAATATGAATAAAGGGAAAATTTTCAAACAAATTTCAATCATTTACATTTACATACTTATGGATTGTGAAATGGAGAGTTATAGCTATACAATCTGCGTTTTTCTAGATATATAAGGATGGTGATGAGTAATTTTTTCGATTAATTTAAAAATGGCGATGAGTGATTTTTTGGAATAATTTAAAGATGTTTAGGATTAATTTTTATGACTATTTTATAATATTAAAAGTATATTTAGCAACTTGTAAGTAAAATATATCAAATTTAAGTAAAAATCAAACAAACTAAAATTCACGAATAAAAAAAATCTACTCTTTAAACAAATATCAAAACAAGCCATATACTCAATAAAATTTACACTGGTAATATTTAGCATTTGTTAGTACTTCGTTGTAGCGTTTCAGTTGTCCTTCAATTCTTAGATGACGATGTAACCATACTTAGTCCGCCATTATAACATTACGTGATCCATTTGTAGTTATTGATACGTGTTTGGTTTGATGTTTTCAACTGAATTGAAAAGCATGAACGTGAAAAGGTAAAGTAATTACTGAATATATTAATATTTTATGATATTTTTAACATTTATTTTAAATTATTTTATTAAATATTTAGTCAAATCATCTAGTAATACACCACTGTTGTTTCTAGTGGATACTAGTGGATATATGCCAGCACAAGGATTTCCTAATACACGATATATTCGAGCACAATAATTTTAGGAAAGGGTTGAACCATCTTGATCTATACAATTAAAAACAATTTCATTTAATTTATAAAAGATGGTAAAGTTAGGTTGTAAGGAATCCTCAACAATGAAGAGCATGCTTTTATAAGGTGCTTAAAAGAAAAAGAAATTGAACTAGTCAATGGTAGTATTTTGATAAAGGTACAAATGATTCTACAACGTGGTGGTCATGCATTATTGACCATTAAAGTCTTTATTAAGGGTGGAAAATGTACAAATAAAATATGGTTAAGGTAATCAAGGCTAAAAAGACATTGGATGCAAAGAAGTATCACATTAGATTTTTTTGAGTTATTACAGAAATAATTGTAAAGGTGTGAATGGAGTCTTTTGGACCCATGGTGGCATTATACAACTAATTTGCTTCTAGTTACACACAAATCTTTTAATTAATTATGTATCCACTAGATTAAAGTGAACATAGTTTTAATTGTTTGCGTATGAGTAATCATGGAAATGATTTGATAGAGTGGAGTCAAGCGTTAGATTAGATTTTAGTGTGCAGAAAACAATGATCAACTTTGTATTCCTATTAGAGAGGTTGAAGTAAAAATAATATGCAAATGAAGAGATTGAAGTGAAAATTTAATGAGTGCGACCATAGAGATTAAACATGCAAAAGAAGGGATTAAATTATATAATATGTTTTAAACAACACAACCAAAGTACAAAATAATGGAGTCAAGTCTAGATTAGATATCAATATGTGAAGAAAACAATCACTAGCTTCATATCACCATTAAAGAGATTGGAGTACAAAAAATATGCAAATGAAGAGCTTCAAGTGCAAATTTAATGAGTGCATCCATCGAAATTAAGCATGCAAAGGTGAGATTAAAGTACAAATAACATGCAAAATAATTGATTGAAGTGCAAGGGGTGCAACCATAAAGATTAAACATGCATAATTAAAAAAAAAATCGCATTATATAAATATGTTTTAGACAATAAAACCAAAATTATAAGTTGTATATTAACTTATTACACCAAATTATATCTTGGAAACTAGATCTAATAATGAATTCAACCAAGTATAATGGACAAAACAGGTCATCATATAACCTATAAATTGTTATTGTACAATAAAATATAGCAATATGTTAGAGTTCCGAGAAAGAAGTTTTGGAACTCATAAGCTTACATAACATCCTTATGTACTATGTTGTGAGATTTATATTCTAGTTGTCACTGTAAGTTTCCATCATGCCTATAAATTAGATTGTTGTAAATCCTTTTACTTAAGCAATGGAGTGTTGTATCTTTTTTTCTTCAATTTTTATTGGTCCCTTTTGTAGAAGTTTTTTTAGCTTTTGCAATATGGCCCTTGCGCATTTATACACTCCTGCATGGTATCAGAACTTTGATTTCAATCTCCTTCTTGTGTTTTTTAGGAGATCAATTTTAAGTTGGATTAGATCACTTCTGATCTGGGTAGGAGGCCACTTTTTTGTAGATATTGTTGGGTGCACTATTTAAGGATATTTCAGGCATTCTTTTCCCATTTTTTGGCCATTTTCCCTCATCATACCTATAATTTTCCTAGTACAATGTCTCTCCCTTTGACTAAGAAGCAACATTTTTCTTTGACGTATTATTATGCTATTTCTTGCTAAGTATTGAATGAAACAATGCTCTCTTTGGGATGACTAACCAAGTTATCGTTGGAATATTTTTCTTGAATGTTTTTCTTTTAGATGTTTCTATAATTACTGAGAACCATGGGTGAGTAGCTGTTGTTGTTACTTGTTGTTACATGGTGTGAGTTTTTGTTACTCGTTGTTACACCCCCAATTTTCTATTTTATGTTGTTACACCATGAAGTGGTTGTTACACCACGAAGGTGTTGTTACACCATGAATTGTCAAAGACTGGAGTTACCATTTTCAAAGACAGTTGTCAAGGGCCGCATGAAGTATTTCCATGCGGATAGTTAAAAAGATCTGAGCAATTAAAATTGCATCCGAACGAGAGTGGTGTAACCATAACAAATATTTATTAAAAGCAGTTTGTAACGATTTCTATCTTTTTATTATTTCGGTTAGCTTAATCAACATGAGAATCACCATATTCGCATGACTGATTTGTTTCCCTAATTTTGGGGCTTTGTAAAGACTTTATAAAAAGAGCTTAGTCTTGTGAGGGAACGAGGACAGATAGCAGAGATAATACCGACATTCTTATTTTTGTACTCTTCAACTATTTTTATACAAGCATATATCTGGTGATGTTACTGTAATTTTTGTGTTGAATCCTTAAGTAGTTTTCACTTTACTCCTGCACACTGCTAGGGAGGAAGGGCCCTCCTCTTTAGTACGGATCATAGTGCTAATAGGATATTTGTTTTTATGTGTTAGTGTGGATTTCTTATTACGGTTGCACATGTTTTATTGTGGAATAGATACACTTATGCTTTTATATTTACTGCGTGATGTTACACAGGTTAATCAATTCTATGCTATTTTGTTACATCTTTAACTGATAGTATATGGTGTGTCTATATTTATTTTGAAGTTTTTATGAAGTGTTGATTCTGCTTTTCCAAATGTGTTTCATTCCTGCGGTGTGCCTTTTCATTCCTATAAGTGTGTATTTCCATTTTGCAAGAGTGCTTTAAATTTTGCAAGTGTGTTCAATGACATCTTTTTTTGTTTTATCTGGTTGTTACATGTATCGACACAGATAGTGCAGACACCTTTGAAATAAAATTACCTACCATGGTTGATAATTAATGGTTGTGATTTAGTGACTTTAGGAGTGATAAAATTGTACAGACATTTTGGCATCGTTGCCTGGGAAGGTTGTTAATAATGCAATCAGCCAATACTTTCTTTTGAATTTTCTGTTGATAGAGTGTCTCTAATTTTACAGATGGTGGGCGGTAAGATGAGAGGTAAGAACCTGTGCATCACTCTAACACACGTGGGCGGGCTCATGTAATAATTAGGACACTTAGGGTGTGCAAATAATTATACATTGGGTCCATGTATAGAATGCATGAGTGAAGAAGAAGAAAACCGTAGAAATCCTAATAAACCTACAGGTAAAAGGGGTCAAGCAAGAAACAAGAAAAACACTAATTAAGGGAGAGTAACATTCATTCAAGAATTGATCTCAAAAGTGGAAAGGGAGCAGTCAACACCACATAGGGACATGAGAAAAACAGGCCCACAAAAATATGTTGCTTCTACATCTAAATTAGGAATATATGGTTCCTTTGTTTCAGGACACCATTCTCCTCAAACTAGCCTACAAACTTCCAATTATGGAAAACCAATTCCGTAATAACAAGGAGAGAATAGTGGCCAGGATTTTGGATTAGAAGGAAAAGGGGAAACCAATGGAAAATATAAAGAACCGGAATCAGAAGAAAATTCTTTTACTTTCCAGTACCCAGACTCATGAAGTGAAACAAACAAACATCCCCAAAACAATCTGAGAAATCATCACAAGAACCCCTATCCATAGAACAGTGGTCCGAACAATATTCAAAAGGACCTTTACTAAAACTTGAATCAGAATAAATTCCAATGGGGGATAACAACAATGGGACAAATTCCACTATTACCACTTTTTAATTCCCAATAGGTGATATAAGGGGAGAGCCCCCCATTAAAAATATCACTTTATCAGTTCTTCCATCTTTTTTAGGGATTAAATGTAGAATATCTTGATATTTTGTTTGTTTGAGTTTGATGTTCTATGAAGGAGTTATGATTACACTTCAGATACTCAGAAATTAAAACTATTTCCTGTCACTCTGAAAGGAGCATCGTTAAGATGGTTTATGGGACTAGGGTCTGCCATTATCTGGACATGGGGAGATATGAAAACTACATTTCTATCAAAATACCGAGACTATTATGGAACCAGAAATTTAAGAGAGGAGATATTCATAATAACACAAAAGGAAGAAGAAATATTGGAAGATTATGTGGAGAATTTCCACTATAATATATAAAGGTCTAAACATGGTGATTTGGATCCAATTATTTTGAAAACAATATTTATTCAAGGAATGAGAGATCATTGCCTTGACATATTGAATCCATTAGGGAAAGGAGATATATCACAGGAGCCATACGAAGAAATAATAAAACTCTGCTTAAGGTGTTTGCAAGGATCATCACGAGGAAGAAGCATGGTAAAGGATGCCTTTGTCAAAATACAAAAATCTGCAAATGGAAGTGTGACTAAAGATGAGATTGGAAACTCGTTTGAGAATATAAAGAATGGTCTTCTCAGTACCTTATATGCTCGATTGATGAGAGCGCAAGTGAAAAAGGCATAGGATGAAGTTGACAAGGCTTTGTCCATGTTCTGCCTGAAATGTAAAGACAAAAATTCCATGAAGGATTGCAAAGTCAACAACATTAGCTTGTGCAATATTTGTGACCTAGAGCATTCTATAGGTTACTTTCTAGAGCTCCCGAAACTAAAGGCGGTACTTAAGGAATCAGGCGAGGAGGTCCAGTATTCTTAAGTTATTCAGTCTAGGAAACCTTGGCAACCATGACCACTAGGTATGTCTCACGATTGTTCTTTTAATCCATGGAATAACGTATATAATGCTCAGAAATTCCCATGGCTGTATCCCACTCCTCCTCCAACTCAATTTCCTTCACCATGGAACCAATGGTCTCCTTCTCCACTTTTTCAATATCCTCCATCTCAGTCATGCTCTTGGCCTCAGAATTGGAGGGAAAACCCTCCTATGCTACTAGTACAACAGCAATTTCAACTTACACCTCGCATCATCTGTTTCCACTCCTCCCATACATCCCCAACTACCTGTACAGTCTAAACCTAACCCAAATAATAAGGCAACCCAGAATATAGAAGCCCACACTTATTTTCAGACTTACTACATTACCCCTGTTGAATGTAACGAGATTCACCATCGATTAGGAAAAGTAGTAAAATAAAAAACCTCCCCTGTTATTTCTGATGAGGAATGTGTGTCACCTAGGATGATCCTATGGATTTTGATGGAACTGTTATAACAAGTCAAAATGACGCTTATACACCTATAACAGTTGAATCAAATAATGCTGACACCTATGTAACAGCCAATCCAACTACTATAGTGACTAAGGACCCTCCATATCCACAAAGATGAGCTGAAACCATGATGATTTCACAACCCGAATATGATTTTCTCAGGGAGTTAAAGAATCTGCACATAAGGATTCCCTTGCTGCAAGCCATTAAGGATGTCCCCATCTATGCAAAAGTAGTGAGAGACCTATGTGTTAAAAAACCTGGAAGGAAGCCCAAAGATCCTGTTACCATCCATGTGGAGGTAAAATTGTCTGAACTAATGATTGGTCAGCCTCTTTTGAATAAATATAATGATCCAGGGAATCCCAAAATCACTGCGTATATTTATGGGACACCCATTCTAAACACATTAATTTATTTAGGGGCAACAATCAATGTAATGACTAAGGAAATACCTACAGTGCTAGAACTATCAGACAGGTCATGTGTTAAACTTGAAGGAGTGGTAGAGGACGTAGTCATCACAGTGGATTCCTAGAGGTATCCAACAAAATTTCTTATTTTGAAAACCAAATAAAATTTGGGGGGACATCCCCTGATATTAGGAAGGCCTTGGTTTTCCACTCTGGACGCATTCATAGGTTGTAGGTTAGGCTTCATGATGATTTCAGATGGACAAGCCAACACGAACCTCAACCTTTACCCTCCTTTAAAACCAAGTAATGATTTTTAAAATCCCTTATGTGATGAATTTGAACTTGAATCAGACCATTCCCAGCCACTTCTCACTCTTGGCAAAGTTCGATATTTCAAGGATGAAACATATAATGAAACTATCAATGGATTTATCAGTAATTCCCTTGTTGTTACTTCTATTGATGATTTATGGGTATAATATACTATGGAATACTTGAGTTTAGAACATATGAAACCCATCCCTAATCTCAAGAGCAGCTCAGTTGAAATAGAGACAGGAAAAAATCTAAATATTAATTCTAATATGACTTCCGAACATAATAGGAGGTTTCTATAGATGTTACAGAAACATAAAAAGGAATTTGAGGGATTACATAGACATGAAAGGTATTCACCCCAGCCCATGTACCCACCACATATACTTAAAAGAGGATTGCAATCCAGTTAGGTAGCCACAACGATACATGAACCCAATGTTGGACTATATAAATCACTTATTAAATGACTGAACATCACACATTTAATTATCAATCCAGGGACGTCTATTTATTCCAATGACAATAGCACTATCTATGCTGATACACCAACCAAAAGTAATCTCAAAGAAAAGAAATCGTTGCTGAAGTAAAATGCTGGAAATAAATCACTCATGCAAAAATAAAAGAATCCACAAGATTGAAATCACACTTCAATTGATCTGTTTAGATCGCCACACAATAAGTACCCAGCTGGTGTCTCTATTAACATATGTGTAACAACATATAAACTATAGAAATAGAAGCAGATATATTCTTAGATGAACAACAACAATAACACTCTAATGATGCATAAACTGAATTACAATTACATACACACACAACTACTGTAATCACTGCAATCCCTGCTAAGAAGGAGGGCCCTTCCTCCCTAGCAGGGCGCAGGTATAGAAGAAACTTTAACTGAAACTAAATGGAATCACACATGTAACATCAATAAAAATATGATCTATATTAATATAAACACAATTACAGAGGTAAAACAATGTTGTTCTTCGTTAACCTCTCGACCTCTAGGGCTGAGAGATATATAGTGGTTACATCAGAAAATCCAGGAATAGATCAATCTTGAGAATATTACAATTCTCATGCTGATCGAAATATAACTCATACAATTATAACCACTCCCTAATAAATTTATGAGTAGAAATTAAAAGATTACAATCGGAACTGCCCTTAGGCTTTTATCCCAAAAATACAATGTTAACAACTCCTACAACTATCATAATAAAACACAGCTGTAGTGCAATCGCCAAAGGATAGATCAACAACAATAGAGACAAGAGCAGTCAACTGTACAACCAAATCAATAGTTTTCCAATGAATCTGTAATAGCAGAGTGTAACAATAGTTGTTGGCGGGTCTGTAACAACAAGGTGTAACCGCATTGCTTTGCTGTAACAACACTATCCGAACAGCTCCTGTGAATTCCATGTCCAAGATCTTTGGTGCTACAAATGTCATCTAAAAGGACAACACAAAGACCATCAACCTTTTCCAAACATTCACCATCAATTAGTCATAAAAAGGTATTATAGATCACAATAACTAGTGAATTGGGAAAGTAACGAAAGTAAGACGAAACAAAACTAGTTAGGGTAAAAAGGTAGGAAAAAGGGTAAAAGATACTCCCATTGGTTATAGTTATAAAGAAAAATAAATAAGATAAGTGTAGGAAAAATGTACAAAACCAACACCCAACATCTCCCCCCAACCGAAATACTTGCATGTCCCCATGCAAACTCATCTCTCATGGGAATATCTTCGGTGCAGGTTGGTGAGGTCATAAGCACCAATTGTGTCCTCATCTGCAGACCTGTATCCCTGATTGGCCATCAACTACCGTACCCAGGATTCTGAGTCATACTTTCTTAATTCATAATTGATCTGGTAATCTTGAATGGGCAACCAGATCAAAGGAAACTTGAACTTCAATCCCAACCACAGAGCTCCAAGAGATTGTACAATTTGTACATAGGATGGTACATGTGTAACAACCACCATGAAATTCTAGAATGAGAATGGATCTCCCTTCTATAACTCAGCACTGTTGGCCTCCGTGTGTTTTAAACACCCTTTCAAATCTCGACTCTTCATAATTGCGAACTGATTGAGGTAAAAATTCACAATTCTTCTTCGATAAGTGGCAGCTGGTTCTTTAATCCCAGGGATGCTCAACATTCTCCTAAATTCTCGTCTCAACTCAGCAGCCCATCTCGGTTCTGCTTGAACCCATAATGTTGTCTTCTCCTCATTAGTCTCCATAGATTTAATGGCCAGATGTCATTCAATCTGATTCCTCATGAAGGATACAAAAGCCCTTAATTGAGGATCTCCCATATAAGAGAAAACTGTCACAATCATTTGCATACTCACATGTTCACAAATAATGTTGTGTAAAATAAATTCACACTGTAAAATTTTCTCATCAAAATTTGAGGCACGGAAAACATCCAAAAATGTACGAGTGGAGGAACATAGATAAGGTTTTCCCTCCATAATGGCTTTCAATTGAAACAAGAAGTAATGTACCCACAGAAAAATAGGATATGATTGAGAAGGCCACCTACAACCCAACAAGTTGAGGGCGAGATCATGAAGTTTATGTTTATCTATGGTGAGGTCTCGAATTTGATCCCATAATAGCAACAACTGTTCTTCTTGTTTCTTCAAAGATTCTTTCTTATTGTAATCCTCCCACTTTTTCTTCAATTCCACTTCCATCCATCTTTCCTGTAAAGTGTTTATTTCTCTTTTATGTTCCTTTAGCGAAATCATCCCATCCTGAAGGGAGTTTGCTTCTTCCTTCCAATTTTGTAATTCAAAAATTAAAAAGAGTTTCCCAGAGTTCCATCCTAAGGAGGGACTCGTCATTCTTCTAGATTCAATATCTATATCAACAATGGGTGTACCAACCTCTATTTCATGGGGTTGTTCCACCTCTACTACTGGTTCTTGTGTAACAATAGCCTTTTTGGTGTGTTCTTATGTGCCATCCCCCTTGTTTTACCTAGAATCGCCTCTATGTCCACTGCTGTTTCTTCTACAATAGGAGTGGCCTCCACAAGTTCTTGTGGGTCGGCTTCAAGGTCAATTATAACCGGAGGCTTTGCCTTAACTGCTAGTTCTTGTGTAATAGCAGTATCATCAGCAGGTTCTTGTGTAACAACCTCCTGTTGTTCTATTTCTACTTCCATTGGGCTGATATTCTCTCTACGGGAATTATATCCCACTGTTGTTAAGTTTTTAAAACATGTCATGCATAATGACACCAGAATTTCCCTTCCCTTCGATAATTTCCGCTTCAATTCCTCATTTTCTTTTCTTAATTTTACAATTTCTAAACACAAGGCATTGGTTTCGTCCTTACCTAATGAGGAATGTTGCCTTTCTTCTTCTAAAACATCTGCTTCCATCTGCTTCTCAGCCGTAGGAAAGGGTTCTGCAGGTATGTTGAACTTCACTCTCTATTTTGGTCTTCTATCCCCAATTGGATCTTCAATAGGCTTCTTCCCAATTATAACTCCAACAGGCCGAGTCTGGGCCTCTTCCTCTGTCTGACCTTCTCTTGAGGTCATGGTTTGTTTCCCTCGGCTTTTCCTTGGTCTTTTCCTCTTAAATTCTTCCCAAGTTTTTCCTTGCTTTCCTAGGGAATCCAACACAATTAGCTTAATTAGTCCGTGATTAGTTACGCATGCCTCCGGGTGTGCTGTTGTTTTTACTACTATTGAGATGTGCTTGATGTTTCCAAGAAAATAGAATGGAAGATTGATTCTTTTTTGATGCTGAAGATGGTTATGCAGAGGAAAGTGATAGTTAAACACTATCGTAGACCTCCCTTCGTAGGTGATATATAAAACCAAGGGAACATCTTCCCAAGGATGAGGAAGTGACAATCTGTCAATTCCTCTTCCTTTCTTCTCCAGTTTCTCTTCCCCTACTAGGAAATCCTCTTTCAAGGAGGGGTCATTGATTTTTTCTATTAAACCACCTCCACCCTTCAACTGGTAGTGAAGTTACCCTAGAAATTACCTCTTCAGTCACCTCTGCCTGCATGCCTCTTACTTGGGTTTGATTATTGTTCAATTTCTGAACAAATTCAATTGCCACTGCCTCGTCTGAGCCTTCAAGCTTTTGGAGAAACTCAACCCATCCAGCCTCTCTGAATATATGGTAAGCATCGAGGAAATTCTGTAGAGCATCCATAGAATCTGGCTCATGCCTGACCACTGCTCCACCCATTTCTATTGTTTGTTTCTAAATTTGTTGCTTAATGTCCGGCAACACTGCAATATTACTAAGTTTCTGAGTTCACTTCTTTGCTATTCAATCCTGCTGTAACATCACTGTGTCTTTGAACTAGCTGCTGATCGACACCTCTGATTATCCCAATCGACGAGTCTACAAATGAGGATGCAAGGTTTCAGAAGGAGGTTGATGAAAGGTAATGGCTTTCAAGGATTTACCAAATTGTACCCTACACAAATAGTCATAAATGGCTTATTATGGAAAGTGATGGGATTTCGTACACACACTCTTCTCCAACCAGATTCAGTCATCATTAGAAATTCTATTATTGATTAGGTGCATGAGAATTTAATAGATATTTATGATTACAACCTTTTTGCAATGATTTAAAGTCATATCCCCTCCCCCACTTTAATTGTGACAACCGCCCACAACTGTCACAGGAGCGCCATTACTTTTCCAATTAATCACTGAATTATTAATGACAATCATTTACCTTTTTAATGACATACCTGTGGTGACGTTGGAAGAAGACATGAGTTGACAACGTCCTGCGTGCAGCGCTCGTGTTGTTGTGTTTAGCCGACATAGTTATTGTTTTTTATGGAATGAATTACACAGAACAATATTTGTGGCTGTCGGCTGTTACATATGTAACAGCCAAGACAACTTTTGAATTATTCTCAAAAAAACATAATAATCAAAATAAATTGGTACAGAAAAAGAATTACATGAATACCATCATACTATGACATGGATCAGGAAGGGAAGATGATATTATAGAGAGAAAAACATGGATGTAACAACTGCCATAAGATTGGTTTTCAACTATTATTAGCTGTCTAACTGCGCCCCAAAAAAGAGTTTTCAAAATTAGATTTATTTTTGTTTTTCTTTTATTTTGTTAGTTTTTTTATTTATTTATTATTTATTTTATTTTATTTATTTATTCTTTTAAAAAGGTGTAACAACTGCCACAAAGGTGGTTTTCAACTGCTGCACTTATTGGAATTTCAACTTTTAATGCTACAGAGGAGAATGTTCCCCTGCTGTTGTAACATGAAGATCAGAGTCCACAACAATGTTGACAAATGATTCCTTCAAAGTTTTCAAAGACTGTGTCCACTTTGTAAGGACCTAGCCATTTGGTGTAGAGGTTGCCTTTGAAATCTTTGAACCTTGAATCATACAAAACAGCCCAATCTCCTTTCTAGAAAATTTTCTTCTTCATAAACCTATCATGCCATTTGGCTCTTTACTGCTGGATGATTTCTGTCTGTTGAATGGCAACCAACCGTTTCTCTTCCAACTCATTGCGTTGGTTCAATCTTTGAGTCTGTGTTGTACTCAAATCTAGATCGACCTGCAATGCTGTTCTTAATGTCTTTATTTCAAACTTTATAGGGAATAAGGGATTCTTACCATACACCAGTTCAGATGGTGAGAAGCCTGTAGTATTCCTCCATGTTGTCCTGTAAGCCCACAGTACCTCTGGAAGTTTCTCAGCCCAGTTTCTTCGGTGGCTGGCTACTGTCTTTGCAAAAATTCCCTCAATGACTTTATTGGTGCTTTATACTTGCCCATTTTCTTGTGGATGATAGGGTGTGGTGATTCTATGATGGATTCCATACTTCTCAACCAGCTTCCTGATCAAATGAGATGTGAACTGAGGACCCTCATCTGTCACTATCTCTGTGGGTATCCCGAAGCAAACGAAAATATCTTGAAATAGGAAGTCTGAAACAACATGCTCTGTTTCTCTAGTTAGTGCCCTTGCTTTGACCCATTTTGTGACATAATCAATGAAGACCAATATGTATTTTCTTTACTGTGATGAAGGATTGATTGGCCCCACAAAGTCCAAGGCCCATTTCTCAAATGGTTCTTTTACTACCTGAGGCTGTAACGACATCTCATCTAATTTTAGAGGCTGGCCCATCCTTTGGAAACTATCACATCCTTTCACAAAATTCTTGGCATCCTGGAATATAGTTGGCCAGTAGTACCCTGTTGAGAGTAATTTATGTCTTGTCTTCTTGTCAGCGAAGTGTCCTCCACAAGGTTCCTCGCGACAAGCCTTTAGGATCTCAAATACCTCATCTTCTCTAACACATCACCTAATCTGAAAATATGGCCCAGTGTGATAGAGATTACCTTCTATCCAGGAGTAGGTTGCACTCTGTTGTATAAACCTCTTTCTTTCCCTGGAAGACAATTGATGTGGGAATTTTCCTGCAGCAAGGTAATTGGCTATATCTACATACCATGGTGAGTGAGTAGAAATGGGAAAAAGATACTCATCTAGAAAAGAATCCTTAGTAGCAGTGCAGTCATCACTTATAGTTAATCTAGAAAGAAAATCAACAACTACATTATCTTTTTCAGGTTTATCTACATTAGTAATATCAAATTCTTGTAACAACAATAACCATCGTGTAACTCTACCATTAGTAACATGTTTTTTTCATTAAAAATCAAACTGCAGCATGATAAGAGTGTACAAATACTTGTTACCCGGTGATGTAGTGCCAGAATTTGTTGATAGCATGCATTACTACTAGGAATTCTTTCTCAATAACAGTGTAGTTAAGTTCTGCTGGAGTTAAGTTATTGCTAATGTAATAAATGGCATAAGGCTTCTTATCCTCCAACTACCCCAAAACAGCACCGACAACCATGTCATATGCATCTGTAGCAATATGAAACGACAACTTCCAGTTTGGTCCTCGTAAAAAAAGTGTTGTTGTTACACAGTTCTTCAACTTCAAAAAGGTTTGCTCACACTTTTCTGTCCACACAAATTCCACATCTTTCATCAGTAATGAAAATAAAGGAGATGCGATCTTTGAGAAATTTTCTATAAACCTCCTATAGTATCCTGCATGTCCCAAAAGGCTACGTACCTCTTTCGGAGTCTTAGGGGTTGGGATTTTCAAGATTACCTCTATTTTTGCAGGATCTACCTTGATTTCATCTGCTAAAATGAAATGTCCCAGCACAATTCCCTCGGTCATCATCATGTGGCATTTTTCCATGCTTAGAGCAACATTAGTTTGTTCACAATGTTCCAACACTTTTTCCAAGTTAGCTAATGCTGTCTCAAAAGCATCACCGTAGGGTGTAAAATCATCCATAAAAATTTCAAGACAATCATTCAAAAGATCAGAAAAAATACCTAATATTTCCCTTTGAAAGGTTGCTGGCGCATTGCAGAGACCAAAGGGAAGGACTCTGTATGCAAAAGTACCCCATGGAAAAGTAAAGGTTGTCTTGTCTCGATCTTCTAGAGAAATCTATTTTTGATTATAGCCATTAAACCCATCTAGAAATTAAACGATTTTTTTTCTAGAAAGAGTGTCCAAGACTTGATCAATAAATGGTAAGGGAAAATGATCCTTTTGAGTGGCCTTGTTAAGTTCTCTATATTCAACACAGACCCTCCATTTTCCATTCCTCTTCGTAACTATGACAAGTGGAGACACCCACTGACTGTCAAAAATCGGGTAGATGAAATTAGCATTAAGGAGTTTCTGCAATTCTTCCTTTACTATCTCCTTAAGTGCTGGGTTCATTTGGCGCTGAGGCTGTCTAACAAGTTTGCAATCTTCTTTAAGGTAAATGCGGTGAGTGAATAGGGTAGGATGGATTCCTTTCATATCAGTATAGTCCCATGCAAATGCCTTTTTGTATTGGTGTAACAGCTGTATCAGCAATCTGTTTTTTTCAGTAGTCAGGTTAGGATTGATGTTTAAATATTTTCCAGGTTCGATTTCAACGGGACTGTTGATATTAAGTGGAGTTGTTTTCAAATGTTCAATAATTTCATCATCTTCCTCACCTTCTTCTCCCAAATCTCTAATGGAGGCAACAGGGAATGGATTACTGATAAAACCATTAACAATATCATCCGTTGTTTCATCCTTAAAGTATTGTGCTTTTCCGAGCGTGAGAAGAGGTAGGGAAAGATCAGATTCAGGTGAAAATTCGTCCCGCCAGGGACTATTCAAATCCATATGAGTTTTCACCGGGGGATAAATATTCAGGTTCTAAGTGGCCTGTCCATTTGAGATCACCATAGATCCAGACCCACATCCGATATATGCATCTGAAGTGGCTAGCCACGATCTTCCCAGGATTAAAGGATGACCGGATTTGGTTTGTAAGATAAGAAAGTCAGCCGGATAGTTACAGGAGGCCACAGTGATAACCACATCTTCAATCATTCCTTTAGGCTTAACACGGTACCTATCTTCTAGTTCAAGAACTGTAGGTGTAGGTCTAAGTCCATGAAGTCCTAGAGAGATGAAAAGGTCTTTAGTCATAACGTTAATAGCTACCCCTAGATCAATGAGGGTATTGGTTATAAGATGATTGTCAATATGGATAGTTACTGTGGGGTTCCTTGTATCATTATACTTAGTCAAAAAAGGCTCATCAATCATAAGATTAGACAATTTTCCCAAGACATGGATAGTAGCAGGGTCCTTAGGTTTCCTTCCAGGTTTTTTAACGCATAGATCCCTCACTGTTTTGGCATAGATAAGAACTTCTTTAAGAGCTTGTACCAACAGAATCCACACATATAAATTTTGCAGCTCCTTAAGGAATTTGGATTCAGGTTGTAAGGTCGACCCAGTTTCAGTTAATCATTGAGGATATGGGGGATTATGAATGCTAACAACTAGGTCAACTACCACAGATGTACCAGCCTTAATCGAATTAGCTGTTGTAGAAACAACATACTTCCCCGAGTTGGCTGTTATAGGTGTAACAACGGGTGTTGTAGCAGCTGTTACATGTGTAACAACTGCTTCAGAATCGTCCATATCCTTCTTGGGTGATTCACTTTCTTCGATAATAATGGGTGTGTGTTCAGGTCTGATTACTTTCCTAACCGAAGCTGAACCTCATTAAGTCCAATAGGAGTGATAAGGTAAGTATGCAGGGTAACCGGAGCATCCATGCTCTAAGCCGCCTTATTATTTGGATTGGAGTTAGGTTGTACAAGTAATTGGGGTCGGACAGAAGGTGTAGGATTCTAAATAGAAGGCAGTTGTAACTGCTGCTGTTGCATTGGTATTGGAGAGGGAACTGGACCTTGGCCATTGCATCTCCAGTTCTGACCCCATGGATTAGGTTGTGATGGAGGATATTGCATTGGTGGAGGAGATGGCCACTGCTTCCATGGTGAAGGAAATTTTGTTAAGGAAGGTGTAGGATATTGCCATGGATTTTGCTGATTGTTATAAATACTATTCCAAGGATAAAAGGAAGAAATATATGAAGGCATACCTGTAGGTCACATCTGCCATGGTCTCTTCGATCCAATAAAATAAGAAGATTGAACATCCTTGCTTGATTCTTGGAGTACCGCCTTAAGTCTGGGCAACTCAGGACACTGATTTGTAGAGTGCACCAACTCATAGATGTTGCACAGGCTGACACTATTTAGTCTGCATTCTCTTTCTAAATGTTTCTTTTTCCATTGGGGACAGAATATGGCTAAGGCTTCTTCAACTTCTGCTTGTGCCTTCTTGACTTGTACCGTAGTGATCTGGGCAGAAAGAGTGATAAGGAGATCGGTTTTAAAATCCTCGAATAAATTCCCGATCTCTGCTCTGGTCACTCCTCCACTTGTGGACTTCTGTATCCGGAGTGAAGGGTCCTGAACTGAAACTTTCCCCTTGACCGATCCTCTTGAGCTACGTAGGCAAAGCTTCATTATCTCATCAAATGTTTCTTGTGATATGTATCCTTTTCCTATTATATACAGATGTTCCAGACAATCCTCTCTTAAACCTCTTAAGAATATTGGTTTTAAAATCTCCGGATCTAAGTTGCTGAACTTAGACCTCTGTAAATTGTAGTGGAATCACTCTAGATAATCTTCCAGGCTTTCCTCCTCCTTTTATGCAATTCTGAAAATTTCGTCCTTCAAATCCCTGGATTGGCAGTAGTCCTGATACTTAAAGAGAAAGGCTTCTCTCATATCATTCCATGTTTGAATTGTGCCAGCACCAAATCTCATGAACCACCTTAACGCTGCTCCTTTTAGAGTAGCAGGAAATAATTTCAGCTTCTGGGCATCTGAAGTATAGTCATAACCTCTACACAGCACATCAAATTCGAACAGAAAGGTATCAGGATCCTCAACATACATCCCTTGAAAGGATGGTAGAGATGATAAAGGGATGTTATTCATAGGAGCCTCGTCCCGTGTTATTACTATTGGGAATTCAAAAGTAATAGAGCTATCTATTTTAACATTCTCGTCCCCCATGAATGATTCTTCCTGATAGGATGAACTAGCCTCAAAGTGTACTGGAGATTGAAAAATAGAAGGATCAGGCTGCTTCAGGATCAATTTAATAGCATTACCAACGTCTAATTGATGGTCAATTGATTTTCATTCCTAGGTTCTTGATGATCCCCACTGGTCTCTCCATGTCCTCCAATTCTTAGATCCTGATCAATAATTCTCCAATGTTGTTTTGAATCTGGAGTTTTGATATCAAGAGTGGATATGCTGTTCGAAGGATGGTGAGGTCTAGCCATTGAAGATACCGATGATCCAAGCCTTGATATAGTAGCTTCTTTCTATGGTTCTGTCTTCCTATTATCTCTGTATGACTTGGATTGTTCCTTCTCTACCCTTGAAATTAGATCTCCAAAGAATGTTTTCCTTCCCAAATCTGCACTCTTCTTTTCCTTCTTATGACTCATATTTCTTGTAGTTAGTAGAGTGGGGGGTGTTTGTAGATGTTGATGTTGTCCTATCTGCACACATGGGCCCTATGCATATCAATTCATCCTATAATTGCTTCAGTTTCTACAGCAGTGAGCCCGCTCAAGCTTGTTAGAGTGATGTGCAGGTTCTTACCTCTTGTCTTACCGCCCAACGACTGTATAGTTGAAGGCACCCTAAAAAAAACACCCAAAATTCAATTCCTAAGTGTTCGAGCAAGACATTGGCGAGTTCTCTCAAGCCTGTTAGAGCGCTGCGCAGGTTCTTACCTCTCATCTTACTGCCCGATGATTGTGCTGTTGGAGACAGTATATAAGAACACACGAAAATTGTACTTCTTAGAAACAACTCTGATTGATTGGATCGTCACTACCATTCCCGGCAATGGTGCCAAAATATTGGACTATATAAATCACTTATTAAATGATTGAACAACACACATTTAATTATCAATCCAGGGATGTCTATTTATTCCAATGACAATAGCACTATCTATGTCGATACACCAACCAGAAGTAATCTCAAAGAAAATAAATCGGTGCTGAAGTAAAATGCTGGAAATAAATCACTCATGCAGAAATAGAAGAATCCACAAGATTGAAATCACACTTCAATTGATCTGTTTAGCTCGCCACACAATAAGTACCCAGCTGGTGTCTCTATTAACATATGTGTAACAACATATAAACTATAGAACCCAAAACAACCCAAAACAGTGCTTCCTCCATGATGGCCCTGATGGCTCCTTCCTCTTCCCTGAAGAAAAATATTCTATAGATCACCTCTGTTCACTCTGAAACCTATCGCAAACTCTTCAGAATGCTGAAGAAACCCAAAATTGACTAAAATTTCATCTAATTTCATTCAATATTGAGGGAGTTATGGAAAAAACAAATTTTTGCCCTGTGTCCCCCAAAATCCTCCTCCAAAACTGGAGGAACTCTAGTTAGTGCTCCAAATTAGGAGGAATCTCCTTAACTGGCAGAACCACACCCATAAATAGTGGAAATAGTTAATGTGGCAATAAAATTTTTAGTGGGGCACTCACATGGTGACCGCCACCCAAATTGTCGGGAGAACCACTTCCATCTAATCGTTTAATTCGTGGCATTTAATTTTTTGTGACATGGTCACATGTGTCGTAACCACTGCCGACCGTTGCCAATCCACTACTACTAGCCCCTTGGTTCCCATCTTCTGGTCACGTGAAGTGTGGGGGCTGGCCCCCATTTTCTGCTAACCAAACTTTGTTTATAATTCAAATAATAATGCGATTCTTATAGGTTAAGAATCAACACACAGGCGGGTCGGTCGGGCGCTGGCTTTGCAGACGAGAGGTCGGGTGTTCAAATCCTCGGGCCTCCATAAAATTTCGTAACATAGTTCCTGGGCCACGTGGTGGCCTACCGTTGATCCGGTGCATTTACAGTCAAACCATCTTCAAATACAATTATGCCACTTGTCAGCAATTGATTCACCCTCCAAGGAATATTCTGGGGAATATTCTCAAACCATCTTCAAATAAAATTCTGCCACTTGTTAGCATCTAATTCACCCTCCAAGGAATATTCTAAGGAATATTTCTGAAATACTCTTTTTTAATTTTTTTCCAAATTTAAAAAGTCAAATTTGGTCAAATGAATTTTGGAGTTTACTAGAGACTTCAAACCTCAATAGCTTTCACATACAACCTCATTTTTGAGAACTGTTTGTGGCGCCAGAATCGCAACAATGAGACCTTTCCGATCATTCAGATTGCAACCATTTTTGAGCAATTTTCTTAACTTGGACATGATCTCCTAATCACATCTCCCCAATGGGAAGCGTTTGGACCCCAAAAGCTCTCTAGACTACAGAAATTGAAGATGAGGAGACTGATTCTCCGTTCTTCCAACCTTGATCCACTGAAATCTCCCTAATTTCATTCAATTGAGCTTCTCATAAAAAGACAAATTCTTCCTTGAATCTGTTGACCAACTATTGCTAACTTTCACTGTGTCATGATGCAAATTTTTGAAAGTTGCAGAACATCAACTGAAATTTGCAGAAAACATACTGTTCCTACAATGGTCTACCTTCAAAGGAAACTGAAAATAAGATTCACCTTGCCAACTATCCTCATGGCGATGTTTTGCCGAATGAGCCATGTACTTGTGTCGATTCCCGACCAAGTTGTCTTGCCATAGTACTCTGCCATTATGAAACCATAAATGATCCTTGCTGAACTTGTGTCCTCTTTTCTTGCATGCTTTTCCATTTCTTGGATTATTGCACCACTTTTCACTGACACTTTGTTTTATGCACCGATCGACACCAAAGACACTTGCTGCAACTTCTTGTCATCTTCTTCCAAAGACGACCTACTTTCAGACTGAAACATTTCATTATTTACATCAGCAATAACATGAAAAGGATTATGTTCAATATCTTTTTGATTAATCATCAACAAAGTCAAATTTTGACTTGCATTGACAAGCCTTTTCAAATGCCCTGCATTCACTAAAGAAGATTCTAGCTTCTCCGATGTGCTCTCACAATAAACTCCTTGCCATCCTTGAATAGATGATACTTTTTCTCATGGCGAAGGAAGATCGCTTTCCTGTCATATAAGTAGGGACTACCCAACACCACACTTGTAATGTCAAGCGGTACCACATCTAATTCAACCATGTCAATATAATGAGCTGTTACGGCGAAGTGCAACATGCACTTCCTTGAAACTTGTAAATTAGCATCCTTGCAAATCCATCTAAGTGGATATGGCTTTGGATGTGGAATGGTCTCAAGTTTCAGCTTCTTGACTAAGTCTTCTGAGATGAGGTTAGCTTGTGACCCACTGTCAAATAGTGTGTCTATCTTTGTGTGTTTGGAAATTATTCTCACATGAAACAACTCAATCCTCCTCTCTTCATTTTGAGCTTCTATGTGACAGTTTAAAGTGCTAGAACTGGGATTTATTTATTTTACAATCTCTTTCCCTTTTATGTTCTTTAGTGCCATGGCTATGCTTTTAGTTTCATCTCCTGATTCAGACCCTAAGTCTTGTTCAACTATTGCAACCATCTTGCCTTTTTCTTTGGCCTTATCTTTGGTTTTGATTTTTTCTGGTTTCAACTCCGGATGAAGTTTCCAACAATGGTCTTCATCGTGGCTTGTTTTGGAACAAATTTTACAAAATAATTTTCCCTTCTCTTTCCTAGAGTTTGCATTTCTTTTTCTCCCTTTGCCTTTAATTTCACTATCCTCATTCCCATCAAAAGATTGTTTACCTCTAGCCTCTAAATGCGTGGCTTGGACACAAACCTCATCTAAACTAGTAGGATTGAACATAAGGATAGTATGTATAAGGTAGTTGTGTAAACCACCTATATATTTCAGCAAAGTCTCTTGGCTATGAAAATCAATTCCTAACAAAAGAGCTCTTCGTCTAAACTCTTGGGTGTAATCTTGTACATTTTTTCCCTTAAGTTGTCTGAAGTTTTGCCAATTCATGATAGCCTTTTGTAAATGAGCTAATGGATAAAATTTATTTTTAATTGCAGAAATAAAATAAGCCCATGATAAAGTGATCTTACCATGTTTTCTAATCTCATCCTTGGTTTGGGCTTCCCACCATACCAATGCTGCACCATCCATTCTCAAAGAGGCTAACTAAATCTTGGTGTCGTCATCATGAAGGTTCTGTATCCTCAAGTAAACTTCCAACTACCTTATCCAATTGTCAAGTTTCTCTGCATTGACCTCACCATTAAACATAGGCAACTCAAACTTAACATCAAGCTCTAAAAATAATATTTTACCAGTGTTTTTTGACTTGTGAGATTGATTCACTGAAGTAGAGGATGACGATGTAGAGGAAGAGGATGAAGATGGGGATGGTGGATCACCATTTCCTTTGTGTCTTTTCTTTGACTTTTCATCACTTTTATTTCCTCCTGAAGAAACCTCTCCTTCCTTGTGGTGTTTCGACCCTTCTCCTTCAAGCCTTTCATTCATTTCTTGGTAGAGTATCCTCTCCATCTCAGTCATGTCCAAGAACACCTTTCGGAACACCCGTTCTTCTTCTTTGGGATCAATGTCTTCAGGAACTTCTACTTCTCTTGAAGACATGATTAATACTTATTCTGTGGCTCTTGGAGGTGAATTAGCAGGTGGAGTTAATGGCTCTCTAGCCCTCCTTGGTTGAGGATTATTTTGAGCTCTAACCAATTGTCCTTCCCCTCTCTTGAGCTTAAGCATAGTAAGCATCAAAATTTGCAAACAATCAACTATATCTTTGCACAAGAACAAATGCAGAGTAAAACTGTAGCTCCGATACCAACTGATCTGAAAATGGAACTATTTGTAATGCTATGCAAAGTATCCATTTCCATATAATTTAGTGTGCAAAGTGCTCTCCATGACTTGCAGGTTAAACAAAGTAATTTTGGTAATGTTTCTGAGTTTTATGTGTGAGGATTTGTTAATTAAATTTACTGTTTAACATATCACAACAAAAATACACAGCAAGTAAAATTCACCATAACATAACACAACAAATTGTTGAGGCAGTTCACCTCTCCTAGGCTACATCTGTTAGTCCAAGGCTCCCCAATGGCATGTCCTTGCTCTATTAATTTTCTCAAAATGGTTACACAGTGAAAAATATACCTAAACAGGAAAAACCAACTGTAAATTTGACTTCATAAGATATAAAATAGCTAGAAATGGCTTTTGTTTCACCTTAAACAACGAAATACAACCCAAAACAGTGCCTCCTCCATGATTGCCCTGATGGCTCCTTCCTCTTCCCTGAAGAAAAATCTGCTATAGATCACCTTTTTTCACTCTAAAACCTATCCCTAACTCTTCATAATGCTGAAGAAACCCAAAATTGACTAAAATTTCATCTAATTTCGTTCAATATTGAGGGAGTTATGGCAAAAACAAATTTTTGTCCATTGTCCCCCAAAATCCTCCTCCAAAACTGGAGGAACTCTAGTTAGTGCTCCAAATTAGGCGGAATATCCTTAACTGGCAGAACTACACCCATAAATAGTGGAAATAATTAATGTGGCAATAAAAGTTTTAGTGGGGCGGTCACATGGTGATCGCCACCCAAACCGCTGGGAGAACTGCTTCCATATAACCATTTAATTCGTGGCATTTAATTTTTTGTCACATGGTCACATGTGTCGTAACCACCGCTGACCATTTCCAATCCACTGTTGCTAGCCCCTTGGTTCCCATCTACTGGTCATGTGAAGTGTGGGGGCTGGCCCCCATTTTCCGCCAACCAAACTTTTTTTATAATTCAAATAGTAATGTGATTCTTATAGGTTAAGAATCAACACACAGGCGGGTTGGTCGGGCGTTGGCTTTGCAGACGAGAGGTCGGGTGTTCGAATCCCCAGGCCTCAATAAAATTTTGTAACATAGTTCCTGGGCCATGTTGCAGCCTCTGGGCTTGCCACATGGCGGCCTACCATTGGTCTGGTGCATTTACGGTCAAAAAATATTAAAATATAATTCTGCCACTTGTCAGCAACTGATTCGCCCTCCAAGAAATATTTCAGGGAATATTCTAAGGAATATTCCCGAAATATTCTTTTTTTTAAATTTTTTTCCAAATTTAAAAAGTCAAATTTGGTCAAATGAATTTTGGAGTTTACTCGAGACTTCAAACCTCAATAAATTTCACATACGACCTCGGTTTTGAGAACCGTTTGCAGCGCCAGAATTGCAGCGATGAGACCTTTCCGGTCGTTCATATTGCAGCAATTTATGATCACTTCCATTTTTGATCAATTTTCTTAACTTGGACATGATCTCTTGATCATCGAAATAGAACTCATATAGTTATAACCACTCCCTAATAAAGTTATGATTAGAAATTAAAAGGTTACAATCAGAACTGCCCTTAGGCTGTTATCCCAAAAATACAATGTTAACAACTCCTACAGCTATCATAACAAAACACAGCTGTAGTGCAACCGCCAAAGGACAGATTAGCAACAATAGAGACAAGAGCAGTCAACCGTACAACTGAATCAACAGTTTTCCAACAAATCTGTAACAGCAGAGCGTAACAGTAGTTGCTAGCGGGTTTGTAACAACAAGGTGTAACAACATTGATTTCTTGTAACAACACTATCCGAACTCCTCCTGTGAATTCTATGTCCGAGATCTTTGGTGCTACAAATGTCATCTAAAAGGACAACACAAAGACCATTGACCTTTTCCAAACATTCACCATCAATTAGTCATAAAAAGTTATAATATATCATAATAACTAGTGAATTGGAAAAGTAATGAAAGCAAGGTGAAACAACACTAGTTAGGGTAAATAGGTAGGAAAAGGGGTAAAAGATACTCCCATTGGTTATAGTTATAAAGAAAAATAAGGAAGATAAGTGTAGGAAAAATGTACAAAACCAACACCAAACACCCAACACTTAAAGAAGTAGTAAAAGAAGAATTACAAAAGCTTCTAAATACCAAATTCATTTATCCCATCTCTGACAACCAATTAGTATCTCCACTTTTTATTGTTCCTAAAAATAATGGCAAGTGGAGGGTCTGTGTAGATTACAGAGAAATTAACAAAGCCACTCAAAGGGACAATTTCCATTTTCCATTTATAGTTCGTGTCCTTGACATCTTGTCTAGAAATAAATTCTTTTCATTTCTAGATGGGTTTAGTGGTTACAATCAGATACAGATCGCCCTAGAGGATTAGGATAAAACCACATTTACTTGCCCTTGGGGGGAATTTTGCATACAAAGTTCTCCCTTCTGGACTCGGCAATGCGCCAACAACCTTCCAAAGGGCAATATTGGGGATATTTTCTAAATGAATGTTTAGAGGTATTTATGGATGGCTTTACACCTTATGGTGATGGTTTTGAAACAACATTAGCCAATCTTGAAAAAGTGCTAGAGCGAATTGAAAAAACTAATGTTGGTTTAAGCACTAAAAATGTCACATGATGATGAATGAAGGAATTGCACTTGGGAATTATATTTTTGTTGTAGGAATAAAAGTAGACCCTGCTAAGATAGAAGTAATTATGAAAATATCAGTTCCCAAAACACGGAAGGAGGTATGTAGTTTCTTGGAACATGCAGGGTATTACAGGAAGTTTATAGATATTTTTTCAAAAATTTCATCCCCATTATTTTCTCTGCTTACTAAAGATGTGGAATTTGTTTGGACAAGGAAATGTGAACGTGCCTTTACAGAGTTAAAGCAGTGTGTATCAGCAACCCCTGTTTTGCGAGGACCGAACTGAAACTTGTCATTTCACATAACAATAGATGCATCTCATACTGTTGTAGGAGTTTTGTTAGGTCAACTAGAAGATAAGAAGCTAGATTCCATCTACTACATAAGCCAAAATATGACTCCATTAAAGTCAACTATACATTTATAGAAAAATAATTTCTTGCAGTAGTGCATGCCATTAATAAGTTTATGCACTACATTATAGGTTATCAAATATTTGTGCACACTGGCCACTTTTGCATTCATTTCTTATGAATAAAGTTGTCCCTAACGGTAGGGTTAGAATTTGGTTTCTATTGTTACAATAATTTGATATAACAATCTTAGATAAACCTGGGAAAGATAATGTAGTCGCTGATTTTCTTTCTAGGATAACTGTTGATAGCGAATGCATACCCACTGAATATTCTTTTCCAGATGAATATATTTTTTCTATTTCAAATCACTCACCGTGGTATGCATACATAGCTAACTACCTTGCTGCAAGAATATTTCCACAACAATTGTCCTCAAGAGAAAAGAGGAAGATTGTTTAGCAGAGTGCAAGATGCTCTTGGGTAGAAGGATACCTCTACTACACAGGGCCAGATCATCAAATCAAGCAGTGTGTGAGAGAGGATGAGATTTTTGATATCCTCAGAGCCTGCCATGAGGAATATTGTAGAGGACACTTTGTTGGCAAGAAGACAGGGTATAAAGTGCTTTCAAGATGATATTATTAGCCTACCATATTCTAGGATGCAAAGAAATTTTTCAAGGGATGTGACCGTTGTCAGAGAATGGGGAAACCACTCCAGTAAGATGAAATGTCCTTACAAACGCAAATAGTCTTGGAACCATTTGAGAAGTGGGCCTTAGAATTTTTAGGACCAATTAATCCTTCATCTCAGTAGAAATCCTATATCCTAGTTTGCACAGATTATGTCACGAAATGGGTTTAAGTAAGGGCACTAACTAGGGAAACTGAACAAGTGGGTTCAGATTTCTTATTTGAATACATTTTTGTTCATTTTGGAGTGCCTTGAGAAATAGTGACAGATGGAGGACCAAAATTCACATCTCATTTGATCCAGAGTTTAGCTGAGAAATTCAAGATCTATCATAGAATTACCTCACCATATCATCCACAAGAAAATGGTCAAGTGGAGAGCATTAATAAGGTTATTGAAGGAATTCTCACTAAGATTATAGCTAGACACCAAAGGAACTGGGTTGATAAACTTCCAAAGGCACTATGGGCATACATAACTACATGGAGAAATACTACTGTATTTTCACCATATGAATTGGTGTATGGTAAAAATCCATTATTTCTTATTGAGCTCGAAATAAAAACACTCAAAACAACATTGCAAGTGAACTTGGATTTGACTACAACTCATAAAGATCAGTTGAACTAGTTAAATGAACTAGATGAGAAGATATTGGGTTATATCCAGCAAACGAACATCATCCAGTGACAGAGGGCTAAATGGCATGACAAGTTTATCAAAAAGAAGGTGTTTCAAAATGGAAATTCGGCTCTACTGTATGATTCACAATTCAAAGAACTTAAGGGGAATCTCTACACCAGATGGCTAGGTCCTTATGAGGTAGATACAATTTTTGACAATGGGACTATGAGATTAACTACCATAGAAAGTGCCAAAGTGCCATTGCTTGCTGATGGGCGTCTTCTTCGATTATACCATAAACCAACCTCAAAGGATTCATTTGTCAATATTGTCTCAAGATATGATCTTCAAGTTATGAGGGTGGGGGGAAATTTTCGTGTGCTGTAAAATTATAAAATTAAAAGAAAAAATAATAATGAATAAGTATACTTGTGAAACCTCTTATGGGGCGCACGTAGATAATTGTAACAGTTGAAAACCACTTTGTGGCAGCTGTTACACATTTTCTTTTAATAAGTTCCGTAACAGCATGTTGTTACACATATGTCATAGATGTCACGTTGTTATAAGTCCTTTTTATTCATTGTATTATTCTAAGTATTATTTTGTAGGCACAATTGTAATGCCCGCAAAGGAATACATTGTTGTAATAAAGTATTGTTGCAATTTATTTAACCAGCATGGAGAAATTATTTTGCTATTACATCTGTAACAATCAATCTAATGGAGATGACTGTAGAATGGAACCATCATTCCACCATAGATATCAATCAAATCACCCCCGGTAAGTCATTCAAAAATATTATTTTATTTATTTATTTAGCAATTATGGGAGTTAATACGTCATTTCATTTTGACGGTTGAGGATGAACTTTGCATTTAAGTGACAATACCTATTAATAATTACCACCTTTTATGACTGATCATCTCATTAATTCGAATCCTATTGAAGTCAGATTTTCATACCTGTGAATTAATGATATAATTATAACCCGTACCACACACCTTCCCGGCCTGATATCCTTTCCTACCGCCCTGATATCCACCCCGACGTAGCTCTGCACCCTCATTGCACAAAATTTTCAAGAATTGTGACGGAAATTAGGCGAAAGTTCATAGTGATTGTTGCAGCAATTAGTGAAGGGTCTGCAAAGAAAATGATGGGAGGAAAAACAGTAAGGTATGAACCAAATTCCATCGAGGCTTTGGAAAATTGCCCGGAAGCATATTAATTTCTTAGAGAAGCAGGGTGGATTGAGTTTTTCAAGTGACTTAGGGGGCTGAAGAGGGTGTTGCTTTGGAATTTTCTTGAAATATGAACAAGAATAAAATAGAGGTCAAGGGTTTAAGACTGGAGATTATAGAGGAAGTGATTTCCAAAGTAACAACACTTCAGCTCGAAGGGAAAAGGTGGTTCAATAAAATTTTTAGTGACGTGTCCCTTAAAGTTGCATTTTTGTAGGGATAAGATCAGTTCATCAAGAATGGAAGAGGAATTGATCTTCTTTCCATTACTTGGTCATGGGAATATTTTTCCCTGTTCATTATCAAGTACATTACATGCAAGGGGTGCTCGGCATTAGTTTTCAACTATAATTTACCATTGCTGATCCATCTTCGGCATGGGAAACTGGTTAATCTTCCTCATTTTCTGTTGGAAAATTTGAAACACATGGTTGCCTCAATAAAAGTAGCCTCACATCCGCAAATATGCATTACCAATCATGGCCTCGTAAAATTGATCATAATGGAAGCTTTGGATCAGTAAGGAGTAAATTGGGAATATCTTATCGGTGAAGGAACAAAAACCCCACGGCAGAAACAAGTTGATACTTCTATAGATGCCCTGAAGGAAGCTGATACAACTAAAAAGCAGGGACAGTCTTCGGAAATTAGGGTTAAGAAGAGGTCACTTGAGAAACTTGTGGGTGGCAGAACACCGAAGAAAAGGGTTAAGTTTGATACTCAACCAGAACCCTCGCCATCGTCCAAGGGGAAACCAGGCAAGAAAAAAGAACAAAAGAGGAAGCAAGAAGAAACAAAGAAGTAGAAGAAGAGGAAACAGAGTAAGAAAGAAGACATGTCCTCATAAGGTAAGAACGAAACCTGAGATTTGTTTCTTAAATTTAAGAAACTTGAAACAAAAAATAAGAAATTAAAGCAACAATTAGCAGGTAGAAAAATGAAAAAAAAAAGGTTTTAGGTCTCGATACATTGGTTGAGGATGTTGATAAGATGGGATCAGAAACCACACAGGGGCCTTTATGCATAGCATGTGCTGGGGATTTGGTAACAACATGATACAAAATTTGTAGTACAGAAACCATCTCGAAAGAAATCCAAACGACACCATGGGAGGTCGAAACACAAGAACCCATTGATGATGCTACTGTTACACAAGAACCAGCAGTTGAAGCAGAGCACCCCATGGATTTTAGCCTAGAAACCAATACACAAGAACTTGTCAATAATGTTGTTGATACACAAGAACCAACATTTAAGACATAGGTTTCTAAGGAAGAAAATTTGCGCGTTGCTCCACAAGAACCTGTCAACGAAGTTGATGATACATAATAACCAACAGTTGAGGCAGAGCATCTCAAAACATGAGATGTTGTTACACCCCCCACTGACATTGTACATGAGACAATGCAGGACCTTGAAGTAGGGTGGAATTCAAAAAGTTTTATCTTGATATCATAATTGCAGAATTGGAAACAAATGACACTCTCCCTAAAAAAGGGAGTAATTTATTTGGAAGAACATTAGAAGGTCATTCATACCCTTAAGGATCAATGAGCCAAAGAATTGATGATGGGAGAGTTGATAAAGTGGGAAATGAGAAAATATGAGAAGGAAAAGGAAGAACATAGACTAAGACTACAACAAGAGGTCCAGGAGTTCACTGAAGAGAAAGGTAAAATGTATGAGTTAGCCTAAATATTTTAGGTTGTAGGGCGCCATCTGCATCCTACCCAATTTTCTTATGGGAGAAATTTTATCTTTTTCAATTGAAATATATCTCTGAGAACATACCATACAAGAGTGTTTCCAGTAGAAATTTTCTGATTGTATTTCACTCATGCAATTTTTATGAGCAGAGTTTGTTATGGGAAATATTCCTACACAATATATTTGTTGAGCATGCTAGTTTGCATATGATTTTACACATTTTTTCCTTCGTTAAAGATGTACAACTACGAGCTTTTATATATTTTATGAGAAATCAAGTTGATTGGCACCTCGCCATGAAATCGTCTACTATAAATGAAGAGAAGGAAATCATGAGGGTAAGATCAGAATCAGGTATGGACACTGATATGAGGCGTGAATTCATAAAGTTTCTCGGTAGAACTAAAATGGTAGAACAATCGACCCTCTATAGGAGAATAATTGTTGGTTTTTCTCTTAATATTTTTTCACAGTTGAAAAGCAAAGCATTAGTTGGAAATCTAAAATGATCAGAGGCTTGCAGTGAAAAACTACAAGAACGGGATCCCTTTGGGTTATCCAATTTCATGATAGTTGTTACTCGAGTCCCTAAATATGCATGATTTTTTAAAATGATGGGAGCTTTCTGGATACAGTTCAAATTCAAGTTTCCTTTGATTTGGATTCTGGTTGGAAACTACCAACCTCACTTCCAACTGAATAAATATGATGAAAATCCCTGGACACATAAGCTCATGTCTACCCAGGGGTACAAGACAGTAGATGAAGACACTGCTAGTGCCTATGATCTTACATAACTACATCAACAACATACCAGTGTCACAATGGATAAGGACCCTGAAGATTTTGAAGAATATGCATGAGAACATGTAGTGGTTTCAGTTGGGTGCAATATTTGAGGATATTTCAGGCATCTTTTTCCCCATTTTTGGCCATTTTCCCTCATCAGACCTACAATTTCCCTAGTATAATGTCACTCCATCGTATTAAGAAGCAACCTTTTTATTTAACATATTATTATGCTATTTTCTGCTAAGTATTGAATGAAACAATGCTTTCTTGTGGATGACTAACCAGGGTATCATTGGAAGAGTTCTCTTGAATGTTTTTCTTTTAGGTGTTGTTATAATTACTGAGAACCATGGGTGAAAAACCATTGTTGTTACTTATTGTTACACGATATGAGTTTTTGTTACTCGTTGTTGCACCCCGAGTTTTCTATTTTCTATGGTTACACCACAAAGTTGTTGTTATACCGCGAATTGTGAAAGACTGGAGTTACCATTTTCAAAGACAACTTCCAAGGGTTGCATGAATTATTTCCATGTGGATAGTTAAGAAGATCTTAGCAGTTACAATTGCGTCCAAACGAGAGTGGTGTAGCCATAACAAATCTTTATTAAAAGTAGTTTGTAACAATTTCTATTAGCTTAATCAACATGAGAATCGCATATATCTGATGATGTTACTGTAATTTATGTGTTGAATTCTTAAGTAGTTTTTGCTTTACTCCTGCACCCTGCTAGGGAGGAAGGGCCCTCCTCTTTAGCAGGGATCACAGTGCTAATAGGATATTTGTTTTTATATGTTAGTGTGGATTTATTATTACTGTTGCACACATTTTATTGTGGAATAGATACACTTATGCTTTCATACTTATTGTGTTTTGTTACACAAGTTAATCAATTCTATGCTATTTATTTGTTGTTACATCTTTAACTGATAGTATATGGTGAAAATATCTTTATTCTGAAATTTTTATGAAGTGTAAATTCTTCTTTGCCAAATGTGTTTCATTCCTACAGTGTGCCTTTTAATTCCTTCAAGTGTGTATTTCCATTCTGCAAGAGTGCTTTAAATTCTACACGTGTGTTCAACGACATATTTTTTTGTTTTACCTATTTGTTACATGTAGCGACAAAGATAGTGTAGACACCTTTGAAATAAAAAGACCTACCCTGGTTGATAATTAATTTTTGTGATTTAGTTACTTTATGAGCGATAAAATTGCACAAACAGATATAATTTTTTTAAAGGTTTATTCGTGATCCTATGGTCAAATCTCTATCTACTAAACAACCCTAATTTATCCAATTATCTCATGATTTTTAGGGTGTTGGTAAAATCCATGTTTTTTTGTCAAGAACATGTTCTGCGTTGGTTGAGTGAAATATTTTCTTATTATATTGCGAAGGAAAATATAAATATTCAGAAGTCTCTGATTGCAAGAGACTTGTAGATCATGTTTTTCATTTTTTTGTATGTGCGAAGTCTCGTTACTTTCAAGGCTTGCTACAGATTGCTCGAGAGATAGTTGGAAAAAGATTATTAGGTTTTGTCAATTCTCCAATTTTCCAAAGTTATTTATAAAAAAGTCATTGAAGTGTTTTATCCTTCGTTCTTTCATTATCATTGGTCTCTTTTGTAGAAGGATTTTAGCTTTTGTAATCTAGTCCTTGGATATTTTTTTTATTGGAAGAAAACATTTATTGGGGTTGAATGGGTTGCATCTTTCAGATACACAATTGTTTAATCTTGAACAATGTACCACTCCAAAAGAAATTTGGGATAAGTTTTCCTCTATATTAGGAAAGGTTAATGAATTCCATGCTTTAGACTTGGAAGCTATATTATCAACCCTTGCGCTTGATGAGCATGCCTATATTGAGGAGTACCTCTCACAATTATAGTCATTGGTGTCCTAATCAAAATCATTGATATAGGTGGATATCGGTGGCCACCCACCTATTCCACTTGGGGCCCCACCATTGTTTCTTTCAGTTTTTTAGTTTCCTTAATTGTGGCACAATTTACTATTTTTAGCGGTTTTTCGGGTCTTGAACTTTCAGAGTCGATTTGAGGCCCTAAACGACGTTTTTTGGCAAAATCGGGAGCACCGTGGAAGTTGCTTCGATGTTGCTCACATAAAAATTTGTATTCCTCAGATACATCCTTCTAACGAGGGATTGTGCACGTCAAACAAAGATTGTATGCCAAAGTTATGTCTCCGGGAAGATTGATGTACCAATTTACCCAAACGGGGCCCATATTTTTGGCGGGTCATCTCCTAGGGTTAGATTTTTGGATGGTTACGGTTATCCCTTGTTTCTCAATAATAAATAGGCCCTCAAACCTCATTGTAACACAGTTCAGAGGCCTGTATCCACCACATATCTTCTTAAAGATAAGCTACCAGCGCCCTAGATAGTTTATTTCCATTCTGTCTATAAGCATATTTCAGTTATTTGTTATTAATGAAATAAATTTTTATTTTTGCTGCATCTCTTCTTTTGTTGTGTATTTCTGTATTTCATTGTGTTCCTACATAAATCTGGATCAAGCATGTGGCAAGTAGAAAACATAATTAGGATGTATTTTTTATCTTATTAAAGCTAAAGAGTATTCTCTAGGTTTTCTCATCCACATTCTATTAAAAAATGGATGCTCTTGGGGGCTCATTTAAAATTTCGACCTTTGATACATTATGTGCTCATATTACACAAGAACAATCTAAGCTTAACTAGCTAGATGTTATCTCTAGCTCTTTGAATCCTGGTCTTGTACCCCATACCTCCAAAGGTTGGCATAAAGCTCAGTCCCAAAAAAAGAAAAAACTTTCTCAAGCCTGTGAGACTCCCTCTAATTTTCAACAGAATACTAAGTCTCCATCTCCAACTTCCATGACCAATGGATCCTCCTCCAAGATAGAGAAGAAGCATAAAAATAAGAAGAAGAAAATAGATGAAACATGTACTTTTTATGGAAAACATGGGAATATTGAAGCATAATGTTGGGATAATTTGCAAGTATTAGATGATGCCACAAAGAAGTATAACATTTCAATAGGAAAATGGCATGCTTTATCGGCTCATGCTATAGAAAAATCTATAGATCACTACATACTTGATTCGAGAGCATCATCACATGACTCCTGGTCAAGATTTGCTTCCTTCTACATCCCATAACATCATTTCAAAAATTTCATTGGATACTCTACTCAACTTGAGGTTTTGGGTTAAGCATTTTGAAATTGATTAGTAGGTGCATTAACAATGTACTCTTAGTTCGTGAGACCTCTACAAATATATTATCCATTTATCAAATTTATCATTTTGGTGATGGAAAAATAGTTGATTTTTCTTCCAATTAGGTAGTTTTTTGAGAATTACATGATCCTACAATTGTCTTTGCTATTGGATGAGTTGATCATGCCTCTAGATTATATAAGTTTTTTAGATTACATCCTTCCTCAGTTTCTTATTTCATAACTCATGTTGATTCCATGTATAGGCTTTGGCATGAAAGATTTGACCATCTAAATTATAGATATTTGCAATAGATGTTCACTCAAAATTTGGTTTCTAGTCTTCCAAAAGTTTATTTTACTGATGTGGTGTGTGAAAATTGTGTTCTTGGAAAACAACACCAAGATACCTTTCCTAAAGGGAAAGCTTCAAGGGAAACAACACCTCTTGAGTTGGCGCATAGTGATTTAATGACATTTCCAACTCCTTTTTTAGGAACCAAGTATGCACTAACCTTTATTTATGATTTCTCATGGAAGTATTGGGTATACTTCCTCAAGAACAAGAGTGAATTATTTGAAACATTTAATACATTTAAAGCTTTCATTGAGAAAAAAACATCATGATCCATGAAGAGACTACTTACTAATAATGGGGTGGAATATGCCAATAAGGAATTTCAAAATTTCCATATAGAACAAGGCATCCTTCATCAACACTCTTGCCTATACACCCCTAAAAAAAATATTGTTGTTGAAAGGAAGAACCGAACACTCAATGAGATTACAAATTGTGTTATTCAATCCAAGAACATGGTATCTTCCTTTTAGGTCAAATTAGTTAAGTATGCCAATTATATTCAAAAAATGATGCCTCATAAGGAAGTTCAACATATGACTCAAGTGGAATCTTGGACACATGATAAGCTTGATGTCTCTTCTTTTAGGGTATTTTATAGTCCCTCTTAGGCATTAATTCCATATGAAAGTGCAAAGACATGGAAATGAAGAGTTCATTGTTGAATTTTTAGAAGCTGTTGGGGAAATATATTACTATAATTTCCAACATTAAATTATCAATCCAGGGCTCGTAAGCGTCAAGGTACAAGCGCAGAGAACGCAGGATTAGAGCATCTGACCTAGACTACAGTAGGAATCAACTTCTTGTTTAAGTACAAAATTGTTATTTCTAATTGAAGCTAATCAATTGAGGAAAACATGCTTAAACAAATAAGAAATTCTAATTATTGTGCAAACGAAACTAACTCTAATTAATCATAAACCAAGCAATACAAATTACCATTGAAATTATTTTAATCTAAATGAAAATATCAATCTAAATACTAAGATCTATTGAATCTAAATACAAGAATATTAAATCAATAAAGATTAATTTAAAATGATACCAAACTTATGCTAAATATTAATCCCAATAAAATTCACTCTCATTCAAATGATCTTAAACTAAGGCAATGAACAAACAAGACTTCAACTAATCTAATTCCCAGGATGCATAAAACAAATCAAATAAGCATTCAAACAAACCTTTGTCACCACTTTGCAATTGATTCAAAAGAAACTAAGTAAACCAAGATTTTAATTGACATGCTTCAGATCTAAGAGACTACAAAATAAGAAACTATCCTATCCTTAAACTTCTTTAATCAAACTCGAGAAATCATTCAAACATAAGCATACTGGCTATGGTTTTACCAATAACTAACTACAGTAATAATGAATTTCAAAACTAAACTACAACTTCAAACAATGATTTAATGGTCTCATTGCATTGCTTTCAAATATTTGGTTACCAAAACACAATGTTACAAGAAAATCAATAAGGTACATAATAGATTTCAATTCATATTTAAAACAAATGGAGTTATCGATCTCTTGTTTATCCAATTAAGAAGCACCTTTAAATATTTCAATCGTAAACCTGTAACAAAGGTGTTATTCATGCAATAAAATCATTGATCAACGTCATTAATTAGCTTGAAACGAGTTGAGAATGATATGTCTACTTAATTTTAATAAAACAAACAAATTACAGTCTTAAGTACATAATCAAAATTATGAGATCTAATTAACAATTGCTTTCAAATAAAATCGATGAACCTAGATCTAAATCAAACACGCTACCTCTATCCTATGATGTTTACAAAACTTTCTTCCAAGCGATGGTGGATCCTTGCCACTCCTGGAGAAATTCTAAACTAAATTAATGTCTAAATATTAAAAAAAAATCCATAACATTTACAAAGAATTCATGGCAAAGTCAAATTGTATTAAGGTTCAAATCATAAGTTCACTTACATACATTCCTTCAATAATTTGTCTCATGTTCACACCTTGTCTTCCTCCTCCTTCAAAAAATTTCCAAGCTTACCACACAAACCATGGTTGAGCCATTTATAAGATTCACAAGGCGAATTATTCATTTTCATCAATTATGGAAAATTGAACAATTTTAACAAGCTAACCTAAAAGACATTAGTATATCTTCCTAACCATCAGGCATTTTGGAAAACTATTCGGAGGGAGATGAATTTTTTATGTTTCCAAAAAAAACCTCTCTTGGATTTTTCTCATTCGAATCCATCTCCTCGTAAATCATGCCCAAAGTTGGTTGTTTGGCTTTTTTTGCAATGTTCTAGAACTCTGAAAAAACAGTGATTTTTAGAAAACTGCCTCCAAGACCTATGTATAAATTTTAGAAAACTTCGAATCTGGAGAAACCGTTTTGGATATACATAATTGGTTATATTTTTAACAAACCCATTCGATTATATTTTATAGATTCACCTGCAAATGCACACACATCGAGGTCAAACATGGCAGTTTGGAAACTTTGCATATTTTGAAAATATTTGTTAATCAACTCCTAGGGACCCACATGTGCGACCTGGGTGAAATAAAATGCATGGGAAGGTATTAAAACATTATTTTGGACCATAACCTCTCTTGGTTTTCCTCGGAAGCGTGCCAAAATTTCCAAAGCCCTAAATTAGGCATCTCATCCTTAACTGGCTTGTGAGTGATTTCAGCGATGGAACCCTGTGATAAATATACTTCAACAAAACTGTCATCAGTAAAACATGACATAATCATCTTTAATCATATATAAGTAAAGAAAATTGATGATAATAAACCATATAGAGTATTTGGCGGCGAGTGACGGAATTAGGGTACAGAATTGGCTAAAAACCTAGGGTTTTTGGGTATAAATAGTGATATTTCATGATGAAAACATGGGTATATACGAGGCCCAACATCCCCCCATGCCTGATGTTTTTCATGTCCTCAGGAAAACAAAGACTTTATTCATATCTAGGTTTTTATGGCATCATAGCTTTAGGTAGGGTTAGTTCTTGTGGAGCAACAATGCACGGAGATTTGATTGTCATAGACTTGATTTTAAGAGCGATACAAATCGAGGAAAAATAATAGATATGGTTGGAAGAAAATGATGAATAAGATGATAGGTGACAATGGAAATGGTAGATGAGATGAGGTGGTGATGGAGATGGGATGACATGTGCTTGCATGCTCTATTTTCGTGGGGCCAATGCATATGGATGGTTCCTTCATGAAAGGCAGCAATGAGTTCATCCTCTGTTGGATTCAATTGACAATATGTGTGAATATAGGAGGGGAAGGAATTATAGTTAATTATTTTTTTTACATGAACCAATATGATTATGACCTAGATTAACATGCAAATGGAGGGTATATGGAAAACCATATATGCAAAATATGTGGTGGTTAATCATCAAAGATTTCTTAAATCTCTAATCAATTAAAGAATATTAAGCCACCTATACCTCACGTTTTACCCTTTTTTTTGATGTCCTTGGTGCTGCAAGATGAAGTAAATGATGGAATGGCTCGAGATGATGTGACTGCTGATATAATCTGTTGAAGAAGGAAAAAGGTATCAATATCCACATTATCCCGAAAATGTCGATGCATGTGTATTTTTCTTACGGCTTCCTAAAATAACACAAGCACCATCATCAATAATCTTCTTTTCATGCAAATCTTATCAAAATAAAGGAAATAGGTTAAATAATGAACAATTACCTGATCATGCTTCAAGTTTAAGATACTAGCCCAACAATGATAATGAAAACCATGAGTAAGCATAGGGTGAAAATATAAATCAAACCTCAAAATTCTCATCAGTTTTTCCTAACATATCTCCCCCCCCCCCCATGCTTATCATCTTGCATGTCCTCATGCAAGAAAAACCTCTGACAGAGACCAAAGACTGAAGGGCTAGGGTTTCTATATTAAAGTCATGTTTCATTGACTTAAACCATAGGGCAAATTGTGAGAGCATGTAAGTAAGTTTCATCGGATGTCATCTTCCTTTGCATCAAAAAATAGTGACTAGGGATCCAGTGACGTTAAGACTGAGTTTTATTATTCCAAAAGAGTAACTAATGGTAGGGCTACTAAAGGAATGCTTAACAATGTTGTTACTGCAGAGATAATGTCATCCTAAAATGATTAACCATAAGAATTTCCAAAAAGCATCTCAAGAGTATTCCAAAGCAGCAGGTCTTCACTTTCAATAACCTCATTATTACAAGTAAAAGTGACTTTATTTAAAAACCAAGGCATTAAAAATGGATCGAAATTAGGGAAAAATAAATATAATTACAAAATGATGCCTTCCAAGGATGATTGTCTTACCGTTACCGAAGAATATAGTTAAAGCTTCTCTTATTCAAGCAAAGTGAATCACCTGCACTAAGGGTCTCACATCCATAAAAACCAAATTATTTCTTAAAGATAGAACTCCAAAGCACACTACTAAAGGATATTAAAGCCATTCTCAGAGAGATATGATAATGAGTCCAGGGAAAGGCAAAAACAACCAAGTAAATCATAGTGTAAAATTAAGTTTGATACCACAGGCATGTCCTTGCTGCTAGCAGGCGTTTATAGCCTCGACAGGGATTCCTTTTAACCTAACGAAATGTCTGTGTCCCACTTACTAGATATATATTCAGAGTTAGCTTATTTGAATTTTAGATAAAGGCCACTATCCTGGCTTGGTAACCAGCTAATGGCAGTGCCACTCACAAGAAGTAACATGGATGAACAGGCCGACTCGTGATGAGACCTCCTATCTTCCAGCTTTTTGGGCTGAAAGCCATTACTCTAGCTTGGTGACCAGGAGCAGTAATGTCATGCATGGTAGGTATCGTGATCGTGGTAGGTCGGCTCATTATGAGACCTCCTATCCTCCCCTAAATATTTTTGTAGACTCTGATTATGATTAACCTTAGAGGTTACTTAATAAGTGGGGAGATAAATCTACTCCTTAAGAGCACAGGATGGTGTGAAATTTTTTTAATTACTAATCTTTATTGGTTGATCCTACTACCCTAAGACTCACAAAAAGAAAATAACTCAGATAATGACCGAAAGATTCCTTTGATAGGTCATGCTAGGGTTCTTATGAGAGTTCATGATGGTTTTATAGGAGTGGTCCACCATAGGAGGCTTTTCATCAATACCTTCAAAGAGAAACTTGAAAAGGTTTCTTGGATGATAGTATGTTAAGCTTATGAATAGAAAGTATAACAATAACAATTCCCCTACTGACCCAATGAATAATCTCGGCCAATTATCAGAGTCACTTTATAAAATATGAGGCATTAAGAGTGAATTTCTTTTGACAAGTGTTACCACAAGAGTGCATAATGACAAAAAATTCAATGGTTATGCCTTAGGAATTGAAATTTCAAGAATGATGTTGTAATTTTTTTTTTATTCATTTCTACCCTACCCTAACCTAGAGAGAGGAAGGTCTCCTTCAAGTGTAGGAGTACCTCCAATGCAACCATGTTCGTAACAATATGCTAAATATACTCACACTTAGTTTGAAAGAATAAACTTCAACACATACTAGAGTATGAGAAACCAGTTGCTTTGATTGATATGATACCAATAGTATTTGAAGATGACAGTGGTACTTTGGCTGGATTATGATCTGGAACCAATCCTCGATGTAATCCTGGTGGTATTGGCTCATTCCTTCTTTTGGACCGCTCTAAATGTCCTTCTTGGTCATGCCAGGAAAACTTAGATGATTGGTCTCTAGAATGCACACAAGGCTTGTTGCTGGGCATGGTGAAGGTTCCTCGATCTCAAGTTTAGCTGGATGCTCCCCATCAGATTTAGTACATGGCTCACCGATCTCCTTGGTAGATAGGCAAGAGGACTCAAGGGAGATTTCCAAATCATGTTCTGGCTGTAGAGAGATAGATAATTTCCTAAATGTAGTCAGGATGAACTCTTCCTGAGAAGAAGATACCCCAGCTACTGCTAGAATTTGAGAAAGCACCTCGATGGACATTCTTCAAGCTCTCGGTCATTCTTGAATTTCTCCTTCTCGCAACATGGATTAGTACAAAACAGGGGGTTCTTACAACACCCCAAAAATGGTTTATCTTTAAAGAACTTGAATTTTTAATCTAAATGAATTAAAGATTGCTAATTGAAATAAAAACTCACCACACTTGCTTGATTAGGAAACCAAACTTTGGAGCAACCCCACAATAGTGGATGCGTGGCTCTTCATTCACGTCTTACTGTACACTCTCTACCCTTTGATTGCCTTGCAACTAAGATCACACACACAAAAAAACTTGTGAAAGAAACTAGGCTCTAATCCCTTTAGCACCTCTCCAGCAACGGCGCCAAAAATGTTGGGGAAATATATTGCTGTAATTTCCAACATTAAATGATCAATCTAGGCCTCGTAAGCTTCAAGGTACAAACGCAGGGAAAACAGGATCAGAGCATCTAACCTAGACTACAGTAGGAATCAACTTCTTGTTTAAGTACAAAATTTTTATTTCTAATTGAAGCTAAGCAATTGAGGAAAATATGCTTAAACAAATAATAAATTCTAATCATTGTGCAAACGAAACTAACTCTAATTAATCATAAACCAAGAAATACAAATTACCATTGAAATGATTTTAATCTAAATGAAAATCTCAATCTAGATACTAAGATCTATTGAATCTAAATACAAGAATCTTAAATCCATCAAGATTAATTTAAAATGATACCAAACTTATGCTAAATATTAATCCCAATAAAATTTACTCTCATTCAAATGATCTTAAACTAAGGCAATGAACAAATAAGACTTTAACCTATCTAATTCTTGGGATGCATAAAACAGATCAAATAAGCATTCAAACAAACCTTTGTCACCACTTTGCAATTGATTCAAAAGAAACTAAGTAAACCAAGATTTTAATTGACATGCTTCAGATCTAAGAGACTACAAAATAAGAAACTATCATATCCTTAAACTTATTTAATCAAACTCAAGAAATCATTCAAACATAAGCACATTGGCTAATGGTTCTACCAATAACTAACTACAATCATAATGAATTTCAAAACTAAACTACAACTTCAAACAATGATTTAATGGTCTCATTGCATTGCTTTCAAATACTTGGTTGCCAAAACACAATGTTACAAGAAAATCAATAAGGTAAATAATAGATTTCAATTCATATTTAAAATAAATGGAGTTATCAATCTCTTGTTTATCCAATTAAGAAGCACCTTTAAATATTTCAATCGTAAACCTGTAACAAAGGGGCTATTCATGCAATAAAGTCATTGATCAACGCCATTCATTAGCTTGCAACGAGTTGAAAATGATATGTCCATTCAATTTTAATAAAACAAACAAATTACAGTCTTAAATACATAATCAAAATTATGAGATCTAATTAACAATTGCTTTCTTCCTATCCTATGATGTTTACAAAAATTTCTTCCAGGCAATGGTAGATCCTTGCCACTCTTGGAGCAATTCTAAACTAAATTAATGTCTAAATATTAAAAAAAACCATAACATTTACAAAGAATTCATGGCAAAGTCAAATTGTATTAAGATTCAAATCATAAGTTCACTTACATACATTCCTTCAATAATTTGTCTCATGTTCACAACTTGTCTTCCTACTCCTTCAAAAACTTCCCAAGCTTACCACACAAAACCATGGCTGAGCCATTTATAAGATTCACAAGGCGAATTATTCATTTTCCTCAATTATGGAAAATTGAACAATTTTATCAAACTGACCTAAAAGACATTAGTATATCTTCCTAACCATGCGGCATTTTGGAAAACTATTCAGAGAGAGACGAATTTGTTATTTTTCCAACACAAACCTCTCTTGGATTTGTCTCATGCAAACCCAGCTCCTCGTAAATCATGCCCAAAGTTGGCTGTTTAGATTTTTTGCAAAGTTCTAGAAGTCTGAAAAAACAGTGATTGTTTACAAAATTGCCTCCAAGACCTGTGTATAACTTTTAAAAAACTTTGAATCTGGAGAAACGGTTTTGGATATACATAATTTTTTATATTTTTAACAAACCCATTTGATTATATTTTATATATTCACCTCCAGCTGCACACACATCGAGGTTAAACATGGCAGTTTGGAAACTTTGCACATTTTGAGCAGATTTGTTAATCAACTCCTAGGGACCCACATGTGCGACCTGGGTGAAATAAAATGCATGGTAAGGTATTAAAACATTATTTTTGACCATAACCTTCCTTGGTTTTCCTCGAAAGCGCCCCGAAAGTGCTAAAGCCCTAAATTAGGCATCTCATCCTTAACTGGCTTGTGAGTGATTTCAATGATCGAACCCTGTGACAAATGTACTTCAACAAAACCTTCATCATTTAAAAATGACATAATCATCTTTAATCATAGAGAATTAAATAAAATTGATGATAATCAACCATAGAGAGTATTTGACGGCGAGTGATGGAATTAGGGTACGGAATTAGCTAAAAACCTAAAATTTTAGGGTATAAATAGTGATATTTCATGATGAAAAAATTGGCATATACGAGGCCCAACAGAAGCTTCAAAAGGTCTTATACATGAGTTTGGTGTCTTAACATGTAGGAGATGGTTGATTTCCTACTTAGGTGTTTTCTTGGTGGAGTAAGTGATTTATGATTTATTTCCTAAGTCCTACTTTGGAAAAGTATAATAATTACATTTAATTAATTATTATGACTATTAAGCCAAAGTAATAAGGATAAATAATAAAATTATTTAATTTTCTTAGATATGATCTTAATCATTGATCTCAAGTGAGGTGAGATCTAATCTCAACCGTCAATCACTTAGGAGATTAGGATTAGGGATTTGGCTTAATGAAGTTATAAAATAATCCTAAGGGATAGGTGAATACATACACGTGGAGGAATTAATTTTCTCTAGAGAAAGAGGCTTTGCTATATTGAAGAGAAGGGAGGAAGAGTGCATGGAAATTTTGGGAGTATTTCTAGGATTCCAAGTTTAGGAAATCGAGAGGTCGAGTAGTTGAAGCATAAAGGAGGTCAAGTTGTGGAGAGGTTTTTTTTTCTTGAGTGCGTACGGGTTGTACTAAAAGGAAAGGAAAGGGTCGATTTGATGGTGGTGGAGGATGAGTTTCTCAAGGCTTGAACTCTTTAAGAGTCCAATTTTCTGGTGGGTCAAATTCCTTGGGCCAATTTTTCAAATGGGGGCCAAGTTACAAGTTCCAACAATGCAGTTTTATGTGTATTTTTATCTGTGGGTCTATTCCCAGATTTTCCTGAGGATTTTAATGAAGGAAAATGGTTATGGGTGTATACTTATGGTTATGGTTATGTGATTGATCTCTTTAATTTTATTTTTTCCACTGTAAATGTTTTATTTCAAAGATATATACTAGTGATTTTATTTTCACAGCAATTCATAATTTTATTTACTAATTTTCTGGAAATAAAATTGTTGAGGTATAAATATATTTGGGTTGGAATTAGGAAATTAACATGGTATTAGATCTGTTATTGCCTAAATCCACCTCAGGCTGAAAGAAGGCAGAGTTCAGGGTAACATCAAACCATGCTCAGTCTAGTAGCTAGCCCTACCAGAACAAGAGAGGGCTCTCTCCGGGTCAATCTCAGGAAAAATGTATCAATAGGGCTTGAGATGACTGAAATGAATGCTAATTTTAGGCTAGGTATATAAATATGAGGGTTTGTTTTGATTTTTTGGGGGTTTTGTTGGAAGAAAGGGAAAGGCAATTTTGGGCTTGGGGATGAGGCCAAATTCTTGCAGAGTTCAAATTGGGGCAAGGAAGGAAATGGATTTGATGTCTTAGATTGAATGAATGGATAGAAAAGACTTCTGAGGAGCTGAAGAGGGCAAGAGGCTACAAGGATCCTCTTCAAACAGATGAAAACATATAAAACTAAACAAAAGTTTAAGGCAGAGCACCAGCAAATTAATGAATTCTACCTTAGTCACTCATTCGTTTAATTTCCAAAGCAAAGAGAAAGGAAATGGCATACATAGAACATTAATGAACTTACAATTACATGGAGAAAAACACCATCAAAACTCAGAGCCACAAGGATCCCAACTGCAAAACCCTGGTCTTTCCTTTGCCAAAAATGCTGAAATGAATGTACAATGAGGTGCCAAACTATTCCCAAGAGTCCAACCCTGAAAATGTCTTAGAAAATACAATATATAGACAAGTCTAACCCCTTCCCATGCCTCTAGGGGTCGATCTCATCCTTCTAGGAGCTATTTCAACCAATTCTATACTAGGAACTGAAATCAAGGCAATCAAACAACTTGCCTCTATATGCTAGGAAACTGATCCATTCATTTAATTTTCACTTTTTAGTGAATGAATCCTCTAGAACAAGTAAAAATGTGCCCAATTTACATCATGGTCATGAAATTACATCAAGATAGATCAAGAGTTACATCAAAAAGTGAAACTAGTCAAAACTAGGCGAATTTCTGAGCTGAAGAGTGAAAAATAGGCCAAAATCCTCTATGCGCCGCGCCCAAAATCTCTATGCGTAGCACAAGTTTGGAGCTAATTTTGGAGCACTTACCGAAGTCCAAATTGAGCCCATGATAGCTCGTTGGAAATCCCTGCCTGTCTACTTTCCAACCCAAGTGGAATGTCGGAATTTGGATGTCATTTTCCCCTCCAAAACTTCAATCTCCCAAGACTGGTTCCTGTGGGTGCAAAAAGTGGCAGAAAGGCCATTTTCAAGGTGTTTTTGACCCTTTAGGCCAGCCAGAACTTGATGAAATCCTTAGGAAATTCTTGAGCATGCATAAATTTTCATAAAAAATCCAAAAATATCAAGTTTTCCACCAGAGGATCTCTCAAATGTAAGCGCGCGCAAGGTGGCGCTACGCGTTGGGCAGGAAAATCTGTTTTGTGACCAAAAAAATAAAAAATGACAAAATTTTCTCCAAATTTGCTGAAATTTGGAGTGAAGGTCCCCCATAAAGTGTCATGCTCAGCCAAAGAAGCTTAGGCCAAGATTTGGAGTGGATCAGGCCTTTTTCGACGTTTCAGTGCTCTCCTCAGCCTCGCCTTCAGGATCTTAATCCTCGCTTTGCAAACATGTGTGCGGGCCCAATAGTGATTCTTCATATGTCTGAGCATGTCCTTGTCCTTGTTTTCCTTAGCCAATATTTTCTCAAGATGAATGTTGACTCTCGTAAGAAAAATTTCCCGCTCAAACGGTGTCATGTCACCTGGTCTTTTTCGGGCCAATTCACGGTCTTCACGGATTTTCTGCAACTCCATGAGTGTCTGCTGATCCTCCAATTGTTTATTCCGCTGCTCCAAGTAATTTATAACCCACTGAGCTCTCTATAATTTCTCGGTCAATATGTCGATCTCAGCTTTCTGCTCCTGGATGGTTTCTTTCAGCTTTGAGCTAGGAGAGCTCAAATCAACATCAATGAGTGTAAAATCAGTGTCTTGGCCTCCTTAAGGGCCTTCATCCTGTATGGGCCTCTTGCCTCTGTCCTGTACCTGTGATGATGTCAAAGGCGAGACCCCTTCCACCCCAAGTGGAGATACTACTCGCGCTACTGATGAAGGTAACGAGACCCCTTCCACCCCGGGTGGAGATAGTACTCATCGTGCTGCTGCAAATAAGGCCCTGGTGCCTCTCTGATAGGTAACACATACTGGAACACTGATAGGCTCTGTCTCAGGACCCTCAAACTGATGTGAAGGCTCACCCGCATCATGAACAATCTCTGGAGGAGGCTGAGGGGCTGTAAAGAAATCATGGGAAATGAACTCCTCCCATGCAATGCCCTGCAATCCAAGCTGATGTACCACAATGATTTTGATGAGCGCATAATGATAAATGCTGTTATGCTGCTGCTCGGGCGAATTATTATGCACAAGAGTAGTCATCTGCTCTATGTTTCGACACATGAAATATGGAATGCTCATCATCCTCACTCCCGTGAAATGCATCAATAATCGGATATGGTAAGCATAAAGGCGCGAGAATCGGCCCTCACAGCTGAAGTACCTGATGATGAGTTTCATCAATGGCGCATAGGACTCCTTCAAGAATCTGAAAGGGAACACCCTGCTGAGCTGCCTCATATAGCCAGGCCGGATGTATGGCTCATAATACACTTTGTCTAGCTGCTGTCTCTTGTTCCATTGCTCACCTACATTCGGTATTCCTGTTGCCTGAGAAACGGTTTCTGGTGTCAAGGTGAAATTTACACCAGCGAGGGTAACCTGATCATCTCGCAAATGTAAAACAAACAGGCGAACTAACTCCTGATGATGTTGAGTTTGAGCAATCATCTCACAGTACTGAAAGCATGACTGTTGCTGAAAGCAAGGCATTGCGAGTGGACAGGCCTGCAACTGAGTCAAAGAGGTGGGCTCTTCTCTGACGTGTCTGCCCCCTTTACGAGGCCTCCTTGGTACATTAAGCTCTGCGGTAGAGTCACTGGCTTGCTCATATGATGAATCTGTCTCTGTCATGTTGTTTGCAATGTGTATGACAAGTGTATGATTGGTTTGATGAAAATGATAATTTGGTGCTTGTTTTCAATGCCAAATGTGAGTCACAATATGAAGGGACTGTGGTAGACAAAGAAAGTGGGAAAAGTGGACTGTCAAGGGGAATTAGAATGCCATAACAGTCACTTGACTGTATTTTAGGAAAGTGGGGTTTGGGAATTTTAGGAGTTTTTACAAATGATATAGGGGAGGGCTGGTGATGGGGAAACGTAGTTTTAGAGATAGGGATAAATGAGAACAAGTTATAAGTGAAGAAAATATATTTGAGTCAAGTGAAATTAAGGATGTGAAGACAGTCACTTGATTGTTTTGGGAATTGGGATTTTATAAGTGATATGAAGGAGGGAAAGTGGTAGGAAATGGTAGGGTTTTAGGGATGAGATATAGGGAAATAGGAGAGGGGCCTTATGATAATGTGACAGTGATGGAAAATACAAGTGAAAAATGGAGTGGGAGCGTTTGGCACCAAACTCAACTTTTAATACTCAGTTTCAAACCCTTGGAGCAATTTTCAACCACATGAGAGGTTTTATAATTTCACTAGTCAAAATTTTATATCCTTGCCCCCAAACAACATCAAACACGAGCAAATAGCAGTGGCAAGGGTGCATAACTTACTTGGAGCAAAAGTGTTGAAGTTATTTTGAACATTTCGGAAGCAGTGATATAAAATTGGCCTATCGGCTCTGTGCGCCGCGCCTTCCTCCCTATGCGTCGCGCAAGTATTTCACAGACAATCCGCCTTCAAACCCTGTTTTGTTCTTACACGACTTAACTTGGATTTTTTGAGGATTTTGGTGTGAAAATGGATTTTTGAATGTGAAAATATCTTGCACACCACATTTTTGAGCACATTTGGAAAATTTGGAGAAATTTATGATGAAATTGGGCTTGCAGCTCTATGCGCCGCGCCACAAACCCAATGCGTAGCGCACTTTTGCAGGAGGCTTTTGGAGGACTTCCCGATGTCCAAATTGGGCGTGGGATAGATTGTTGGAAATATTATTGAGTCTAATTTCCAACCCAACTTGAATCTTGCAATTTTGAGTTCATTTACCTTGTCAAAAATCAAATATCCCAAGACTGGTCAAAATGTGCAAAATGAGGCTGCCTCAAGGAAGAGTGTTGTTGCAGTCAACTTTTGAAGGTCTTCCTCAACTCCAAATTGAGCTCATGATAGCTAATTGGAAATATATTTGTGTCTAGTTATCATTTGACTCATCAAGAAAGTCATTTGGCCAACCAAGCTGAGAGAAATCCTGATTTTCCCAAGGTCACTTCAGAGGTGCATCAATTCTCCTGAGGCAACAGTATTTCTGAAATTTATCTAAAACCATGACACCTGTGTAAACAGTGAAGGAGGTTTTTCTTCCTTGGCCTGTTGTGGACAAAAACCTCTCTCAGGTTTTCCAAATTAATCTTTTATTGCTCAGAAACATCATTTGAGCGAAACCTATCCCGATGTGTGGAACAAGGGATTTGTCGAAATGAAGCGAAATGAAGGGGATAAGGGGCTTCTAAATTCTTGAGAAAATTTTAGGAAGTAGGGAGGGATGTTAGGAAGCAGGGGAAAGTTGAATTTCAGAGATTGAGTGAGGGGAAGGGGTCCAAAAGGGAAAAACACAGTCCTAGCCTAGAAAATTGCCAAGTTGTAGCAAGAAACTAGGGTTTGTGCAAAAATGAGGAATTTGGGGGATCTCAGTGATGGGAAGTGTTTAATAAGGTACATTAAGGATAGGGAAAGGTGTATGAACGTCAAGATACTATTTTTGTTGATGATTTGACCATCCAAGAGAAATTACCTTCAAAACCCTAGGAGAGGGAAATGAACCTTACCTAGGCACAACTGCAGCATGAACAAGGTGTAAAATGACCCTTTGGAACTTGACATGATGATGAAAACCCTCTAAATGATGGTACACTCAGCTGAATGGTGACATGCACCGACATTTGGACAACTTTGATAGGAGTATTAGCAAACCCTTGACCTAATACCTAGTGACCAAATTTTACTTGAAGGCTCACTAAAATGACAAAATTTGACCTTGACACCTTAAAATCACTTTGTAAGAGCATGTTTGATCACTGGAGGAAGGCTGCAAAGACTGACACTAACAAGATCTATAGAAAATCTGAGGGAGAGATCCAAGATCACAGGGCTTTACAACAACAAGTTTCTTTTTATGACTGTAGAATTTTATTTTGTAGCTAAGGTTTTATGGCCAAGTTTGATTTGTGAAATGGAATAAATGAGCATGAGATATGGAGACAGGTTGGTTGTGGCTATTAATTTTAGTATGTGGAAGGAGTGGATCACTATTTCTATAAAAATGAATGATTTGTGGGATTTTGCAAACACAGAGATCCAGGTTCCTTTTGACCTTATCCAATTAGTTGAGCACATATTAAGGATGTAAAAGTGATGGGAATTATCTTGGATGTGTGAGGGATCATATAATTCCTCACATAACAAATAAGGACATGACACATAAGATGTGGGTAGATTTAACCAATCTTTATTAGAGTAAAAAATAGAGTAATATAATGGTGCTACGAGAGAGGTTGAACAACATCCAAATGAACAAATCATAATGTAACCTCATATCTCACCAAGATTCATCAGGCTAGTGATGAGCTATCAACTATCGGAGAATATGTGAGTGATTTGGAGCTACTAAAGGTAGCTCTGAAGGGATGTACTAAATGGACCACCTTTGTGGAGGGATCATTTCTAGAAAAAAACGTCCTCATTGGAGCCATTTGTGGGATGCCTTCATCGAGAAAGAAATTGGGATATTTCAATATTTGGTGGACAACATAGGAGTGGTGGTGGGGATGAGGAAATTTCTCTTGATTTGTAAGTGAATAAGGGCATAAGGATGGCAAAGCATAACTAGGTGGAGGAGGATATTCAAAAAGTAAAAAAGGAGAAGGGCACGAACAAAGTAAAATGATTTTCATGTCATAAGTTCAGTCACTTTTCTAGACAATGTCCAAATAGGAAGAAGGGAAAGGGAAATACATATATGAAAACCACAACACATGTGGATGAATTGGATAAGAATTTTTAGAAGAAATTCTCCTTGGTGTCCTACCTTTCTATCATTATTACGAGAGGGGTGTGGTTTTTGGATAGTGGAGCATCTTGTCATATGACGAGATCTCAAGATATCTTCATCAACATGGTCAAAGAGCCTAAATATCTACATGTGGAGCTTAGAGACAACACCACGTAGAAGGCATTAGAAGCATTGAGTTTTAGACATGCTTAGGGAGTATCATGGAGGTGAACCAAGTGATGTTTGTACCGGGGTTGGAAAATAATATCCTTTCAGTTTTGACCATGGAGGACAGAGGACTAGAGGTCAGCTTCATGGGAGATGAAGTAGCTATTAGGATACAAGGAGGTGAACCCAACAAGGTGTGAGTAATTTGGAGAAGGGGAAACACCTATATCGGTTGAGAGGACAACCAATCAAGGCTCTTATACATGAGAGTGATAGCAAGAGTGATATTTTTCATAGGAGGATGGGATACCTACACTACAATGATATTTTTATGTTACAAAGGATGGTTACATGTTTTCCATATATTGGGGTGGAGCAAGAGGGAGTGTGTAAAGGGTGTGCACTTGGAAATCATTCCAAGGAAATTTTTTCTCACAACGAGACTAGTTCCAATGAGATATTAGACTTGGTGAATTTAGGTATGTGTGGTCCTACATCAATATAATCAATCATAAGGTCTAGCTACTTTGTGACAGTCATAGATAACTATTTCAATAATAATTGGATATACTTCCTAAAGACGAAGGGTGAGGTCTTCGATTGGTTTTAAGAGTTCAAACTCTTGTGGAGAACCATGTAGGGAAGAAGATTAAGGTACTAAGATCTCACAATGGGGCGAGTATACCTCCAATGAGTTTTAGAATTTCTGCATGGAGGTAGGGATCAAGAAGGAACTCATAGTTCCTTACAATACTCAATAGAATGGGGTTTTCAAAAGTAATAATAGGACCATAGTAGGAGCAACAAAGACAATGATTTATGATCAATACTTGCCTATGTTTTTGTGGGAAGATTCATGGAATCCAATGGTTTATTTGTAGAATAGGAGTCCTCACAAAGTATTGGAGGAAAATAATCCTAAGGATATTTTTACAGGAGTGAGACCGAAGTTGAGTCATAGTCATAATGGCATTTTCGACAATCCAATTTTTATCCACATTCCTACAGAGAAGAGGAATAAGTTGGAGTCCTCAACAAGGGAATTTTTGTTGGCTACACTGAGGTCTCAAAGGCCTACAAGGTTTACATTACAGGACAAAGGAAATTCATCATCAATCAGGATGTCATATTCAATGAGGGAATTACCTTTAGGATGCCTCATGATAGGGAGCCATCATGGGTAGAGGACCAGGAGAAAGAGGTTCCTAAGGTTAAACATGGAACAAAAACACTAGAATTAGGGACATAGCTTGTATATATGGGGAATAGTGAGATATTACTTTGAGATCTACCAAGAAGAGGACGATATGGGACAAAAATACCTTGAAATATACCTAGGAGCTTATAGAGGGACCTAGAAACATCCATAGGTAGAGTAGACCATTGAAAAAAATTTCCAAGTATTTTGTCTTGATGAGCAAGATAAGTGAGTCCAAACCTTCCACTTTTGAGGAGGCTGCATATGAGCTCCATCATGAGGAATGATGTGTGGGATATGGTGTTGATGCTAGAGAGAAATTTTGTGCTCACTTCTTGACAAATATTCAAGATTAAACATGAAATTGATGGTAGTGTTGAGTAGTGTTAGGGTCCCGTGATTTGGCTGATTGGCAATCTGTTAGCGCTCGATTCTGCCACAGGCTGAAGAAGGCAAAACTCGAGGCAACATCAAACCAACCTTAGCCTCGTAGCTAGCCCTACGAGGACAGGAGAGGGCTCTCTCCGGGTCAAACTCAGCAAAAGGTTTTCAGAAGGGCTGAGATGACCAAAAGCATAACTGATCTTAGGCTAGTAAACTGATAGAAAAGAGGTTTTTAATAAATGTTCGGGTTTTCTGGGCTGTGTGGGGCAAAGAACAGCAAGAGCAGAGATCAAATGAAAAACACAGATTATCTCCTGAGGCAAGGTAAGCAAGAAAATTAACATCAAATTTGAAATTAAATGGAATGGCTGGACAGCTGAGGAGTTGACAAGGGCATAGAGGATGAATCCTTGTCAAACAGAGGAAAACATCAAATATGAACAAACTTAAAGGCAGAGCATATAAATTATGAATTCTACCTTAACACTTCATTTGTTCAAATGGAAACGATCATGTAATGACATGAACACATAACAGGCTACATATGAAACAAAAGAGGACACAAATGTTAAATTTCATGCCACAGGAATCTCAGAAGCCAGCGCTGGGTATTTTCATTAAAATCTCTGTCAAAGACAGTACAATGGAAGCTCTGTTCTCTCTCCTACACTAACTCTCCCAATTCTCTCTCTCAATTGATTATTTTTATAAACTATTCTAAAACAAAAACAACAGATCGACCCAACAATCAGGGTGCTGTTTGAACTGAAATTACAAAAAATTAGAAAAGCGAACAGCCTTCTATTCTAAAATAATACAATGTCCCTCTAAAAATCCTCTGATGACCAAATTCAAAGATACACACTGGATCTCAGATCATTAACTGAAGTCTAAAATAGAAGATTGGTTCCTATTTTCCTGTTATGGTCGATGTCTTCTTTCCAATTTAGCTTTTGACCTTGACTGCCATATTATATTTGAAATAAAAACCAATCTTTATAAACATAGCTCAATATATTTTAAATACCAGCAAATTTGGCATATGCTAGCAAATGACAACTAGGCACCAATCCTTCGACTGCTTTGACTTGGATTCACCATTCACCATACCAACTAAATCTGTTTTAGTCTTATAAAAACCACTGCTCCTTAAATTCCTCTGCATACTTTGATTGCCACGTTACTTTTACCATTTGAATAAAACTGACTCAATATTTTCACTGCCAGCGAATATATATTTTTAGCTCGACAAGATTTTCCACGAAAGTTGCTGCTTTGGTCAACTAAAAGTTAGGCCGTCATAAACTCCTCCCAAGTGAGCCCCCTTAATTGTAATTCGGCTGGATGCTGGTTATCCCACCTCATATATCAATACGCAGGTGTCAAGAGAGCCCGTTTCCACTTTAGAGCTATCTGGAGACCATGCAATGCATTTGACACGTGCAGTGTGGTAAACCATGTTCTTAAGTTTCACCTCTCTAGTAATACGATCCCACACAACTGCTTCTCTTATTCAGGTCTCCCGAAGCAAACATGGATCCATCTAACAATTACACCATCATAGCTGCTTGAACAAACCTCACTTTGTCCACTTTGAAGAGATAATGCAATTGCATTTATACTTTTCATGTGACCAGAAATTGTCTTTGGTGGTTTATCCTGATCAACTGCAGAGAGTAAGCTATTTGAAGGCCGATGAATCGATCCCAAACAAGACTGGGCGCTCCAAATGAATTTTCGAACTTCTGTGTCTGCGTGGGTCGCTCACCTTCTGCGTGGGTCGCTGCCTGTGTGGCTCGCTGCGTCTGTGTGGGTCGCTGAGTCCACAATCAGTTCCAGTGAAGAACTTCAAACGGCCTCAATCTTCAAACACTATCTCTCGCCTTTGAATTGTAGAATTCATCATCTTGACCACAAGCACCCCAGCTTTCAAACTCTCTAATGCCTGAGGGAATCATTCAGATTGTGAGAATGAAGCCTCTGTGATCTCCTTTTGTTTTCTACTTCAATAGAAGAGATCAATACTGATAGAATTATCTTTGTCCTTTTCCACATCGTCACTGTAAGCATACTTCAAAGCTGAATTATCATTTTGCTTTCCAATCAGCAAACAGGATTTCCTTTCTAAAATCACTATGGGCATGAGAATGTCCGTCCCTTGTCAAATTACTAGATTCATAATATGGCACACCAGCCAGGTTCTTATACAGCAATCCACTTACTTCTAAATTGCCTTGCTCTGACATTCTGATTATTAATATGAAGAAGTTAGATTGCTCAGATCCACTCCTGCAGCTTCTAACAGACATTTCCACGTAGATTCACCCCTAACCTGTGAAATTACTGATCAAGGACAAAAGCCCCGAGGCAGACAAGGTCTTCATCCTTCGCATGGAACCCCAATTTCGTGGCTTTCAATTTGAAACAACACCATTTCCCATCTGCGCTTTCTCCCATTGTTTCATAGTCGACAGATCCTGCTCCAAATCAATATAAATCTTGCATTTGTATTGATTGTAATTTCAATGCTTTGTCTTGTGAGGCCTTCTTCATAATCTTTAAACATATCAGCAGGCTTTCCTTTGTATGTTTGCCATGTCATTGCCCACAACCCAGATCTCCAATACAACAGCTGCAACTAACTCTAGAATTTTATCATGGTGTAAGGATATTTTAATGTGAAGGCTACTACAACAGGATAACCTTCATGAAGAAGTTGCACAAACTAGACTGGAATTTAATAACTCGAGAGGGCCCAGTATCCTGTGTAGTATCTGAGATTTTAGCAGCCTTTTGGCACTTTTGACATTGAAACTCTGTTTTACAATTTCCTTCTCTGATTGCTGATGATGTATTTTGTCACTCTTTTGCAGGGATCGGAGCTGAGCTGTTGCCTTTCGATGAAATCCTCTTTGCAATATTCTTGCCAATTATGCTCCCACACATTATTACAAACTACTAATCTGACATTCTCTTCTCCAAAACAGGGTTTTGGAGAAGAGTCATCCTTGATTATTAATAATGATAAAACTCTCGAAATAAGAAATTTATTGAACCTTGGTGAGTTTGCTTCTGACAAGATGGAGTCTAACATTGGCTCCAATGGGGATGGCAGCTGCCGCTTCTTGGAGCTGCCAAGAACCGCAGAGCTTTGGGAGAGCAGACAGTGCCTCCATCCATTGGGCGATGGAATCCATTATTTGACAAAAGACTAATGACTAAATTTCGAAACTGAAACTGAACTCAAACTGATTTGATCTGAAAACTGAAATAACTGAAAAACTGGCTTCAAACTAAAACTGCAATGAACTGGAACAAGATGCTGCCTTTTGGCTGCTTATTTATTTACAAAATCTACCCTACTCTGCTGCAAAAATAATAGATCAGGTAATACTGAAATGCCAGATCAACCATTCAAGTAAATCTGAGAAGAACGCCGATTGAGAGTGCTTCAACCAGATCACAGATGCAATTGCTGGCAGCCCTGCATGTACGTAATGAATCTGGCTATGCATGAGACAGCTTGATCTATCAGTCAAACTGAAAAACATTTCCATGTATGCTGCAATAGGATCGCAAAAGCCAGACTCTGTTTGCTGCCTCAACTCCGCAATACATACCTCCAGCTGCACACTGTCAATGCAAACATCTGTAGGCAACTCTATGTTTTCTTGTTTTGAAGGAGGAAGAGTTTCCAAGAACTTTTTGGGATCTCGGAAATCATAAGACTGGATCTGCTCATCTAAACATTGAATCTCCTTCTCAAATATTTCAACAATTAACTCACAGAACCTAGTTTTAGTTTCAAGAGGAAACTTCGGAGATTTCAAACATCGAAGCAAGACTCTGACAAATTCTTCATTAATTTCATAATCTGCTAACAAATTTCTAGCATCTTCTACAGCTTCAGAAAGTGCAGGGTTTGCCACATACCCTACCATTGCATGAATGGATCAGCGAGCCTTGAATGTCTGGATCGAGTCGGAGTCGCCAGGTGAAAGTTTCAGCCTTCATATGTGTCTGACTGCTGTCCACCGTCAGCATCAGATCTGCAACTTGATTATCTCTTTACCGAAAGATCTTCCCTTATGGCCGCCATCATGTTAAGGCCACCGCCACAGTCGAAGAAGGCCAACTCTCGAGGCAACATCAAAAACATCAACCACAACCCTAGGCTCGTAGCGAGTTCCCACGAGGAGATGTGGAGAGGGCTTCCGTCAGTCCCGCAAAGGTTTTTTATAACAGATGGACTGTGCTATAACCCATCTTAGCTAGTAACCATAGAAAAGAGGTTTTTTAATAAATAATGGTTTTCTCAATGTGGGCAAAGAAATGAAGAGCAGACTAAATAAAAACAATGTATTAGCCCCCTAAAGGTAAGCAAGAAAATTAACATCAAATTTGAAATTAAATGGAATGGCTGGACTGCTGAGGAGTTGACAAGGGCATAGAAGATGAATCCTTGTCAAACAGAAGAAAACATTAAATATGAACAAACTTGAAGGCAGAGCATATAAATTATGAATTTTACCTTAACACTTCATTTGTTCAAATGGAAACGATCATGAAATGACATGAACACAAAACAGGCTACATATGAAACAAAGAGTATGCAACAATACTGTTAAGGAATCTGTAATGTCAATGGTATTTATTAAAATCATTAAAGATGTGACAATGGAAGCTCTGTTCTCTCTCCTACACTAACTCTCCCCATTCTCTCTCTCAATTGATTATTTTTATAAACTATTCTAAAACAAAAACAACAGATCGACCCAACAATCAGGGTGCTGTTTGAACTGAAATTACAAAAAATTAGAAAACCGAACAACCTTCTATTCTAAAATAATACAATGTCCCTCTAAAAATCCTCTGATGACCAAATTCAAAGATACACACTGGATCTCAGATCATTAACTGAAGTCTAAAATAGAAGATTGGTTCCTATTTTCCTGTTATGGTTTTTTCCACTGCTTAATTGACTCATATTATTATATTTAAAATAAAACCACCTTTATGTTACAGTTTAAACATATTTTAAATACTAGCAATTAGTATATGTTAGTAAATGACAACTAGTACCATCTCTACCGTTTTAATTGAGATTCACTATTCATCATACTAACTAAATTTATTTAATTATAAACTAATGCCTTTAAATTTCTGATACTGAGTCATAAAGCTATTTTACCATTTGAATAAAACTGATCAATATTTTCACCAAATAATATTTTGTCATGCCTGACAAGATTTTCTCCACAGTTAGCGTGTTGTCAACTTAAAAGCTTAAAATACATAAACTCCTCCCAAGTGAGCCCCCTTAATTGTAATTCGGCTGGATGCTGGTTATCCCACCTCATATATCAATACGCAGGTGTCAAGAGAGCCCGTTGCCACTTTAGAGCTATCTGGAGACCATGCAATGCAATTGACACGTGCAGTGTGGTAAACCATGTTCTTAAGTTTCACCTCTCTAGTAATACGATCCACAACTGCTTCTATTCAGTCTCCTGGCACATCCATCTAACAATTACACCATCATAGCTGATTGAGCAAACCTCACTTTGTCCACTTTGAAGAGATAATGCAATTGCATTTATACTTTTCATGTGACCAGAAATTGTCTTTGGTGGTTTATCTGGATCAACTGCAGAGAGTAAGCTGTTTGAAGGCCGATGAATCGATCCCAAACAATACTGGGTGCTCCAAATGAATTTTCGAACTTCTGTGTCCTGGGCGTCACCTCTCGTGTCGCTGCTCAGCGCTTTCTGCTTGGTGTGGGTCGTTTCTGACCTCACAACTTCCACCCGGCTAAATGAAAACTCTGAAATCGGCCCTCCAATCTTCAAAACACCGATCTCTGCCTTGAATTGGTGAACCCATCATCTTGAATCAATGCTGCCTGAGCTTTCAAATCCTCAATGTCGGAGAATCATCTGTGTCAGAGAATGAAGCCTCAGGATCCCCTTTGTTTTCTATCATGAATAGAATAGGATTCCACAACAGAGAACATGATCTTTGTCCTTTCCACATCGTCACTTGGAAGCATTGAAACAGAATTATCATCTTTGCTTTCAACGTTGAAATGATTTCTTCTAAATCACTAAGTGGGTGTTGAGAATGTCCATCTCCTTGTCAAATTGGCTTTCACAGATTCATACACCATTATACACCAAATTGTGTTCTTATTCAAAGAATCCACTTACTTAAATTTTCTTTGCTCGACATTCCGTTTCTTCTTTAGAAGTTAGATTCATCATCCACCCCCATGCTTTCAATGTACATTTCACGTAGATTCACCCCAACTGTGAACACTGAGTCAATGACAGCCTTCAGCATGTCTTCATCCTTCGCATGGAACCCCAATTTCATGGCTTTCAATTTGAAACAACACCATTTCCCATCTGCGCTTTCTCCCATTGTTTCATAGTCGACATATCCTGCTCCAAATCAATATAAATCTTGCATTTGTATTGATTGTACTTTCAATGCTTTGTCTTGTGAGGCCTTCTTCATAATCTTTAAACATATCAGTAGGCTTTCCTTTGTATGTTTGCCATGTCATTGCCCACAACCCAGATCTCCAATACAACAGCTGCAGCTGACTCTAGAATTTTATCATGGTGTAAGGATATTTTAATGTGAAGGCTACTACAACAGGATAACCTTCATGAAGAAGTTGCACAAACTAGACTAGAATTCAATAACTCGAGAGGGCCCAGTATCCTGTGTAGTATCTGAGATTTTGGCAGCCTTTTGGCACTTTTGACATTGAAACTCTGTTTTACAATTTCCTTCTCTGATTGCTGATGATGTATTTTGTCACTCTTTTGCAGGGATCGGAGCTGAGCTGCTGCCTTTCGATGAAATCCTCTTTGCAATATTCTTGCCAATTATGCTTCCCACAATAATATTAAGCAAATGATTAATTTTATCTTCTCTCTAAACAGTGTTTGGAGAAGAGTCATCTCTTTATTATTAATAATGATAAAAACTTCCCGAACAAGAAAGTATTGGAACTTTGTGAGTTACTTCCGAGCGTATTCTCATGGACGGATGCCCCACAACTCAATGACAAAATATTAAACCGTATTTAAGTCTATGCATTCAGCTAGTCTCGACGTAGGCTCTCTCTATTTGTGTAAGGGATATCTGTGTGTTTGCTTATTGTGTTCTGATTTTAGGCTAGTTATGAAGTAGGTTTTTTGGTTTTTGGTTTTTAGGTTGTGAGGGATGAAACTGATCAAAGATATAAGATAGGTAAAAAGATGTCAGATCAACTAGGCTATGGGTTCTAAGTATCAAGAAATCCACCATGGTGAGATACAAGGTTACCACAATGATTGATCTGAGTAAAATGGATCTTTGGGCAAAATGGAATAAAATGGACATCAAGTTTGTGAATAACAAAGGATTTCAAGCATAACTAGTTTAATAGTTGACATAAACATGGTAGGGCAAACCATTAATCATGAGAAATGTAACTATAAGCTAATCAATACATATAAATAAACATTCAAGCCATGCATAGAGATATATAACTCTCTAACTTCGGGAAATGGCTATCAGACTTTGGGGAAATACACTTAAGACAAACAAACAACTCAAAACACTATGCCGGAATGCCTAAACACAGTACTTCAAATTACTGGGCACTTTGAAAACAAGATTGCATAGTCTTAGGCAAAGGGCAAGATCAGAACAAGACCTCCTTGGTTGAACAAATGAAAATCTAATCAGTCAAAGAGGAAATTCATGGATGGAGTTATGGCTAGCCATGAGTAAGCAGGGCATACCGTAAATCATACTTAGCATGCATAAAACCATGAATGAAACAAGCAACAATATCCTTAAGTTATTAAAGAGCAATCAAGAATACTTTAATGTGACTAAGAATGAAGAAAACATGGAGGCTATGAAGAAACAGGAAATTTGAGGTGCCTCCAAGGGCATGTCTCAAATTTGTTCTCTACTACCCTATAGCAAGCAAGAAACATTAACTTATGAATGAAAACTAGGAAACAAAACAAAGAGAGAGACACTATACCATTCTACCAAGTCATGGAATCCAACAACAATCCTCTTTCATCATCCAAGAACATTCAAGAGACTATCCAAAAGCATGAGACAAGTATTTCTTCCAAAGCTTATATGACCATATATTGCTTCTATCATCAAGTTCAGCCTTGTTTACAATGAAAGCCTTTGGAATAGGCCCAAGTGAGGAAAACCTCTTAGTTCAATTTGCAATCTCATTGGCCTATCCAAAATATCTAATCTTGTCCTTGAGGCTTTGCAAACCCCAAGGCACAAAATATCTCATAAAATATCTAAAAAATGCTAAAAGAGGGAAATAAATTGACTTTTCATAAATTCTCATGTGCAAAAATATCTAAACGCACATGAGGAAAAATTAGTTTTTAAAGGTTCAATTTTTACAAAAATACTCAAAAAATACATCAGCAAAAGGTCCCCTGACTTGCTGGCAACGTTTGGCAGCCTTCCCGATGTCGAAATGAGGCTCATGATAGCTCGTTGGAAAGATCTGAGTGTCTAATTTCTGGAAAAACATGAATTTTCCCAATATGATGCCTATAAGTCCTCCAAAAACATGTCTGTGTGTAAAAAACCAGAAAATAAGGTTTGTTGATAGACCGGGTAGAGTGTAGAAAAAGCGAGCATTTTTCGCCATTTTGGGGGAGAAAATGATCTTCAAATGTCCTGAGAATCGCTGAGTATGTGATGTTGAAATTATGGCATCCAATGATACCATTCTCATCATTTTATGATCCCCCAAACTTAAATGGTGAGGCCCATGAGTTTTGGCCAAAAACCCAAAAATGACAAAAAACCAAAATATGTCGAAATTTGCACAAAATTGGTGAGCATGACCCTCAAGGGTTCTCGGAAACATGTTGTGAAGCAGAGGCAAAAATTTGAAGTCCTGATATGTCTTTCCTCACTTTCTGTGTCGGGTGCTTCCCTTTAGCCTCCTTGAGCTTTTCTTGAGCGGCCTTCAACTTGCGCCGGGAAAACTGATTTAACTTTTTATAATGCCCCGTCATTCTCCTTTGAAGGTATAAATCCCTGTTTGCCTTCTCCAATTTCTTCTCCAAGTGGTAATTTACTCTTTCAAGACATGCCTCCCTATTGTTCTCTATCTCTTTCAAGAATAATGCAGTGAGAGGGGTAGATTGGAGAAGGGCATTTTCTTCTTCTTTTTGCTTCTCAAGGGCCTTTTTGAGCCCCATGGTTCTTGGCCTCTTTCGCCTAGGCTGATCTTCGCCCTCACTTTCATCGAACTCACCCATGAGTTCTTCCAACCTCGCTTGGGCTTTGGAGGCCTCCTTGCACTTGGTCGCCCGTGTCTCATAAATAACCATATGGACACTCATTTTCTTATTTTGGATTTGCAAAAATTGATTGAAATTCCTAGCTCTATGAAGATCATCCTTCAATGCATCAATTTGGCTTTCTCTATAGATCAAGAGGCTTTCTAGAATCCGGGCCTCATTATCAGTATCATCGCTTTGGATTTGGATGATGTTGAAAGCACTCTGTTGTTCATGACTGCCTTCTTCCTTACCCTTCCCTTTGCTTTGGGTGGCTATTCTAGTGCTCTTCCTCCTAGGCAAATCAATCATGGGCTTCTTTGGAAATTTTCCTTTACTTCGGAGGGCCCTTGGAAAATTTGGAGTGACAACCCTAGGCACTCTCTTCTTTGTTGTCCGGCGCTTGGCGACTTTTGGAGAAGAGAGCATGGTCCCTTTACCTTTGTCACCTTGCCCTTTTTCTTCTTGAGGTTGTTCCTCTTGAAGAGGCTGCTGTTCTTGAGGAGGCTGTTGTGTATCATATTTTGGCTACCCTTTCTCCTCACTTTCATGCTGCTCCTGTTCAGCACTATCATGTTGCCCCTGTTCAATCTCTTTTGGCTGTTGTGTGTCATCATAAGGCTGCTCACCCTCATCATAAGTCTGCTGCTCTTCATCTCCTTGCTGTTGCTCATCATCATAAGGCTGCTCACCCTCTTCATAATGTTGTTGTTCAGCACTTTCTTCTTCCTCTTGTTGTTGTTCATCATCACTGGGATGCTGCTTTTCAACGCTTTCTTCCTCATCCCCTTATTGCTGCTCATCATCACTGTCATGCTGTTGTTCAATGCTTTCTTCTTTCTGCTCATGCCCTTCTTCCTCCTGTTGGTCACTTTATTCTCCTTATTCATGTTCCTTTGTTTGTTCTGTAGTAAACTTGAGCTTTTTAGGAATAGGTTTGCTAGAAGAAGGCGAGGGATGATGAGTAGGAGGTGTAGGGGATGTATGGACTGGAGGGACAGTGGAGAAATCCAGATGAGTGATGAAAACATCCCAAGAGACCTCCCTCTTTTCAAGCTGATGAAGAATGATGATTTTGATGAGAGAGTGATGGAAGAGACATGCTATTTGCTGTGAAGGAGGATTCTTCTGAACAGTGGAAGACATTTTCTCAATTCTCTTGTGTAAGAAGAAAGGAAGATTTAGCATCTTGGTCCTGGTGAAATGCATGAGCAGTCGAATGTGATAAGCATAGATTCGGGAGAATCTTCCCTCACAAGTGAAGTATTTCATGATGATCTTCATGAGGGGGGCGTAACTGGCTAAAAGATATGAGAAAGGGAAAATAGAAGGACATGACTCTCTGTGTTCAAGCTTTAGAAAGGGCTTGTAATCTTCTGAGTCCAAATGGCTTTGTTTAAACCATTTCTCACCAATATAGGGGATTTTAGTGGCCTTGGAGATGGACCTTGGAGAAAATTTGAAGTCAAGGCCTGCCAACTGAAAATGCTTATCTTGAAACCTCAAAGCGCAAAGGTGTGTCAACGGAGAAAAACTCTTCACTTCTTGCACCCTTTGACAAAAATCTAAACATCCCACCTCATGGAAATTGAATAAGATTGATGGGTGGGCATTCACTTCTTCAGTGGAAATAGGCTCAAATCGCTTATGAAAACCACTTCTACTGTCCTGCCTGGGGGGCATCTAGTTCTGGATGCTCTCTGCAAAACCAAACTGCCTCAAAGGTTTTTTGAAATGTCTTCTCAAACACAACTCTGTCTTCTTTGTAAATCACTGTTTTGATCAAGGAAAATTTGTTTCAAATGTTGTGTGAGGTGCTTCTCTGATATCAGGCCTTTGCTCCTTCCAAAACACTGTCTTTTCTCACTTTGTATGCCAATCAATCAATATTTATAATAACAAGCACACAGTCATATAAAAGGTATACACAGTCAAGTGATTTTCTGCATTTGTATAAGATCACCGAGCTCTTGGTGTTTCGATAAAAACAAGACAACCTTGTAGAAGACAAAAAGCAAAAAAAACTCCTCCCAATCAAAAACACCTTCCTTGTGTTCACTATTCCTCACCGACAGTTAGACAGAAAACCTCTTCAGACTGTTTTAACAGCTTCATTCACTAAGGTTTGTTTCATGTACAAAAAGGCAACACTGACTTTTCTCTTCACCATACAAGGAGGACTTCTAAAATGATAGAGCACTCATACCATGATCATTGTTGTTGAAATTAGGCTCCCCGTTTCACTTTTCAACACTTATTTTCCCTTTCTAAAACTACTCCACCTTCTAACACTATTTTTGAGGATGGTTTATCAGGCTTTTGACATCAATAAAAAACTCACCATTCTCACTATGTTCACCTTGAGCAAACATAAACCACAACAAATCTCGAGTTTTAAACAAAACTATCAACCCTCCTAAGCACTGTTTTCTCCATTACAAATGCTGACAGAGGTTAGCTTTGTTTTATCATAGTAAGGTTACCTTCACACTTTTTACGAGACCTTCACTACTGTGTATATTTGGACTTGCAAGTTTATGTTGATGCATTGTTCTGAGGGCAGTGTTTAGGCTCTTTGAAGCTAGAATTATCACTTCACTATCAACCAACTGTAACTTTATTTCAAAATATTCACTCAAATTACCTTGATTTATACCAAAGGTTTTCACTGTTTCAAAACACCATCTAGTAGTTTGAATTTAGCAAGGGGGCAAAACAAAATACCTTGGAGGTCGATGGCAACCCTTGTTTGACAAGTTCGAGCAGCTTTCAGGGCTTTTGGAAGTGTTTTGATGGTTTGAAACATGCGCGGCACGTTTAATCTAGAAGGCGCCGCGCAAAGAACAACTGTCGGGTCACTGTCGGGCTGTCTTGACTGGCGCTTACAGGCGCACTACGCAACAACTAAACCCCCGTGTAAAACTCCCCCTGAACACGCTGCGCAACTCTATAGGCACGTCGCGTGGCCTAAAAAGCCCGAAAACTTTGTGTTTAGCTTGAAATGCCTCTTCTCCGTTCTCGTGAAAAACAAGAGGAGTGTTGCCTTGTGTTTTGAGAAAATTAAAAGGGCTTGCAACGGTCCTTAACCGCTTTTGAAAGCGAAAAAGACAAAGTCCCTTTCACATTTGATTGGTGAGGGTTTTTTAAGAGATGTTTGAAAATGCCTTTGTTTTAAACAAAACTTGAATCCTTATCCCTTTAAAACATAACCTGATACCTTATTATTTGGAAAATTGTCATAGTGGTAATGACCATTTGTTTTATAAGCCCGACCCCTTTTTTGAAATAAAACAACCTTTTTAAGAATTAAAACTTTTACTGCTTCTCATTAAGGAATGAAAATTGGTTTTCCTATTCTGATACCTGTACTGTGGAAGAAAAATCTTCTCTGAGCCATATGAAGGATTATAGATGTGCCTTTTGAGGGCGACTGCCTTTTTGGTGGGGGAAGAAACTTAACTGCGATTTCAAAATCCCTTTTCCACCTCTTGTCTTTGTATGGCTCATCTGCTGTCACTTTTGATTAGTTGAAAAAGGTTTTTATGAAATAGAAAGAGAAGCACCTCTGAATATCATCATCACCCATTTGTTTTTCTCATTGAAAAAGGACACCTGGAGAAGACACCTTGTGTTATGTGAAGTTTTCTTTGACACTATGAAGGAGGTAGCTTCACCCTTTTGAAACCCAAACTGGCATTTTTTGCTCCGGATGCTTTGGATATGGTCATGCCCATTGTGAAAACTAAATGAGATAGCAGGTGTTGTTTGAGTTTCTTTTTTTGACTGTGGGTAAAAATAAAGCAGGGGATGATGCACTAGAGTTGAAAAATGAATAAGGGAAAGCTACCCCTTAGTTCTTCTGTGAAGGAGGTCTGCAATAAACCTGGGCTTTCATTCATTTTCACATCTTTTTGAGAGCAATCCCTTTAGAATATTTTCCATATGCCATGATTGCTTTTCAACCTCTGTATCAACCAACTTAAGAATGCTTGGTGAACATAATGACAGTGGTTTCCTTTATACTTGATGGCAGAGGTCACTTTGAGGCCAAGACCTTTTGACTCCTTTGGCCATCAGCTTAATAATATTTCTTCCTTGATGATGAACCTACTAGCTTCACATAGTAACTTAATAACAAAGAAAACTCCTGTAAACAATTTCTTTAAAAGCACTACTGCTTTGCCTTTGCCTTTAACATCATTTTTACTTCAGAAACTCTTAGTTGTTGTCTCACTGTAACCAAATTTTGTCTTTACAGTTAGTGAAAAACTTAAAAACAGACTTTACCTTTGGCCCTCTACTTATAGATGAAGGAGGCGCTCTTAGTCTTCAACCCTCTACTTATGAAATGAAGGAGGTTCTTCAGTCTTCAATCCCTCTGCTTATAGATGAAGGAGGTTTTTTAGTCATGCCATCTGATCAGCTTTTAACAGTGTCATTTTTCCTTTCACTGTCCTTTCATGCTTTGACTGTGATCGCAAGAGATTAATGAAAAAATCTATTCTCTGTAGCTGCATCCCAGGCTCAAAATCACATTGAGAAGCAGTTGTCTTCTCATATGGAGCCAAATATTGTCTTCTGGGATGCTGGTATACCTCTGTCCTTGAAATATCCATTAAAACACTGTAAAAACACCTAAAATCAGTTTGACCTAAGGTACATGTATTGCTAAGAATTTGAGGGTGTATTAGTGGCGCGACCTAGGGTTGTAACCAACTTTATTTGTAGAATGGGAAGGTCTGTTATGACTGGTCTGTAGCAGGTAGAGGTTCTTTGGCTTTAGAATGGTTTGCCAAGGGAGGAATGCCTAAAGCGCCACTACCTAACTTAGGGGAAACTTTTTCGGACAGATTTGGATTGTTTCTTTGGAGCTGATGGGAAAACTAGTATGGTTGAGGCTAGATAGGACTTGATAATGAGGTTTCATCTCGTCATGGGCAAACTGAAAGGTAAGAGGGCAAAAAAAGTTTATGGGTGTTTTCCACCTGGAAAATTTGAAAATTTTTTAGATCAGCTGCTAGAAAACTTGGCTGTTAGAACTAGTCATCACCAACAAGTGAAAAATACTGATGACTAACAGTGGCTCCATTTGTGGAGGGCAGCTCCTTTTCAGGAAGTGTCCAGAATTTCAGATCTTTGGCTTATGAAGACCAGTGCCTTACCCATTTGCGCAAATTTCATTCTTCCTTGATGCTACTTCTGAAAAATGACAGCATGATTAGCATCAATGATATTTCTACCTACCCCACTATCTTTCCTAACATTTTTTCTTCCTTTGGGTGCATTTGGACTAGCAAACCTTTTGACAATATTTTTTTTTCTTTTTGAAAAATGAACCTATCTAGCTCTACACTTATATCTGTCAGGATTTCAGATTAAACTGATGACCTCCTTCATTACTCTACCTATGCTAGATCAACTGTCAAGGTTAAGCTGTTTGACAGGATTTTGTTCTTTAATCTAAAACAAGAAATTGAAAATATGATCAAATCAGGGTTAGACAGTCTGATTTGTCATGTACTTGCGGCATGAAATAAAAGCTGCACACAAATATTATTTTTCAAAAAATGGAAACTAGGAAAAACGGGGCTAGGATGCATAATTTGTTTTTCATCCCCGCTTCCCTCTTTGGTTCTGTTTTGAGCATGTGGAACTAGTATCTTTTCCTAATCTACTCTCTTTGATAAGTCAAGCTTACACAATGTTGACCATATTTTCCACTCACTAACTTATCAGCAAATAAATTTAAAACATGTTCAGCTATGATTAGGCTAGATAACTGAACAAGACATTTGAGCACTAGTAGCGGCATTTAGACTTGCGCGCTTTCTGAATGACTGTTTTTTGAACATGGGGCCTTTTTCTATTTTTCAACTGCCCTCTTTTCTATTTTTCTATTGTTTTTGACTTTTCTGTTTTATCTATTTTCAAAAAGTGGTATATACAATGATTGAAAATGTTGTAAACTCAGAAATATTGGAAATGGAGAAACTTAAGCATCTTATCCTCATAAGGATCTCCTACCACCCTTGGTCCACTCAAATCCTGAAAAGAGAAATTTGGAAAATTCTCTCTTTCCAGCATGACATAAGGATTCACGCAAGAATCTCTGAACGAACTCGTATCTTCCCGCTGTACCTCTTTATACCTCTGATTTCCGCTCCTTCCTTTACTGTACATCTTCTTTAAGTAATGCATATATTCTTGGTCATTTTTGAAATAAATAATGACATCATCAAGGTATGTTAAAATGAAGAAATTCAGGACTGGAAACATGGATTTCATGAGCATATTTTTGATATTCGGTGGTTTTGCAATTCTGAGTCTGAAACTGGAATTACTTCCAGCATACTGGAAAAAATCTTTGAGCTATCTACTTTGCAAGGGAATCATTTGGCTATAACCTAAAACATCATCTTGAAAAGGCATATGATTAAAAGCACTTATCATCGACATATCATGTTCTTGGGTAGGAAGGATAAAATTTCTGTTATAGGGATGTGCATTAGTGTTTCTAAAATCAAAACAAACCCTATGAAAAGCTATTTTATCTTTAATTATTACTGATTGGTTCAGATTTTTGTATTTTCTTTTGTCGAAGTTGTTTCTTGGAGCGATGGTAGTGGCATAGTGTTTCTCATTGTTTTCTCTGCATGAGGTAGTATTTTGCATGAGATTGCCAATTCTAGCAGTTCTAAGTATTTTATGGAATGACAGGATATTAGCCAGTTCAAGTAACTCAAGTATCATTGGACTGTAGTTATCATGTTCGCTCATAAGAAGTTTATCAGGCATGTTTTCTGGATTTTGAGCTATTAAGGCTACAGTCAAGGTTTCACTTGCAGTGGAAGAGTTATGTGATGGTAAATCTTTGAGGTATGGTAAAAACATTAAGCTTCCCTGCTCCTGAGTTCCGAAAAGGTTTGTGATATGTAAGTCCTCTAATGCCTTTATTCTGAAAAAGTTTCTTGATGTTATTGTTGATGTTTGACTAAGGTTCGAGCAATTCGCTTGATAGTACATAATGGTTTGTGCTTCTTGCTCTATTCCTATTTCAGAAGGAACATACTTACTTTCCTCAAGACATAGATGTTCATGATCAGGGTAGTTTTGAGTGTCTAGTTCATCATAGAGAACTAGGGGCAGCTGATGTGGTGGGTCTAAGTTTGTTTCAATTTCTTCTGACTGTCCTTCAATGTCCCCATCAGTGTGTAGAATAAAAGAGTTCAGGTCGGAATGCAAGGAATACATTGGGGTGTTATCTGGCCTCTCTTGGCTACTGATCATGTATTTCATGTGTGACTCTTGATAGAGTATTCTTGTTTGGTCAAACACAGGAATAGTGGCATAGGACATATCCAATTGAATATTTCCTTGAAGCTTGGCTCCCCAAGATCTGGATAGAAGCATTCCGTACTTGGGAGGTATGTCTGCTACCACTATGTCCATGATTAGATGTTTTGCAGGTATCTAGGCCAAGTTGAAGTAAAGGTCTTTGATCAAACCTAGGCATTTGAATCTACTAGAATCAAATGAATATAAGTCTTTGTATGGTCTTGTGATTTCTAGGCCTAATATTTCCATTACAACTTTCGGCATAAGATTATGCGAGGCGCCGAAGTCTAGCATGGCATTGTGAAGGATTTGGTCATGGATATTCAGACTGATGTAAAAGGGGAGAGTAGTTCCTTCTTGGAATTTCCCTTCTATTTTCGGACCGAATAACACTTCAGGAGTGTCATCAGCTAGATTAAGGGTGTTCGCATCATTTCCTAGATTCAGGACCTTTAACACTTGGGATTTATAAGAGCCTTGGGTGATGGGCTCGGTAAGAGGCATGGTGATCTTTATTTTGGTGATTTCACCCTCAAAACTAAAAGGTAGCTGTAATTTAGACATGTTTGTTTTAGCTTTTTCAGCCATGACTTTCTCTATGTTCTAAGTTTGCTGGCTCTGTTTTGGGATTTTTTTTACCACAGCCACCTCAGGAATCTTTGTGGAAGTACTAGGAGCATCTGAGTCAGGACTAGTTTGGGTAACTCTATCTTTGTTTTGGTCATTTTTCCCGACCATGATTTTGTTGTTGTTCACTGCTTTCTTAAGGATGGTATTAGGGGTTTTAACAGTGTCTGAGCTACCTTTCTTGGAGTTGTCTTGATTTTTTCTGCTTCTAAGGTCATACTTCCTGTGAGCTTCTATTATGGCATTCTGAAAATCTATGGCAGGATCCTCGGGATCTTCATAGTTGGTTTCATCCTGATTCGGAGAGAAGAATGCTTGTTCTTCTTCCGTGAGGTACACCTCACTCTCATTATCAGACCCTATGAGGTTCAAATAATTTTCATCAATGGGTTTTGTATCCCTATCATCTTCTTCCACATAATTTTCATTAAATGGTGGCCTAATTTGTTGTTCATTTTCCTTTGGTTTGTTTTTAGGCTGTTCCGTCCTAAAATTTTGGTTCCGGTTTCTATTTGGAGGGTTTGGCTGGTTGTCCCTAAGAGGGGTTTTCTCACTTATCTTCTCCCACATTTTGGCCATGGATCTGACTAAGTCATCTATTCTAGGATCTAAGGAAGGATCTGAAGTGGAGACTTCATCCCAGTAGGTGACTTTCCTTTCTGATCTAGTCTTAGCTCTTTTTTCTGCTAAGTTGGCTTCTACTCTTATGGCTACTTTTTGCATCTCCTCTAAGGTAAGGGGGTCCTTGTCTCTTAGTTGATACGTCATGTCTGGGTCAAAACCCTCGAGGAACTTTGCCAAGGTTGAACCAAGTGGGGGTTTGAAGTGAGGTGGGAGGGTGTTATACACACTGTTGAACCTAGTGCAATATCCCTGGACACTTTCCCCGTTTTCCCGTTTTAGATTGTTATATTCTCACAAGATTTGAATGGGGTTCTTTCGGATTTCCCACTTGTTTATGAAGACTTGGTAGAGTTCTGGGAGGTTGTGGATGCTGTTTGGAGTTAAGCTCTTAAACCATTTTTTGGGTTCCCCGCCCAGGCTTTGGGCGAACATTCTCATTCTGATGGTCTCGTATTCTATTTCCATGTATTCAAAGGCATCGCTAATCCTATCTACATGCTGTTGAGATGTGGTAGTCTCGTCTCCGGTAAAGTGTGGGATTTTTTCTTGATATTAATTTTTTAAGGGAGCCAAAGGCTGTGGCAACACCAAAGGTGCGTACCAGGCTGCCATGACGGGAGCTAATGGATGATGTACCAAGTGAGGGCTTGTGGGATGAGCTGAGGTGGTTTGAACAGTAGTGGTTTGGATAGGTGTGGCGGATGTACTTGGAATAGTGACCTGGTTTTGAGCAGATCTGGGATGGTAGGAGCCAAAGTGATGGAGACGCTGAAATTCGAGAGGTGTGGTAGGTGAGGCTTCTCTACTAGGACTCCGTGGTGGATCTAGGGGTTCAAGATCGTCAAAGTCTATCTTACTTTGCGACTTGCTTCTAAAAAGGGTTTTTGCTAATTCTAAGTCAAAGGGGGAATCCGGTAAGGCAGTGAGATGTTCAGGTACTGATTTTGCTTTACGAATGGACCTATCAGTAGCTAGATTTCCAGTTTCGGAAGCTTGCCACAGAATCTTCTTTGGATCATCTACTATGATAGGGGGATTTGGGTCTAGATGAGCTCTGGTGTTGATTCTTCGTGAAACCAGAATTCAGGTCTAGAGTTTAGAGAGGATGGTTTTTTGTGAATGTTTTGGATGGATGGCCTCTCTACGGTTTTACTAATGTGAAGGATGGTCAAAACTAAAAGGATGGACTAGTGGAGTCGCCAGGTGGATTTTTATGAGAACTATGGTCCATCACCAACACTATCAAATAAGCTTTTGGGAAAATTTTTTATAGCAAACTTTGAGATGGAAACTTGCAAAGAAGAGTGATTCACTTGGTTTCAACAGTTTTCTAGGCTGTATGGACAAGCTAATGGTTCTCTTGGCAAGAAGGCTTCTGCTTATCTCCTATGTTTAGGTGAGGTTTTCTGAATCACTAAGTTATACTTAGTTTGTCATTGATTACAGAGTTTCCACCCTAAGTTTAAGTTTTTGGAAGGATGAGTTAGCATAAAGGTATGGTTTATGAATTTTTTTGGTCTTTTATGGAGTTTTTAGGCCTACTGGAGGCTAGTGGAGTCGCCAGGTGGAACTTGGTTGTTTTTGTAAAGATGTAGCTATGGTCCACCACCAGTAACTAGGGAAAACCAATCTGGGAATGTTTTTGGGGTTTTCTGAGTTTTTATATGCCTATGAGGTTTGGAAGAGTTTCCTATAACTAAATCATCATTTTGCTAAGATGGTGAAAGAGCTAGCTTCCACTCTTCAAAAAACACTTAAGTTTTCTAAGTTTGATTGAGACTTCGGGAGTTACTAAGGAGTACTTAGATTGTCACTAACTCGGAAGGTCCCATCGTGATCGCCACTATGTTAGTGAGTGGTGGGATAAGTCAATCAGATAGTATTCTTAAGGCTGTTGGAAATTTTAGGGAATCTAAGTTTGTTTATCACTCAGAGTCCCACCGTGATCGCCATTATGTTAGGGTGGAGATGAGGTGGCTCAATCGGATAGTAGCCTAGAGTTTAGTAAAGTAGTAAGGCCTATTGGAGGCTAGTGGAGTCACCAGGTGGATTTTAGTTGTTTTGAGGTATATGTGTATGGTCCACCACCAGTACTGACAAAAACCAATCTAAGGGAGTTTTTGGGGTTTTTCTGAGTTTTTTAAGTAGTCCTAAGGTTTGTAAGAGTGTCCTACAGCTGAGTCATGATTTTGCTAGGATGGTGAGACAACCAGATTCTACTCTTCTAAGTTTGACTGAGATTTTGAGAGTTCCTAAGCGATACCTAGGATGTTTTGACTCAAAGTCCCACTGTGATCGCCATTATGTTAGTGAGCAAAGGGGAAGGGTCACTGTGATAAGATTTAAGGTCTTTAAATATTTTAGGGAAACTGTTTGTTTATCACTCGATTCCCACCGTGGATTATTCTTGGCATTAAGTGTTAGATGTTAGGGTCCCGTGGATTTGATTTGGCTGATTGGCAAGCCAAATGACAGTGTAACATCAAACCAGTCTTTTGAGCCCAAGGACCTAGCCTTCCTGGACTCAGAGAGGGCTCTCTCTCTATGTGTAAGGGATATATGTGTGTTTGCTTATTGTGTTCTGATTTTAGGATAGTTATGAAGTAGGTTTTTTTGTTTTGGTTTTTAGGTTGTGAGGGATGAAACTGATCAAAGATATAAGATAGGTAAAAAAATGTTAGATCAACTGGGCTATGGGGTCGAAAAGGTCAAGAAAGCTATTAGATGGTGATACAAGGCTGTTGAAGGGACGATTTGATTCGAGGTAGAAAGGATCTTTGGGCAAAATGGAATAAAATGGACATCAAGTTTGGGAACAACAAAGGATTTCAAGCATAACTAGTTTAATATGTGACATAAACATGGTAGGGAAAACCATTAATCATGAGAAATGTAACTATAAGCTAATAAATACATAGAAATAAACATTCAAGCCATGCATAGAGATATATAACTCTCTAACTTTGGGAAATGGCTATCAGACTTTGGGGAAATACACTTAAGACAGACAAACAACTCAAATCACTATGCCGGAACGCCTAAACATAGTACTTCAAGTTATTGGGCACTTTGAAAACAAGATTTCATAGTCTTAGACAAAGGGCAAGATCAGAACAAGACCTCCTTGGTTCAACAAATGACAATCTAATCAGTCAAAGAGAAATTTCATGGATGGAGCTATGGCTAGCCATGAGTAAGCAGGGAATACCATAAATCATACTTAACATGCATAAAACCATGAATGAAATAAGCAACAATATCCTTAATTTATTAAAGAGCAATCAAGAATACTTTAATGTGACTAAGGATGAAGAAAACATGGAAGCTATGAAGAAACAGGAAATTTGAGGTGCCTCCAAGGGCATGTCTCAAATTTTTTCTCTACTGTCCTATAGCAAGCAAGAAACATGGATTTATGAATGAAAACTAGGAAACAAAACAAAGAGAGAGACACTATACCATTCTACCAAGTCATGGAATCCAACAACAATCCTCTTTCGTCATCCAAGAACATCCAAGAGACTATCCAAAAGCATGAGACAAGTATTTCTTCCAAAGCTTATATGACCATATATTGCTTCTATCATCAAGTTCAGCCTTGTTTACAATGAAAACCTTTGGAATATATAGGCTCAAGTGAGGAAAACCTCTTAGTTCAATTTGCAATCTCATTGGCCTATTCAAAATATCTAAACTTGTCCTTGAGGCTTTGCAAAGCCCAAGGCACAAAATATCTCATAAAATATCTAAAAAATGCTAAAAGAGGGAAATAAATTGACTTTTCATAACTTCTCATGTGCAAAAATAGCTAAACGCACATGAGGAAAAAGCAGTTTTTAAAGGTTCAAATTTTACAAAAATACTCAAAAAATACATCAGCAAAAGGTCCCCTGAATTGCCGGCAACTTTTGGCAGCCTTCCCGATGTCGAAACGAGGATCGTGATAGCTCGTTGGAAAGATCTGAGTGTCTTATTTTTGGAACAACTTGAATTTTCCCAATCTGATGCCTAGAAGTCCTCCAAAAATAGGCCTGTGTGTAAAAAACTAGAAAATAAGGTTTGCTGATAGACCGGGTAGAGTGTAGAAAAAGCGAGCATTTTTCACCATTTCGGAGGAAAAAATGATCTTCAAATGTCATGAGAATTGCTGAGTATGTGATCTTGAAATTATGGCATCCAATGATACCATTCTCATCCTTTGATGATCCCCCAAACTGAAATGGCGAGGCCCATGAGTTTTGGCCAAAAACCCAAAAATGACAAAAAACCAAAATATGTCGAAATTTCCCCAAAATTGGTGAGCATGACCCTCAAGGGTTCTCAGCAACATGTTGTGAAGCAGAGGCCAAAATTTGAAGTCATGATGTGTCTTTCCTCACTTTCTGTGTCGGGCGCTTCCCTTTAGCCTCCTTGAGCTTTTCTTGAGCAGCCTTCAACTTGCGCCGGGCAAACTGATATAACTTTTTATAATGCCCTGTCATTCTCCTTTGAAGGTCTAAATCCTTGTTTTCCTTCTCCAATTTCTTCTTCAAGTGGTCATTTACTCTTTCAAGCCATGCCTCCCTATTGTTCTCTATCTCCTGTTCGAACAATGCAATGAGAGGGGTAGATTGGAGAAGGGCATTTTCTTCTTCTTTTTGCTTCTCAAGGGCCTTTTTGAGCCCCATGGTTCTTGGACTCTTTCGCCTAGGCTGATCTTCACCCTCATTTTCATCGAACTCACCCATGAGTTCTTCCAACCTTGCTTGGGCTTTGGAGGCCTCCTTCTTGTACTTGGTCGCTTGTGTCTCATAAATAGCCATATGGACACTCATTTTCTTATTTTGGATTTGCAAAAATTGATTGAAATTCCTAGCTCTATGAAGATCATCCTTCAATGCATCAATTTGGATTTCTCTATGGATCAAGAGGCTTTCTAGAATCCGGGCCTCATTATCACTATCATCGCTTTGGATTTGGATGATGTCGAAATCACTCTCCTGTTCATGACTGCCTTCTTCCTTATCCTTCCCTTTGCTTTGGGTGGCTATTCTAGTGCTCTTCCTCCTAGGAAAATCAATCATGGGCTTCTTTGGCAATTTTCCTTTACTTCGGAGGGCCCTTGTCACATTTGGAGTGACAACCCTAGGCACTCTCTTCTTTACTGTCTGGATTGGCGACTTTCGGAGAAGAGAGCATGGTCCCTTTACCTTTTTCACCTTGCCCTTTTTCTTCTTGAGGCTGTTCCTCTTGAAGAGGTTGTTGTTCTTGAGGAGGCTGCTGTTCTTGAGGAGGCTGTTGTGTATCATCTTTTGGCTGCACTTGCTCCTCAATTTCATGCTGCTCCTATTCAGCACTATCTTGCTGCCCCTGTTCAGTCTCTTTTGGTTGTTGTGTGTCATCATAAGGCTGCTCACCCTCATCATAAGTTTGCTGCTCTTCATCTCCTTGCTGCTGCTCATCATCATAAGGCTGCTCACCCTCATCATAATGCTGTTGTTCAGCACTTTCTTCTTCCCCTTGCTGTTGTTCATCATCACTCTGATGTTGTTGTTTAGCACTTTCTTCCTCATCCCCTTGCTGCTGCTCATCATCACTGTCATGCTGTTGTTTAACGCTTTCTTCTTTGCGCTCATGCCCTTGTTCCTCCTGCTGGTCACTTTCTTCTCCTTCTTCATGTTCCTTTGTTTGTTCTGTAGTAAACTTGAGCTTTTTAGGAATAGGTCTGCTAGAAGAATGCGAGGGATGATGAGTAGGAGGTGTAGGGGATGTATGGACTGGAGGGACAATGGAGAAATCTGGATGAGTGATGAAAACATCCCAAGAGACCTCCCTCTTTTCAAGTTGATGAAGAATGATGATTTTGATGAGAGAGTGATGGAAGAGACAGGCTATTTTCTGTTAAGGAGGCTTCTTCTGAACAGTGGAGGCCATTTTCTCAATGCTCTTGTGTAAGAAGAAAGGAAGATTTAGCAGCTTGGTCCTGGTGAAATGCATGAGCAGTCGAATGTGATAAGCATAGATTTGGGAGAATCTTCCCTCACAAGTGAAGTATCTCATGATGATCTTCATGAGGGGGGCGTAGCTGGCTAAAAGATATGAGAAAGGGAAAATAGAAGCACATGACTCTCTATGTTCAGGCTCTAGAAAGGGCTTGTAATCTTCTGAGTCCAAATGGCTTTGTTTAAACCATTTCCCACCAATATAGGGGATTTCAGTGGCCTTGGAGATGGACCTTAGAGAAAATTTGAAGTCAAGGCCTGCCAACTGGAAATGCTTATCTTGAAATCTCAAAGCGCAAAGGTGTGTCAAAGGAGAAAAACTCTTCACCTCTTGGACCCTTTGACAAAAATCTAAACATCCCACCTCATGGAAATTGAATAAGACTGATGGGTGGGCATTCACTTCTTCAGTGGAAATAGGCTCAAATCGCTTATGCAAACCACTCCTACTGTCCTGCCTGGGGGACATCTTGTTCTGGATGCTCTCTGCAAAACCAAACTGCCTCAAAGGTTTTTTGAAATGTCTTCTCAAACAAAACTCTGTCTTCTTTGTAAATCACTGTTTTGATCAAGGCAAATTTGTTTCAAATGCTGTGTGAGGTGCTTCTGTGATATCAGGTCTCTGCTCCTTCCAAAACACTGTCTTTTCTCCCTTTGTATGCCAATCAATAAATATTTATAATAACAAGCACACAGTCATATAAAAGGTATACACAGTCAAGTGATTTTCTGCGTTTGTATAAGATCACCGAGCTCTTGGTGTTTTGATAAAAACAAGACAGCCTTGTAGTATACAAAAAGAAAAAAAAACTCCTCCCAATCAAAAACACCTTCCTTGTGTTCACTATTCCTCACCCACAGTTAGACAGAAAACCTCTTCAGACTGTTTTAACAACTTCATTCACTAAGGTTTGTTTCATGTACAAAAAGGCAACACTGACTTTGCTCTTCACCATACAAGGAGGACTTCTAAAATGAAAGAGCACTCATACCATGATCATTGTTTTTGAAATTAGGCTCCCTGTTTCACTTTTCAACACTTAGTTTCCCTTTCTAAAACTGCTCCACCTTCTAACACTGTTTTTGAGGACTATTTATCAGGCTTTTGACATCAATAAAAAACTCACCATTCTCACTATTTTCACCTTGAGCAAACATAAACCACAACAAATCTCGAGTTTTAAACAAAACTATCAACCCTCCTAAGCATTGTTTTCTCCATTACAAATGCTGATAGAGGTTAGCTTTGTTTTATCATAGTAAGGTTACCTTCACACTTTTTACGAGACCTTCACTACTGTGTATATTTGGACTTGCAGGTTTATGTTGATGCACTGTTCTGAGGGTAGTGTTTAGGCTCTTTGAAGCTAGAATTATCACTTCACTATCAACCAATTGTAACTTTCTTTCAAAATATTCACTCAAATTACCTTGATTTATACCAAAGGTTTTCACTGTTTCAAAACACCATCTAGTAGTTTGAATTTAGCAAGGGGGCAAAACAAAATACCTTGGAGGTCGATGGCAGACCTTGTTTGACAAGTTTGAGCAGCTTTTAGGGCTTTTGGAAACGTTTTGATGGTTTGAAACATGCGCAGCACGTTTAATAGAGAAGGCGCCGCGCAAAGAACAACTGTCGGGTCACTGTCGGGCCGTCGTGACCGGCGCTTACAGGCGCGTCGCGCAACAACTAAACCCCTGGGTAAAACTCCCCCTGAACGCGCCGTGCAACTCTACAGGCACGCCGCGCGGCCTAAAAAGCCCGAAAAATCTATGTTTAGCTTGAAATGCCTCTTCTCTGGTCTCGTGAACAGCAAGAGGAGTGTTGCCTTGTGTTTTGAGAAAATTAAAAGGGCTTGCAATGGTCCTTAACCCCTTTTGAAAGCGAACAAGCCAAAGTCCCTTTCACATTTGATTGGTGAGGGTTTTTTAAGAGATGTTTGAAAATGCCTTTGTTTTAATCAAAACTTGAATCCTTATCCCTTTAAAAAATAACCTGATACCTTTTTATTCGGAAAATTTTCATAGTGTTAATGACCATTTTTTTTGTAAGCCCGACCCCTTTTTTGAAATAAAACAACCTTTTTAAGAATTAAAACTTTTACTGCTTCTCATTAAGGAATGAAAACTGGTTTTCCTGTTCTGATACCTGTACTGTGGAAGAAAAATCTTCTCTAAGCCATATGAAGGATTGTAGATGTGCCTTTTGAGGGCGACTGCCTTTTGGATGGGGGAAGAAACTTAACTGTGATTTCAAAATCCCTTTTCCACCTCTTGTCTTTGTATGGCTCATCTGCTGTCACTTTTGATCAGTTGAAAAAGGTTTTTATGAAATAGAAAGAGAAGCACCTCTGAATATCATCATCACCCATTTGTTTTTCTCATTGAAAAAGGACACCTATAGAAGACACCTTGTGTTATGTGAAGTTTTCTTTGACACTTTGAAGGAGGTAGCTTCACCCTTTTGAAACCTAAACTTACATTGTTTGCTCCGGATGCTTTGGATATGGTCATGCCCATTGTGAAAACTAAATAAGATAGCAGGTGCTGTTTGAGTTTCTTTTTTTGACTGTGGGTAAAAATAAAATAGGGGATGATGCACTAGAGTTGAAAAATGAATAAGGGAAAGCTGCCCCTTAGTTCTTCTGTGAAGGAGGTCTGCAAGAAACCTGGGCTTTCATTCATTTTCACATATTTTTGAGAGCAGTCCCTTTAGAATCTTTGCCATATGCCATGATTTCTTTTCAACCTCTGTATCAACCAACTGAAGAATGTTTGGTGAACATACTGACAGTTGTTTCCTTTATACTTGATGGCAAAGGTCACTTTGAGGCCAAGACCTTTTGACTCCTTTGGCCATCAGCTTAATAATATTTCTTCCTTGATGATGAACCTACTAGCTTCACATGGTAACTTAATAACAAAGAAAACTCTTGTAAACAATTTATTTAAAAGCACTACTACTTTGCCTTTGCCTTTAACATCATTTTTACTTCAGAAACTCTTAGTTGTTGTCTCACTGTAACCAAATTTTGTCTTTACAGTTAGTGTAAAACTTAAAAATAGACTTTACCTTTGGCCCTCTGCTTATAGATGAAGGAGGCACTCTTAGTCTTCAACCCTCTACTTATGAAATGAAGGAGGTTCTTTACTCTTCAATCCCTCTACTTATAGATGAAGGAGGTTTTTTAGTCATGCCATCTTATCAGCTTTTAACAGTGCTATTTTTCCTTTCACTGTCCTTCCATGCTTTGACTGTGATCGCAAGAGCTTAATGAAAAAATCTCTACTCTGTAGCTGCATCCCAGGCTCAAAATCACATTGAGAAGCAACTGTCTTCTCATGTGGAGCCAAATATTGTCTTCTGGGATGCTGGTATACCTCTTTCCTTGGAAGATCCATTAAAACACTGTAAAAACACCTAAAATCAGTTTGACCTATGGTACATGTATTGCTGAGAATTTGAGGGTGTATTAGTGGCGCGACCTAGGGTTGTAACCAACTTTATTTGCATAATGGGAAGGTCTGTTATGATTGGTCTATAGTAGGTAGAGGTTCTTTGGCTTTAGAGTGGTTTGCCAAGGGAGGAATGCCTAAAGCGCCACTACCTAACTTAGGGGAAAATTTTTCGGATAGATTTGGATTGTTTCTTTGGAGCTGATGGGAAAACTAGTATGGCTGAGGCTAGATAGGACTTGATAATGAAGTTTCATCTCGTCATGGGCAGACTGAAAGGAAATAGGGAAAAAAAAGTTTATGGGTGTTTTCCAGCTGGAAAATTTGACAATTTTTTAGATCAGCTGCTAGAAAACTTGGCTTTTGCAACTAGTCATCACCAACAAGTGAAAAATACTGATGACTAACAAGTAGTAAAAAGTGAGGTTCATGGTGAGAGTATTCTCCCAGAAGGATGGAGTGTACTACTAGGAGATGTTTTCTTTTGTCACAAAATATGCATCTATTAGGGGATTCATATGTATTTCTTAATAAATGAAGTGGAGGATACATTAGATGGATATGAATACTTCCTTCATCAGTGGGGTGATTGAGGAAGAGGGGTACATTGAGAAACCTTAAGGGTTTTAGGTGCATGGGAGAGAGTCTTTTGTTTGTAGGTTGAATAAGGCCTTTTATGGGCTAAAGTAGGCTTCAAACACATGGTATGAAAATATTGATGGATATCTTCTTAGTTTGGGTTTCACCGAGAGTGAAGGAGACTCCAACTTGTACTATGTACTTGTTGAGAGTGAATTTCCTATCTTGGTCTTCTATGCAGGTGATCTCTTCTTGAAGGGATCAAAGAAGCTTATAAGGATGTGAAAGGAGGGACTTGCTTCAAAGTTTGAGATGAAGTAAATTGGATATATGCATTAATTTTTGGGATTGAAGGTGTTGCAACAACAAAGAGAGATTTACCCAGGGCAAGGAAAGTAGAAAGTTGAGATGCTGAGTAGATTTTGGAAGGAGGAATGCAGGTTGATGTCTACACCTATGACCACAAAATTAAAGAAGCTAAGTTCTTTTGAAGGAGATTTTATGGATCCCACATTTTATAGGTAGTTCATTGGGTCCTTCATGTATTTGGTCAACACTAGGTTGGATATCTATTTTACTGTGAACATACTCAACTAGTTCATGGTGGAGCTAAGATAGGTTCATTGGGTGGAAACAAAGCATGTTTCGAGATAATTGTGAGGTACAATGTAATTTGGATTGAGATATGGTGGAGTTGGTGAAGTAGATTTGGAGGGGTACATAGATTCTAAATGGGCTGGGAGTGTTGTGGACAAAAAATCCATTTCTGGATGTTGTTTAAACTTGGGATCAACCATAATCTCATGGTATAGTGGGAAGCAAAAGTCAATGCCATTTATCTCAACATAGTTAGAGTACATGGTAGTGAGTCCTTGCTAGAAGGTTGAATTTATTGGTAGCTTTAGAAGGTATTCTACACGATCTTGGTGTCTTAACATGTAGGAGATGATTTATTTCCCATTTAGGTGTTTTCTTGGTGGAGTTTGTGATTTGTGACTTATTTCCAAAATCTAAAATATGAGAAGTAAAATAATTGAAGTCAACTAATTATTGTGTAATTTTAAGACAAAGTACTAAGGATAAATAATAAAATTATTTTAGTGAATTAGATATAATCTCAACTGCTGATCTTAAGTGAGGTGATATCTAATCTCAACTATTAATCAATTAGGAGAATAGGGTTAGGGATTTTTCCTAAGGGCGAGTTGAATACATACATGTGGAGGAAGAAATTTTATTTATAGAAATAAGCTTAGGTAGACTAAAGAGAAGGGAGGAAGAGAGTAGGGAAATTTTTGGAGTATTTCGAGGAGGTTAGGTTCAGGAAATTGAGAAGTCGAGTCGCTGAAGCATAGAGGAGGCTAAGTTGTGGAGAGGTTGATTTATCCAATGGAACGATTTTTATTGAGTGTGTAGGGATTGTACAAGGATTTTCTGGTGGTGGAGGTTGAGCTTCTCCAGGGACGAATTTTTTATCAGGCTAATAATTTGGTGGACCAAGTTTTCCAATGGGGGTTGAGTTACAGGTTCCAATAGTGCATTTTTTTGTATTTTTCTCTATGGTTCTAGGCTCATATTTTCCCGAGGATTTTAGTGAAGGAAATTTTTTATAGGTGTATAATTACTATTTTTATGTGATTGATCTCTCTGATTTTATTTTTTTTGCCGCAAAAATTTTATTTTATAAGTTAAATGCAAGTGATTTTATTTTCACAACAATTCGAAATTTTATTTAATAATTTTATAGGAATAAATTTTTTTGAGATATAAATAAATTTGGGTTGTTATTATAAATTAACATCAACAAATGATATTTGTTGGTTACTTTGAGGAAATGAAGGCTTATCGACTCTTATACCCTACCTCTAAGGAAGTTTTATTCTGAAGAAATGTTCATTTTGATGAGAATAGTAATCTAGGACTGTCTTCTTCTTTTTCCTTAACTTTTATTGTTGATAATGGTTCTAATATTTGTGATGGTTTTGTAGATCTGGAAGATGAGGAAAGTCTTGTTGAACGTCCTCAACCAAAATAAAATATATGAACAACATCGTCAAAACCTGAGTAGTTAAATCAATAGAAACCTATTTTAGACAAATCCCTAAGGAGGATCCTTTGCAACATAAATCAACCTAATTGATATGGATATGAGGAAATTCATTTAGTTATCTTGCCTCAAATTAGTCAAAATCAAGAGGAATATTTATTTTAAGCCAAGCCATTTCAAAATATCCACAGAATTTTTCTATGGCTATTGGAATGCTTGAGTGGGAAGTTTCCATGAGAAAGGAGTATTCTTCTTTGACGAAAAATCATACTTGGGATCTTGTTCCTCTTCCCAAATGACGTAAGTTGGTCCATTTCAAGTGGGTAGACATAATCAAATATGATTCCTATGACTCTACCGACAAATATAAGGCACATCTTGTGGCCAAGAGATTTTCATAGGTTGAAAGGAATGATTATTCCAAAAACTTTACCCCTATTCTTGTGCTGTCTCTAGTTGCCTCCCAAGGTTGGTCAATTTACTAGATAGACGTCAATACTGATTTTCTGCATGGATATATACATGAGGATATTTACATGGATCAACATTTTGGTTTTGTGCATGATCCTTCACTTGTTTGTAGGCTTTGACGTTCCTTGTATGGTCTCAAACAGGCTCCTAGAGCTTGGTATGAGACGATGGATAGTTTTCTTCTTACACTTGGAGACATGGCTCTAATTCATTGATTATATATTTGTATGTGGATGATTTTATACTCACAGGGTGTTCATCATCTATGATTCAAAATGTTAAGGAAGCATTGATGGGAAAATTTTATATGATGAACGTTGGCCTGCTATATTACTTTTTATGGATGTTAGGTTCACTAGTAATTCACAAGGGGTTGCCGTCTTCCAACAAAAATATTCCCTTGATTTACTTCAATGATTTGGCATTGCTAGTTGTAAGCCTATGCCTACTCCTTTTCTGGTTAGGTGTTACTCTTACCACTAGTTGCACCTCACCACAGGTGGATCCTAAATTTTATTGACAAATGATTGACAATCTCTTCTATTTGATACACACCCAACCTTACATTTATTATTTAATAGGGTTTGTATCTTAATTCTCCCAAGATGCTCATTAGAGTCACTAGAAATAAATGCAGTGTATTCTGAGATATATTCAAGGAACTTTAAAATTTTTCATTCAATGTATTATTGGTACTCCTAACCTAGTGGGTTTCATAGATTTTGACTGGGTTAGATTAGGTGTTGATCAAAAGTCCAAATATAGTTTTGTTTTTTTCTGGGTTCTACTCCTATTGCTTGGTATTGTAAGAAACAATCAATGATTGCATTATCTACCACAAAAATATGATTATTGAGCTACAATTATCACCAGTTAATAATTTCTTTGGTTGCAACATTTTTTTACTAAGTTTGATATTCAGCATGATCAACCTAATATTCTATGGTGTGACAATCAGGGTGCAATACCTATTTCCACAACTCTCATGGAATATCAAAGGAACAAACATATTGAGATCCATATGCACTTCGTATTCCAACTTATTCAAGATGGTGTTCTTATCCTGAAGTATGTGCCTACTAAAGTACAAGTAGCAGATATTTTCACGAAGTCCTTGACATCACTAAGGTTTCTTCAGTTACGAATAATGCATGGAGTGAAGGAATTTTTTCTCGGGGGGTCATCTTGAGTCCTCCTTCCTTCACCTCATCATTTTTCTCTCTCTCTTTTTCAGGCACTCTCTTTCGGGGGGAGTTTTTTTCCTATGATTTTTTCTCCATTTCTTTGTTTATGAGAGGTTGTAAATGTGTACCTAGGCAAGCTTCATTGCCAAGCCCCATTCTTTTCTTTTTTATTTATTTCCTCCCTATGTTTCACTTATGGATGGGGGGGAGGGTTGTGGAGGGGTGTTAGAGTTTCAATAGATAAAATTTGAAACTTGTAAGCTTACATATCATCCTTATTTTTCTGCATTGTAAGACTTATCTTCTACCTATCACTAGAAGCTTCCTTTGCACCTATAAACTAGAGTTATAAATCCTTTTACTCAAGAAATGAATTCTTTTATCCTTTGTTCTTCAATTCTCATTGGTCTCTTTTACATAAGTTTTTTTAGCTTTTGTAGTCTTGTCATTGGGTGTTTATACACTCCTACACATTACAAAAATAACTTTATAAGAATGAACAAAACATTGTACACTTTATAGTAATCAAGTCCATAAAATTTTTGTTGCAATTTAAATTTATCAATGAATTTATTCATTAACCCTTGAGTTATAATAAAATTTATGAACCCAATCACCCATAATAATTAATAATCATTGTATTGTACTAATTAACCTTTGAATTATAGTAAATTTTACTATTTGTAAAAGTAATTTTATATATTTTCAATTATTTGTATGTTAAAATAAAAAATATTGTGCTTACAATATTATATGATTATTTTCACATATTTTCTCATTTATGATATATTTTCTTACTATTTACCAATATATATTCATATTAATCCTGTATCTATTAGGTGTCAAGAGGGATACAATCTCTTGAAGTTCAAACCTCTTTTAAAATACAAAACATGAATAAGGGTTTGTACCTTGAAAGATTTTATCCCTCTTGATGCTTAATAGATCCAGAGTTTATATATATATATATATATATATATATATATATATATATATATATCATTTTTTTCATTTTCTTTATATAATATATACATAGTCTCTCTCTCTATATAGATAGATTGATAGATATTTATATTGACTTTATTTTGTTATATTTTTTAAAATGTTACATGTCAACTCTGTATTAACAAGGGAAGGAATTACAAAATCTCTCTTATACCCAAAACAATCTCTCTTGAAATATTTCATTTATAACCCACATTGATTTTTTTTTTGTTACTCATTTTTTTAAATGCCAAATATCAACACCATATTGGGAATTGAATAAATTACAAATATCCCTTAGAATGGATAGTGAAAAAAATAATATATTTTTTTAATTTCAACTACTATCTCTCTATCTCTATCTATGATGATGATGATGATTAACATCCATTAAGACCTATATGGTCTATCGTACCTTAAGAAGGTAAGAGATTAATTAGAATTATTTAACATTTTAGTTGAAGTGACACAAGTGAATTTAGATTGCCATAGATTTGTTGAGTTAAAAGGTCAAAACAATTGGTAATGTGACAAATATTTTGAAAATTAGATGGAATGTGAGTATAAGATGGGAAATCTAAGAGAAAGTGTTTTTCATCTTCGACCCCCCTAGGATTGCACAAGTGAAAAACTCTTTCATCCCATGGCGATTTTGGAATTTACCAACAGATGATTTCACTATGAAGCTCATGAGCATTAGTTTAATCTTGGCAATGTTCATTTTTTTCTTAACACTAGTAAAGACAAAGATATAATTTTGTTTTTCAAGATTGAAGTTTATCACCTTCTTATAATATCTTAGATTCCTTTTTCCCTCCAAACATTTCTTTCCCCACAACTTCTCTTTGAATTTAGAAGTAATAATACATTTTTAATATTATTTGAATTCTGCAAGATAATATTCTCCTTTATTCCCCAATGCTCTAGTCAAGACTAGGAATCCTTATGTCACCCTTGTTGTTGACCCTAGAGACAACCTTGAGTTGTAAAAGAACAGTGCCTAGGACATCTTATATAGCAAGGAGCAGTAAGTTATAACAAGGATAGTTAGCAGAACAAGGCTCTTTTTCTATTTCAGTTTTAATAGGAAAGTTCAATGTATATGGAACCAGAGTATTCATAAACTCAGCATAATGAAAGCAACATTGTAGAGGCAAGATGTGAATTCTCAATATAGATGTGTCAGACAATTCAAAGGCAGTTTTCTGTAAGGAGGGCTGGATTCTGAAAATGCTTTACAGAGATAAAAATCAAACGGTATTTGTTGTGTATGAAGAATAGAAGGAATACTAACCACTAATGAGATGAAATCCCATAAACAGATCGAAACATGAGATGGGCTTATGATAATAAGAATCCATACATGTCGATTGCTTTTAAAAATAACATCCCATAGCACTTAATATAGAAGAAGCGTGGATGAAGTGGAAAATGAAACAACATATCATGACTGAGCCATATTTAAAGTGCTAGACAGGTTCAGCATAAGTATCAATTGTGATAAATTCATACCATAACCATTGAGCTACTCGCATTCCAGAGCATGATACAAGAGAAATGGAAATAGTGAAATGAACAGCTAAACTATGTCACATAAGGCAGAGTTACAGACTATAAAACACCAAGACCAGAATCCTCATTAAAGATAAAACTCCTTCTCATTGAGACCCAACGGGCTCTTCACATTTGTATTAAAGCTTCAACAAAATGCATACAAAAACTCTTTCATAGAATTTTCTTTCGAAAATTTGGAACCTGTTTTTCTCTTCAGTTGCTGCTTATATAGAAGCCTCAGAGACATGAGCAAGAAGATATTTTTGGGAAAAATACCTTCCTCGCATGCTAGTAATCAGTTGGAGGTCTCCATCAAAAATAACCAAAATTCATGATGAGGAATAGGGGCATCTCATCATTTACAGTTAGGCTCACGGCCGTTTTAAACAAAATATTAAACAACAGTTTTGACAGAAAGTAAAATGCAGGAGCAGAATGTGAATTCCACTCAACATTTAAAAGTAACAAACTAAAGTGAAAATAAAAGGCCACTAGGGCCAATTCATGAATTGACAATATTCACTGATGAGATGGAGTCGAGGCGGTCGCTGACACAGGTGGTGGAACGTTGGCTGATGAGCTGGCGACCAGGATGGCATACCGGGTGCATCTTTGCTGACTATCTGCTGCAGGTTTAGGCATTGATGCAAATCCTTCCACCTTGATATAAGCTTCGGTGAGGTCGTCGAAATTCGCATCGGTGGGGATTTTGTGCTTTACCAGATGGAGGAGAGAAAATTCTTGGCGGAGCGACAAAACAATGGTCTCAACTTTTAACCAGGTGGTTTTATCTAAAAGTAAATCCGTCCAGTCCATATCTTCCCTTAGACGTGCTTCGTACCCTAGTAATGGCTGTAGCATGGTAGGAGTAGTAGGATCCCAGCAAGACGGGAGTCCAGCCACTGTGATCTCTACCCAAACTACATCAAAACGATCCATATTGGCTGCCACCTTTTCTAAGGTCCTTGAAGCTATAATGCGGGCATACTCTTTATCAATTATCTTCTGACATTCGACGACCTCCTTGAACCTGCTTGCTATGCCATGCTTCCCCACGTCATCAGACTTTAGCCCTTTCAAGAAATAGATATAACTTCTGGCATGCTGAGCTCTGCTGGATATATTAGCACTTCCCTCATGAATCTTTCTTTGGAGATAAAGCACAGATGATTTTACTTCTTCAATGACTCTCAGGAAATCCCAATGTCCTTTCACCGCCGCGATGATTTCTGACCAAATTATTCTTCTAGCATCCCTGAGGGTGATATTACCCTTCAGGCGACTGTTGAGATCGTTGATGGTCTTCTGCTAGTCATATTTTTCCTTCTTTTCCTGCTCAATTTCCTTATGCATAGCCTCTATCTTTCTAGAATTTTCAGCCAAGGCAGTTTCCAGCTCAGTGATTCTTAGCCTTGTAGTGGAAGCCTACTTTTCTAGTGTAGCATTTGTAGCCCTCACTATATTCAGCTGCTCGGACAACGAACTAGTTTCCGGTGGGGCTGGAGGTGGTGCACAACCATGTGTATCCCAAGTCGTCTGTAGTTCCGTCAGCCTGCCCTGAAGAATAGCCATTGCTTCTGACAATTTTTCATTTTCTTCCTTCTCCTTTGCCAGAGAGTCAGCTAGGTTTTCTTTATCTTTCTCAGCCTGAGCTAATTCGACTGTCTGCATATGGTGGGAGGCCGGTATGCTAATCTTGTGTTTCAGAGACTCCACCTCCTTCTGCAATTTCTTGATGACGTAACGTTGTGGGTTTGATTCTCCAGTTTCTTTCACTTTAATTGACTCAAGGAGAGCATGTAATTGATTTGTGAGGGCACGGGAATTCGCCTATTATTTTCTGAGAATCTCCCTCACTCGGTCGTGCATAGTTTCCAGTTTTTTCAACGTGATTGTGAGCCGCATTACCTCATCTTTTAACATATCACCAACCACCTAGAACAAGTTACATTTATCAAGGGATGGCACCTTAGCCATGTCGATCGCGTACTCGAGCACTTTGTAACTGGTGGTACCTGTATCCAGGTCCAAATTGGCCTCAACCATAGCCAACACTAGGTGTTCTGTGTCCAAATTCATGGAGGCTGAGATCCTGGTGTGGTATTTTTCCACATATCATTCTAGCTTGGCCTTGTACTTATCCTTGATAGCTCTGGCTCTCTTGTCACTATTTTCTGCTTTTTGCGAAGGGGAGAACCTATTCCTGATGGGCCCGCTTCTTCTTCTTCTTGAACTTTACCAGCTTCTCTTCCTGAAGCTACCTCTCCTCCTTCCCCTGTAGCAGATGAATCTGTCTCCATCTGCGAAAGCAAAGGCCAAGTTTCAAGATTAGCTCTCCACTCTATAAATGGTCTCGTTTCATGTACATAAGGAGTATATTTGTTCCTCCTTCTTATGTTAGAGATGATGCCCCTCGGATCGTAGGGCCAAGCCTTCCCTTGCCTAAAATCCATGTCTTGTAGCAACTTCTCAAAGATGGGGAGGGCATGTCTTGAATTGACAATAAAAGGGTCGATAGTAATGGGAAGTTTCAGGATGAAACCTTTCTTTGTAGGGACAAAGTGGAGTTGGTCATATTTCAGGGTCTGTCGAATGTACTCCAGAGCATAAATTCATCAAGCAGGGAACACAGGCAACTGATAAGGGGGAACCTCGTCTCCATAAACCCGAATCTCAGTATAATTGTCATATAGGTACCAATCCCTAGTGCTTTGGGCTTTACTAGCTTGTAACCAGCTCTTCATCTTAGGAAAAACCCTAGGTGAGGGAGAGTCATGTATGATAGTGTAGGAAATGGGCATGAACTCATTTAGAAATCTGGAATAACCCACCCCATTTGGTAACTGGTGCGTTGCAAAGCTCCAGTCGAAAACTGGTCGGGGTTGTGAATTTACCTTATACACCCTCTCTAAACCCAAACCCTTGAACTTATCAGCATGCTGATATAGGAAGAGGTAGAAAACCATGGAACAAAAGCAGAAGTGACCAGTTTCTGAAAGCTCTTAGAACTGGGTTTGAATGTTAGAGGCCAGGAAACCAGGGATGTCCAGAACTACCCTCGTTTGAGACATTAACCGTAAGAAAGAGACACACGCCCTGGAAATTTCCCCCAAACCACCTACACCTAAAAGACCTGCGATGAGAGCGAGGATGGGCTACACTTCTTATTTGAACAGACTCAACGGGAAAGGTTCCGCAGAAGGAAGAGACGTGGCCTAGTTGTTGGTTATAGAGGAAATGAAGTCTCTTTGCTGTTCCCATGGAAATTTAGCAAACTGAGGGGTTAAAGTCATTTCACTGAAACTGGTATAGCTCTCGCTAGTGGGAAAGTGAAGGGCTTGTCTGATAATGTCGAGAGAAAGAGAAAAAATCCTATTCCCTTGAGCCGAGAAAAACGTGCCTCAACATTCGTCGTAGGCATCTCTGAGCCAGCAAATAAACTTGACCACAGGATAGACTAGGGGGGTAATTTGATAGTATAGGCCTGATAGAACCACCCGATATCGATCCCTATTCTCGACATGTCGTTTAAAAAGCTTCGATTTGACACTGCTGATGGGAAAAGTTGCGGATCATAGATTTTGGCTTGTAGGTCTATGAAGGGCTCGAATCTAGGAGGGTTTCTGGCTTCACGGACCTAAGGGGTCTCTGGTTCTGTTTTCTTGGGGGTGACCTTTCCCATGACTGACATGAAAAAATTTTAAAACAAAAGGAAACCAGTGGGGTATGAGGGACGGAATACCTGTGCAGTGGGAAATCTGCTCGAGAAAGCGACGCGGGGGTACTAACAATGACTGGGTAGACTTGGAACTAGGCTCCCACTTTATTTTATACCGTAGCTGAATACCTGTAAGTTTACTGCAGTAAAATATGGGGGACCGTTATATAGGATTGAGGATTCTTTGGCAAAAGGCAGAATGGTGAAGTAAGTGGGGTGAGCGTCGTAAGGACACTGACAATGGAGCACGCGGCGCATAGGGATTGGGTGTTTAACTACAGGTTGGTAAACACTGCATGCCAGGTTTACTACTGGTACGGGCCTTGGTACCAGTTCACCTATGGAATTACCTTACCTTTCTGCCGCGTAAGCAACTTGGTTCTCGAAACGTATTCCTCATGGAATTGTAAAATGCATAACATGAAGACTTTAGGGCCCGCACTTCACCTCTCCATATAAAATTTACCTTGTGTCCAACCCCATAACACGTCACCACGATTTCGCGGGGGTATGGGTCTCTCACCCCCCTCCGCTCCTTGACCCCCCCGGAATAGCACATGCGAAGACTCATTTCAACGTGCATAATATAAAGGTGGGCTGTATTATAACATTTTTCGCTTTAGATCTTTTATACCATACCTTCGCTTGTTTACTTCATGTTTGGAGCCTTTACGCCTTTCCATCCCCTTTATAGACACGCGTTTAATTATTCGGCCACGTGACTTGGCTTATCATCGTTTCTCTCTAGCCATTATTTAAATATCCACCATGGTAATGACATTCGATGTTTTGTTGCTCAAGGAAATCTGTGGAAATATTTAAAGGTAACCATATGATCAACATTGGCTCCACCTGGGGATGGCACGTTCATCCTTGGGCGTGTTGAGAACTTCACATACCACTTGTCGATCTTCCATGTGGACACCACTCTTCAGTGCTTTTATTTTCTCTTCATGATTCTTTACGACAAAAATTATTTAAAACAGGGATGAAAAACATAAAACTAATGTACAATATAATACATCAGGCTCTCTCAGCCTGAGTCAGAACTGTTGGGAAAAATACTGAGAGGAGGGGGGGGGGGGGGGGTGAATCATTATTTAGTGCAGACAATAAAATTTTTTACTTTTTCCTTTCTAAAAACCCATACGCTACTTTCCTAAAGCCAACTCACTTATATACGCGGATATCATTTATAGAACTCGCGTATATCTAAAGATCTAATTATGCATTTAATTCTTAACTTAGATCATTGCATTATTCATTCATCAGATGTTTTAGAAAACAGTAAATAGGTGCAGAAAGAACAGAATAATCATCACACATAAGCAACACACATAAACACCAGGATTTTAGGTGGAAACCCAATTCGGGAGAAAACCACCGCTGCCGTCGTCTCTGTCTTCAATATTTATTATAAAGAAAACTTCTTACAACCATGTACTGGCGCAGACTCATACCAGCACACAGGAACCCACCTGTAGAAGGCTACAACCTTCTCTCATTTACCAGCCTCTCCTGGAAGGGAGCTACAACCCCCTGTACTCGTTTACCAACCTCTTCTGGAAGGGAGTTACGACCCCCTGCTCTCGTTTACCAGCCTCTCCTGGAAGGGAGCTACAACCCCCTGACTGAAGGCTTCGACCCTCAACAGCACTGCAAACCATGTTTGATCAATTTTCAATCTGGATCAAAACAGCTTCAACACAACCCTTCACTTATCAACAAACATGCTTTGCCCATTGCTTCCAATAGAACAGTGAAACCACTATAACCAGCATATTAGAGATAACCCAGACTTCAGAATAGATATGCAGAATCACATTCAACCTTGAGCAACTATAAGTTCAGATACCATACATGCCTTTTTTTAAACAGATCCACGTATACACACGCTTTTCACGAAACGAACCCGCGTATACATCTGTGCATTTTTCAGAACAACCATAACTGCCCATACGCGCCTTTGTTTAAACAGATCCGCGTATATACACGGTTTTTATGAAATGAACCTGCGTATAGATCTATAAAAGATAAACTTTGCAGAACAGACCAGATCTATGAACTTACCCAGATTTCTTCAATATCTTCAACAAATTTGCGCCAGGTCTTCAATACTTCTTTTCAGATCATCCTAGAGATTCATCATTTCTAGATCTAGAGATTTTGAACCTTCATCATATACATAGGTGCATCATAGATTCAGATCTATCGATTAAGAACAGAGTTCAACCATCCAGATAAAATTCAGAGTGAAGTATTCATTTAAAGCCCAGACACATGCACACATTTGCACAATGATCTTCTTCTCCTTATATAGGTTTAGCCTTTATCAATACCATGAGTCAAAACCACACCACTTCCGATGGTATTCCTGGATGGGACCAAATAGATAATCAAGCGCTCAATACAATGGGTCAATACCATGGTAACACCCCTTGGTATTCTAAATTTGGAGCGCAAAAGGGCATATGCGACTTGGCACGTACGTTTCCGCGTGCATACGCTACTTCTCCTAAAAAAACCCGTGTATGCTTTGTGACACACACTTTCCATCATTGTTCTGGCCCTTACTGATATTTCTTTCTCTGGTACTTCTGAGCTACTTATAGAACATCAGATTTACATCATTAATAAACTCATCAAGAATTATGGACAACTTCATCAAGTAGGTTGCCATCATCTTCATCAAGTGGGTTGCCATCAAGGACAACACTCTGCATCATATTGCCAACAATCTCCCCCTTTGGACTTGATGGCAACCACGATGGTGTTTGACCACAACAGATAGATACATTAAGCATAATGATAATATCCCCCTATTCAAACACCATGTCACTCTCCCCCTTTGACATCAAGGGCAAAGGGCGAATCAAAACCAACACAAGGTTGTTTTCTCCTCATGCAGATAGAAGAGCACTGCAGATCTGATGTGCACTGAAGTTACCATGCTCCCCCTGAATTCATGCTGAAAGTTCAAACATATTTTTCAATGATGTACATGACTCTATGACCTTCCTATCACCAAGAGCTCATACTTACATCAAAGATCCAACCAAGTGGATTTACATATGAGACTCAAGTACCCAACCAAGTGGGTTTACACATTTGAACAAGTCCTTACATGTATGAATATTACAATTTTACATCATAGGTCTCATCATGACCTTTTCATCAAATTACAAATATGAATTTTGATGACCACTACCAAAAAGACCTCAAGAAAGAGATCACATTTCAAAATCATCATAATGCCAACAATGCATTACACTCAGCAAGGCTAATGCTCCCCCTAAAACTGTGCTCCTGTTCTTGAGCCATATCCCTGTTTTCCTTAACAGAAAAGCATACGCTTATGTCTCCATTGGAACTCACGTGTATACGCGACTTTGCTTTATGAAACCCGCGTATGGAAAGTGACAAAATTAAAATTTCACACTCCTTCTTCTCCCCCTGAATCTGTACCACCTGTACCTGTCTTCTTTTGTCACATCAAATGCACTGTCATAAATAAACATAACCAGAATTACCAAAACCAACCATGGGAATCATCATACATTGCTCCCCCTAAACACTTTCAACAACCAATCATCAAGGCATCTTTACCCAATATCAGAGAATAAAAAATATAAGAACTGGAGCACCACCAGAGACACCAACGAGAATCAGAGAAACCAAACAGCACCACAACTTGTGCTGAAGAAATGCTAACCCAGAAAAAATTGTCAGCAACCACCCATACGCGGTTTTCTTTGTATGAACTTGCGTATATACGTGACTGTGTTTCAGGAAACCCGCGTATCCACTTTAATCTTCTGAATTTAAGCAGTTCTGATTTTCTGTACAGCAGAAACTACTCCCAGCTTCTGTCTGAGATATTCAAATGCTTCCCTGGGCAGAGGTTTGGTAAAAATATCAGCAACTTGTTCTTTGGAGGGAACATACTCCAACTTCACCTTTTGTTCAAGCACTTGTTCACGTAAGAAGTGATACTTGATGGGAATGTGCTTGGTCTTGGAATGCATAGCAGGATTCTTTGAGATACTGATGGCACTTGTATTATCACACATAATGGAGATAGGAGGTGAACATTTGATTTGAATGTCTTGTAAGGTTTGCATCATCCAAAGAAGTTGAGTGCAACATGATGTGGCAGCCACATATTCTGCTTCTGCTGTAGATAAGGCAATAGAGCTTTGCTTCTTGCTGAACCAAGATACTAACCGGGGCCCCATATAGAATGCACCACCACTAGTGCTTTTCCGATCATCAACATTTCCAGTCCAATCTGCATCAGTGTAAGCATGAAGAGTAAGATCAACATTCTTTGGATACCATAGTCCAAAGTCTTGAGTTCCTTGTAGATATTTGAATATTCTTTTGACAGCCTGAAGGTGAGACTCTTTTGGATTAGCTTGGAATCGTCCAACAATCCCAACTGCATGCATAATGTCGGGTCTAGTCCCAGTGAGATAAAGTAGACTTCCTATCATTGATCTGTATTCTGGTTGATTCACCGTGGGAGAATCATCATGAGAACTGAGATTGCATCCGGTTATCATTAGTGTACTTACAGGTTTGCATTCTTCCATGCCATACTTCTTCAGAATTTGCTTAAGATATTTTTCTTGTGATAGGAATATACCATCTGCAGTTTGATGCACTTGCAAGCCAAGAAAGAATGTTAGTTCCCCAAGTAAAGACATTTCAAATTCTTTCTGCATGACAGAGGCAAATTTTTGACTCATAGATTCTTCGTTACTCCCAAAAATGATATCATCAACATATACAACCACAATCAATAGTTTGTCATTTTCAACTTTTGTGTATAAGTTGCTATCAGCAGATCCCTTTGAAAATCCTTGTTGATGAAGATATTTGTCAAGACGATAATACCAAGCCCTTGGAGCTTGTTTGAGACCATATAGAGCCTTTTTAAGTCTACAAACAAGTTTTTCATCATTTCCCAAAATAAATCCTTCTGGTTGTTCTATATAAACTTCTTCTTCTAGATTGCCATTGAGAAATGCAGATTTAACATCCATTTGATAAAATTTGATTTGTTGGAAGCTTGAGAAGGCAAGAAACATTCTTATGGCTTCAAGTCTAGCTACAGGAGAAAAATTTTCTTCAAAGTCTATACCTTCTTGTTGAGCATATCCTTTGCAAACAAGTCTAGCTTTATTTCTTATCACTTCCCCATTCTCATTTAACTTGTTTTTAAATATCCATTTGGTTCCAATGACATTTTTGTCAAGGGGTCTTGGGACTAATTCCCAAGTGTTATTCTTTTCAATTTGATCAAGCTCTTCATTCATGGATTGAATCCAACATCCATCTTTGCTAGCTTGATTGACATTGTGTGGTTCAATAGTGGACAGAAATGCCAGATAGCTAGAAGATCCCACAAGAGTCCTTCTTGTTTGTACACCTGATCCCTTATCTCCCAAAATTTGAGATTCTGGATGATTCTTTTGAACATATCTAGATGGAGCTTTTTCAGATAAATCATCTTCAGGTTCTTCATTGGGTTCACTGTCTATGTCATTTCTATTTGATGTAGAAGGAGATATGTCATCATCATCTTCATTTGTTGTTTGTTTTTCTTCTTTTGGAGCTGCAGGAGACTCATCAATAACAACATCAATACATTCAACAATATTTCGAAGTCTTTTATTGTAACATTTATATGCTCTACTCCTAGAGGAGTATCCAAGAAATATTCCTTCATCTGCTCTGGGTTTAAACTTGCCAAGTTTTTCATCATTATTTTTGATAAAACATCTGCTTCCAAAAACTCTAAAATGCTTCACAGTGGGAGGATTACCATACCAGATTTCATATGGAGTTTTATCACTGTTTACCCGAACATGTGCCTTGTTAAGAATATTTGCTGCTGTATGTGCTGCTTCTCCCCAAAATGTGTCAGGTGTTCCGGAATCATCTAGCATAGCTCTAGCCATTTGTTGAAATGTTCTATTCATTAATTTTGCTACGCCATTTTGTTGTGGAGTCCCAGCGACAGAAAACTGTCTTTTTATGCCATGTTGTTCACAAAATTCAAGGAATTCATCTGAAGTATATTCTCCTCCTCGATCAGATCTAAGGCAATTGATTTTTAGATCTATTTCATTTTCAACCAGAGCTTTGAATTTCTGAAATTTCTCAAATGCTTCATATTTTTGTTTAAGCAACCCAATCCAACACATTCTAGAGAAATCATCAATAAATAAGATATAGTATTCTTCACCACGTGGTGAATTTTTCCTCATAGGTCCACATATGTCAGTATGAATGAGTTCAAGAGGCTTACTTAATGATCCTTCCTTGACATTAAATTGCACTCTGGTTTGCTTACCGAATTGACAGGATTTTCATATGATACTTTTAGGTAGAGTAATATTGGGAAGACCACGAACAACATTAAGTCTGCTTGATTTGTTGATTTGAGAGAAGCTTAGATGCCCAAAACTTCTATGCCATAGCCAGTTTTCTGAGGATTTACTCAAGTAACATTGTTCTTTGCAGTTCTTCAGTACATACAGGTTGCTTGGAGTTCTTTTTCCTTTTATAATTGTTTTACCTCTATCAAGATCACGAACCACACATTCTTTTGAACTAAAGACAACTTTAGTTCCTTGATCACACATTTGACTTACACTTAACAGGTTATGCCTTAGTCCATCCACATACATGACATCATTAGCCTTCACCTTTTCTCTTAGAAACACAGACCCTTTTCCTTTAATTACAGCAGGAGTATCATTTCCAAAAGTAACTTTCTTTTCCTTTTCTAGAGCACTATATGCACGAAGTTTGTTTTTGTCACCTGTCATGTGTCTTGAGCATCCGCTATCAATGTACCATTGATTTTCTTCACCTTCTGCAAATAACGCTATGCCACAATTTTCAACTTGTAATTCCTTCTTTTTCCATACTTTGGAACTTGAAGAAAAATGCTCTTTTGGCTGAACTTTGCTCTTGCATTCAGATTCTTCATGCCCAAAGTTATTGCAATAAGTACATTCAACTTCATTTAGAAGAGGAGAGAAATTGTTATAGGTATTCTTCTTTGCTTCAATATCATTCCTTTTCTTTCTTTCTTCTCTTGTCATGATGGTTTTATATGCAACACATTGAACAGCCTTATGACCAAAATTGTGACATGAGAAACATTGTCCATTGAAGAAGAAATTTCCGTGATCATGAAATCTTCTACTTGAATTTACTTGTTGATTGGTGTTTCTTTGAGAGATATTCCTGTTAGTGTTCCTTGAATTAAGATGATCATGCTTTACCTATAGAGATTCTTTATTCCCTTGCTCAGTGGCAGAATTTTGTAAACCAGCTGTAGCTGGTTTTAGATAATTTGGTGCTGAAGCTTGAGAAGATTCTCTGGTATATCCAAGACCTGTCTTTATAAGAGGAGAACGTTGTACCTTGATAATCTCATCTAAGGTTTCAGATCCTTTAGCAAATTTAAAATTCAAAGTCTTTACTTTCTCAAACTCTTTTCTTACACTTACCACTTCACATTCTAATTTCTCATTGAGTTTCTTTGTTTCTTCAACCTGCTTTTCCAGAGTCTCGATGGTTATTTTCCTTTCTTCTAAGAGAATTTTACATTCTTCTAAGATAATTTTTCTTTCTTCTAAGCGTATTTTGAGTTGATTGTTCTCTTCAAGAAAATCATTGTCCTCTAGAGCATCCACAAAAGTATCCTTTTCTTCTCTAGATTCAAATGCCATGATAAGTCTAAGATCTTGTTCACATTCTTCCTCACTATCAGATAACCCATCACTGTCTTCATGAGTATAGTAACTTTTTCTAGTGTTAAACCGATTCTTATTCCTTCTTCCTACTTCCTTCCCTTTTGCAGGTGTTTCTTTATGAGGACATTTAGCAGCATAATGACCAACTCTTCCACACTCAAAACATTTGAAGGGAAGCTTACCTCTGAATCGTCCTGTGCCAAGTTGTAGTTTCTTTACAAAATTTGCCTCATCTTCTTCTGAGATATATCCTGACCCTTCTGCTTCTTGTACTTCTTTCCCTTTTGTAGAAGCTCTAAAAACGGCTTTTTTGACTTTAGATGGTCCTCCTCTCCTCATTTCATATGCGGTCAGTATGCCATGAAGTTGCACCACAGTAAGATTTTGAAGATCCTGTTTTTCTTCAAGAGCAGAAACTTTTGACTCAAATTTTTCCGTTAGTGATCTTAAAATTTTCTCAACCAAAGTAGCTTCGGTTATTATTTCTCCCAGATTTTTCATACGATTTACAACATCATCAAGACATAAAAAGAAACTGGCAATACTCTCATCACTATGCATCTTTAAATTTTCATATTCAATTCTGAGAGTTTGGAGTTTTGCACTTTTTACCTTTGTATCACTTTCATAACTTAAAATGATTTTGTCCCATATTTCCTTTGCTGTATTCAGCTTCATGACTTTGACAAATTCTGATTCAGTTAGACTTCCTGTTATAGCATTGACCACTTTTGCATTTGATTCATAATTCTTCCTTTCAGTTGGATCTGTTGGTGTAGCAGCTGGATATTGATATCCTTGTTCAACAATGTCCCATACATCTACTCCCATAGACTGAAGATAGGATCTCATCCTCATTTTCCAGAAGATTAAATTACTTCCGTTGAAGAGCGGAGGCTTGATAGATGTTGTTCCCTCTTGATTGCTCATCTTTCTTGATCTTCCTTCTAGCGACTAAGCTTTTTCAGAAGGACCTGCTCTGAAACCAATTGTTGGGAAAAATACTGAGAGGGTTGGGGGGGGGGTGAATCAGTATTTAGTATAGACAATAAAAAAATTTACTTTTCCTTTCTAAAACCCATACGCTACTTTCCTGAAGCCAACTCGCTTATATATGCGGATATCCTTTACAGAACTCGCGTATGTCCAGAGATCTAATTATGCATTTAATTCTTAACTTAGATCATTGCATTATTCATTCATCAGATGTTTTAGAAAATAGTAAACAGGTGTAGAAAGAACAGAATAATCATCACACATAATCAACACACATGAACACCAGGATTTTAGGTGGAAACCCAATTCGGGAGAAAACCACCGCTGCCGTCGTCTCAGTCTTCAATATTTATTATAAAGAAAACTTCTTACAACCATGTGCTGGTGCAGACTCATAGCAACACATAGGCACCCACCTGTAGAAGGCTACAGCCTTCTCTCGTTTACCAGCCTCACGGAAGAGAGCTACAGCCTTGTACTCGTTTACCAGCCTCTTCTGGAAGGGAGTTACGACCCCCTGCTCTCATTTACCAGCCTCTCCTGGAAGGGAGCTACAACCCCCTGACTGAAGGCTTCGACCCTCAGCACCACTACAGACCACGTTTCATCAATTTTCAAACTGGATCAAAACAGCTTCAACACAACCCTTCACTTATCAACAAACATGCTTTGCCCATTGCTTCCAATAGAACAGTGAAACCACTGTAACCAGAATATCAGAGATAACCCAGACTTCAGAATAGATATGTAGAATCACATTCAACCTTCAGCAACTATAAGTTCAGATACCATACGCGCCTTGGTTTAAACAGATCCGCGTATACACGTGCTTTTCACGAAACGAACCCGCGTATACATCTGTGCATTTTTCAGAAAAACCCTAACTTCCCATACACGCCTTTGTTTAAACAGATCCATGTATATACGCGCTTTTTATGAAATGAACCTGCGTATAGATCTATAAAAGATAAACTTTGCAGAACAGACCAGATCTATGAACTTACCCAGATTTCTTCAATATCTTCAACAGATTTGCTCCAAGTCTTCAATAATTCTTTTCAGATCATCCTATAGATTCATCATTTCCAGATCTAGAGATTTTGAACCTTCATCATATTCATAGGTGCATCATAGATTCAGATCTATCGATTAATAATAGAGTTCAACCATCCAGATAAACTTCAGAGTGAAGTATTCATTTAAAGCCCAGACACATGCACACATTTGCACAATGATCTTCTTCTCCTTATATAGGTTTAGCCTCTATCAATACCATGAGTCAAAACCACACCACTTCCGATGGTATTCCTGGACGGGACCAAATAGATAATCAAGTGCTCAATACAATGGGTCAATACCATGGTAACACCCCTTGGTATTCTAAATTTGGAGCGCAAAAGGGCATACGCGACTTGGCACGTACTTTTCCACGTGCATACGCTACTTCTCCTAAACAAACCCGCGTATGCTTTGTGACACACACTTTTCATCATTGTTCTGGCCCTTACTGATATTTCTTTCTCTGGTACTTCTGAGCTACTTGTAGAACATCATATTTACATCATTAATGAACTCATCAAGCATTAAGGACAACTTCATCAAGTGGGTTGCCATCAAGGACAACACTCTGCATCATATTGCCAACAAGAACTGGAAGTAAGGCTTGAGGAACTAACCATTTACAGGGGTGTCCAGCAAGTATCCCTATAAATTTTCCTATTTGAATGTGTTGGTTCCCCCTTGCTCCACAATTTTAAAAGGGCCGAACCAGAGTGGGTAAAACTTACCATGTTTCCCCTTATCAGCTCTTCGAATATCCCATCTGAGCACTAAGTCCCCAACCTGTAACTTCCTGTCTTTGGCATGCTGATAAAAAAGGTCCTTCATCTTCTCTTGATATTCAGTTAGCCTCTGACTTACCTGGTTCCGTGTTTCTTCTAACTCCACCAGATGATTTATTCTCCTAGTCACATCATCGGGTTCTTCTTGACTTTCTTGCATGAATCGGGCTACTGGTAAGGCTAACTATACAGGGAATACTGCTGCCCTCTCGTATACTAATTCATATGGGGATTTCCCCGTTGATCTCTTGCGGTGATCCTGTTGGCCCATAAAGCAAACTTCAGTTGGGAATCCCAATTTTTTTTATTTTCATTGATAGCCTTTTTCAGTGCTCTCACCAAGGTTTTATTTGAAGACTCTACCAGGCCATTTCCTTGTGGGTAATAGGCTGTGGAGTGACCCAACGCAATTTTTTACTGCTAGCAGAAGCTGACAAACTTTGCAGGCTTGAAGGCCTGAGCATTGTATATAATATTTTCTTCCATGAATTTCATCACTACAATATCTGTTGCATTTCTCGCAGGTATAGCTTCCACCCACTTTGTGAAATAATCAGTAGCAGTTAATATCCACTTGTTCTAACCACTTAACAGAGGATGTATTTCACCGATAAAGTCGATTCCCCATTGCTGGAATGGTTCATCCATGTCAACAGGGATAATGGGCAGAGGTACCAACTTCTGTCTTTCAGTAAATCTTTGGCTTTTCTCACAAGCTCTGACCCGGGCAAACACATGTCCAAAGATTTTGGGCCAGTAGAAACCAGCCTTCAGGATTTTGTGAACAGTGGCCCTCCAGCTGTAATGACCCCCACAGATTCCTTCATGAAATTCGGCCATTATATTTTCTACCTCATCCTCTGCGAGACACAGGAGCAGAATACGTGAAGGATCTCGCCAGTACAGATGACCATTGGCAACAATAAATTTCTGTGATCTCAACCTTAGTGTTCTGTATTTAGCTTTGTCACAGTTGGGAGGACAATTGAGGGTTAGAAGATACTCCACAATCTCCTTATACCATGGGCTGATGAGATACTTCATGTGTGTCTTTTGAGTAGCTATCTCTACTCCCTGTTGTTCTTCTTTCTTCTCAGGCTCCTCATTAGCTATCATGGACAGATTTATTCCCAAAGCCCGAAAATTTGATTCTGACAGGATTTTGGCTAACCCTTGTCCCTTAACCATTTTGGTAGGGCGAATATTTAGCTCATATTCTTGTATTTTGGCAATCCACTTCCCCCTTTTTCCTTCACTATCCCCTTGGATAAGGATGTCTTTTATTGCAGGTGTGGGTACAAATGTTGTGATGTGTGACTGCAGGACATACATACGAAATGCCTTGAGAGGCTTCACCAGAGCATAAGCCTGCTTTTCTAATATGTTATATTTCAATTCTGCATCACGGAGCACCTGGCTGAAGAAAGCAATGGGCTACTCATAACCACTCTTCATTTTTCTACAGTAAGACTCCTGCCACTGTATGAGGGGATGCAAATGAAAAAATCATAAAGGGTTTATATAGTCTGGCCCAGCTAACATCGAGGCTTCAGCAAAGGCATTTTTTATTCTGGAAAAGGCCTCTCGTGATTCCTGGGACCATTTCACCTCATTATTCTTATTAATCATGTCTGCTATATGTCTAACTATCTCTGCATAGTTAGGGATAAACCTCCTTAGAAAATTAATACGCCCAAGGAACACCTGCACCTCCTTTTTATTTCTGGGAAGAGAAATACCATTAATGACTTCAACTCTCTTAGGATCAATTTTTACCCCATCTTTGGTTACAATATGTCCCAAAATCTTACCCTCTTCCAATGCAAATAATGACTTTTGTGGATTGAGAGATAGACCATACTTTCTGCATTTCTCAAAATTTCTACGCAAATGTTCAATGTGCTCTGTATCATCCTTTGAAAACACAGTGATATCATCAAGATAGACCACCACAAACTTATCTTGCTCCCCAACAAAGGCAATGTCCATGGCCCTTTGGAAAGTGGCCCCTGTATTAATCAACCCAAACGGCATCCTGGCATACATAAATGTACCCCATGGCATGGTGAAAGTAGTATTTTTCTGATATTCTGGAAGTACAGCCACCTGATTGTAACCAGAGAAACCATCCATCATCGACATCAAAGAAGCTCCCACCACTTTCTGCAGGATATGATCCATCTTGGGCAGTGGGTAATTATCTTTCAAGGATGCCCGATTCAGATTCCTGAAATCAACACACAGCCTTATTTCTCCATTCTTTTTCCAGACAGGGACTAGGTTTGCCACCCACTCAGAGTACCTCAATGGCACAATTATTTTGGCCTTCAATAACTTCTTAATTTATTTCTCTATGGAGGGGAGCAGCAGAGGGTTAATCTATCTAAGCTTCTGCTTGTGCGGCTTCGCATCTGCGTTCAGGGGAATTTTATGTTGCATGATGCTGATATCAAAAGTTTTCAGGTCCTGATAAGACCATGCAAACACATCTTTGTAGGACTGAAATAATTTCTGGTAGAGCTCTTTATATTCTCCCGGGACTTTCTTGGACAGCTTCACAATTTTTGGGTCAGCATCAGTACCATGATTCAGGTCTTCTACCTGATTTTCTTCTACCACTTTGTTTGGCTGCAGTGAGACATCGTTCTTGTCAAACAATCTTTCTAGAGGCACCAACGCTCTAGGTATAACGTTTCCCTTCAATTGCAACACTTTATGACCAGCCACCTTTTCCTCCCATTTTTTTTCTGAAAGGTTTTCAGCTTCTTCTTCTTCACAAACATCTATCTCCATGTTTGAGAATTCTCCGATTGTTTCCATAAAAATTTTCACTTGCTCTTCATCTTCAAACACCTGCCAGTGCTTGATGTTATCTAGGATTGATGGCCGATAACACACCTCAATTTCATATCTTAAGAGAGGGTTCTGAGGTGGATGGAATGTACTAGCAGCCACTGCAAGGGAATCAGCCATCCTGTTCTTCTCTCTAGGCATAAATTGAATGTTAAATGCCAAGAAAAAATTTTCCACCAGGTCCCACACTTCGTTCCTATAAGCCCTCAGCCTAGGATGTTTGGTTTGACACTGATTCTTCACTTGTCTAACTACCAGTTCCGAATCTCCCTGAACCTTTAAACTCTGTATATTCATGCTTCTGGATGTCTGTAACCCTAATAGAAGTGCTTCATATTCGGCCACATTATTAGTGGCTTCATATTCTAGCTTAAAATACAATGGGATCCATTGGCCTGTAGGAGAAATCAATAATACTCCAGCCCCATTACCTTCTCTGGAATTTGCTCCAACAAAATGAAGTGTCCAGATTCCTGCTTCATGGCTCTCTAAGGACTGCTCGGTCTTGATCTGGTAGAATGATGGTTCATGAGCATAATCTTGATCTTCTTCCAGCATCAAGCATGAGAAATCTCCTTCTTTACTATAGACTTGAGAATTGACCAAGTTGTCAGCTTTGGTAATTGTCTTGACAAATCTAGTTTCCCTATACAACCTCCTCTCCTGGCCACCAAAAATTGGGATAGTAGCATATGTCAAGTCCAACTTGATTGACCCACCGATTTTTGTCCCCTAGGACCTTGACAGCAACATGCTGAAGCGAGCTGGGATGTCAGCCACCATAATGTCCATCACCACCTTTTTGGCTGGGATCTGGGCCAAATTGACCACCAGATCCTTGATCATACCTAGGCATTTAAATATTTTGGAATCAAATGAATAGAGATCCTTATATGGACGGGTGATTTGTAGTCCTAGTTGTTCCATGACTGACAGAGGCAATAGATTATGGGAAGCTCCTGAATCTAACATACAGTTATGTAATAGCAGGTCATGAATCACTAGAGACACATAAAAAGGAGGAGTAGAAGCATCTAATTCCTTAATGTGAGGGCCAAACAAAACCATGGGTAACCTTTCTTCTTGAAGGTTGATACTATCTGGGATATGTGCGGCTTCTGGAGGGAGCATGAAGGAGGTGACCTAGGACTGATATGCAAGCTGCTTCAAAAATTCAGTCAAGGGGACTGGGATTTTGACTAAAGGCAGTAGAGGGATTTTCTGTTACGACCTCCTTTGAATTTTTATTTTCAGCTAAAGGTTTGACTTCCTTTGACACAGACTTGTTTTTAGGGGGAATGACTACTTTTGAAGAGGAAGGAATTTGATCATTACACTGCAAAGATTCATTTAGAGGCCTCTTACCTTTGTCTGTGACCTTTTGCACTTTTGTCTCATTCTGAGTGGGTGCTTCCTTCTGGGATGGCTCTTCTTCCTGATCTTGAGTACGAATCCTTTTCCTGGAAGATCCGAGGTCATATCTTCTACTGAACTGTGCTTGCATGAAATTGACAAACTACTTGCAATAGTCATCAATCTCTGGGTCTTCTTCACCTTTAGCCTTCTCTTCTTCTTGTAATGTAATCTCTGTTTCATTACTTTTTTGCAAGGGACATTCTACCTCATCACTATTCAAAAAACCAAGATATGCATCTTCTTGTTCATAGGCAGTGTCTTCAGCAGGACCATCTACCTGACCTTCCAAATAGAGAAAGTGTGGTACCTGATCTTGTTGCTCTTTCCGTTCCCTTTGCGGTATTTGCAGAAGTGGTTTCTTATACTGAGGATTGTAACCCCTATTTGGAGCATTCTGGAAATTCTTAGAGGATGAGTTCTTGGCCTCTAGTTCAAGTTTGACCAGCTTACTTGAAAGGTTCTTAATCATTTTCTTCATTTCTTCAATTTTGTTATCAGCCGAGTCTCTATCTTGGCTAGAAGTAGACACCTCCTCTTTGCCCTTCCTTCTAGCATCTTAGTCTGGTTTTCCCTTTGATTTACCAGTGGAGGCGAAATTTGCTTCCAACTCTAGTGCATCTATTTGAGCATCATCCAGGGTGGCAGGCTTTCTTTCTCTCAGAGAGAAACCGAATTTTGAATCAAAAGCTGCTACGAAAACAACTTTTGCAGCCGTTTGATGAGGTTTCATATCAGCAGGGAGGCTCAAATACAATTTATTAAACCTCTTGATGAACTCTGACACTCCTTCGTTATGTATTTTCTTGAGTGTGTTAAACTCAATAAGACAATGGCCATGATCTTTCTTCTCCCCCCATTTTCTAAGAAAAGTATATTCCATTCCTTCCCAAGTGGTGATAGAATGATCTCCTATTGTCTTAAACCATTTTCGAGCTTCACCATCAAGAGATTGAACAAACAGTCTTAATAACACGTCTAGATGTTCCACATTAAAATTATCTGCAAAAGAGCAAAAGACCTCAAGATGCTTTTGAGCTTCAATCTCATTTTCCCCATTGAAACGGGGTAAGATCTTCAAATACTCCTGTGGCATATCATTCAATACTTGAGGTAATGCCAGGGGGGCATACTTATTCAACAGGAAACCATGAACGTTGGCCATTTGGGGAGGTGGAGGTAGTAGAAGAGTTTGATGTGTAAGAGGAGGAGGAGGTGGAAGTGAGGTGTGAATGAAAATAGGAATGTATTTAACAGCAGCTTGAGATGATGATAGGGAAGACGGAATATTAACAGCAGATACTTCAGTGACTTCTTTGACCTCTTTGGCCTCTGGAGTGGGATGGAATATGTAACGAGTAGTATCTATCGATTCAGCCTCGTCTTTGATTTGGATGTTTCCTCGAGGTAGACTGTATGAGTAATATCCGGTTTCTCCCACAGTGGAGTCGGAACCTTGCACTTGGGCCAGTTGAGAAGAAGAGGATGGAAATTCCTCTAAAGAAAATTCAGGGATCTCCATGTGGATGAATTGTCTTTCCCTCCAACTTCTCCTATGTAGGATCTTCTCTGGGTTAGGCACAAATGGTTTCTTTGGCTAAGACGTATCTGACCTCAGGTGTGGCTTATGAGGAGCCAGGACTGCAAGTAAGTTTATCTGACAAATGATTGTGGAGTCGCCAAGGTGAGGGATCTACAACTCTCAACTCTTCATGCTCACCTTTCTGAAGAGTGAATAAAGATTTTGTCGAGGCCTAGGGATTCGAATTTTCTTAACTTCGTTCCCCAGCAATGGCACCAAAAAGATGTTGTCGACCCTATAGACAGCCTTGAGTTGTAAAAGACCAGTGCCTAGGACATCTTATATAGCAAGGAGCAATAATATTTAACAAGTATAATTAGCAGAACAAGGCTCTTTTGCTATTTCAGTTTTAACAGGAAAGTTCAATGTAGATGGAACTAGAGTATTCGTAACTCAGCATAATGAAAGGAACACTGCAGAGGCAAGATGTGAATTCTCAATATAGATGTGTCAGACAATTCAAAGGTAGTTTTCTATAAGGAGGGCTAGATTCTGAAAATGCTTTACAGAGATAAAAATTAGACGGTATTTGTTGTGTATGAAGAATAGAAGGAATACTAACCACTAATGAGATGAAATCCCATAAAAAGATCTAAACATGAGATGGGCTTATGATAATAAGAATCCATACATGTCTATTTCTTTTAAAAATAGCATCCCATAGCACTTAATATAGAAGAAGTGTGGATGAAGTGGAAAATGAAATAGCATATCATGACTGAGCCATATTTAAAGCACTAGACAGGTTCAACATAAGTATCAATTGTGATAAATTCATACCAGAACCAGTGAGCCACTCGCATTCCAGAGCACGATACAAGAGAAATGGAAATAGCGAAATGAACAACTAAACTATGTCACATAAGGCAGAGTTACAGACTATAAAACACCAAGACCAGAATCCTCATTAAAGATAAAAATCCTTCTCATTTAGACCCAACGGGCTCTTCACATTTGTATTAAAGCTTCAACAAAATGCATACAAAAACTCTTTCACAGCAATTTCTTTCGAAAATCTGGAACCTGTTTTTCTCTTTAGTTGCTGCTTATATAGAAGCCTTGGAGACATGAGCGAGAATATATTTTTGGGAAAAATATCTTCCTCACGTGCTAGTAATCAGTTGGAGGTCTCCATAAAAAATAACCAAAATTCATGATGAGGAATAGGGGCATCTCATCATTTACAGTTAGGCTCACGGCCGTTTTAAACAAAATATTAATCAACAATTTTGACAGAAAGTAAAATGCAGGAGCAGAATGTGAATTCCACTCAAAATTTAAAAGTAACAAAATAAAGTGAAAATAAAAGACCGCTAGGGCTGATTCATGAATTGACAATATTCACTTACGAGATGGAGTCGAGGCGGTCGCTGACACAGGTGGTGGAACTTTTGCTGACGAGTTGGCGACTAGGCTGGCATACCGGGTGCATCTTTGCTGACTATCTGCTACAGGTTCAGGCATTGATGTGAATCCTTCCACCTTGATATAAGCTTCGGTGAGGTCATCAAAATTTGCATTGGTGGGGATTTTGTGCTTTACCAGATGGAGGAGAGAAAATTCTTGGCGGAGCGATGAAACAATGGTCTCAGCTTTTAACCGAGTGGTTTTATATGAAAGTAAATCCGTCCAGTCCATCTCTTCCTTGAGACGTGCTTCGTACCATGATAATGGCTGTAGCACGGTAGGAGTAGTAGGATCCTAGAAAGACGGGAGTCCAACCGCTATGATCTCTGCCCAAACTACATCAAAACGATCCATATTGGCTGCCACCTTTTCTAAGGTCCTTGAAGCTATAATGCGGGCGGACTCTTTATCAATTATCTTCTGACATTCGACGGCATCCTTGAACCTACTTGCTATGCCATGCTTCCCCACATCATCAGACTTCAGTCCTTTCAAAAAAGAGATATAACTTCTGGCATGCTGGGCTCTGCTGGATATATTAGCACTTCCCTCATGAATCTTTCTTTGGAGATAAAGCACAGATGATTTTAATTATTCAATGACTCTTAGGAAATCCCAATGTCCTTTCACCGCCGCGATGATTTCTGACCAAATTATTCTTCTGGCATCCCTAAGGGTGATATTACCCTTCAGGTAGCTATTGAGATCGTTGATGGTCTTCTACTGGTCAGCTTTTTCCTTCTTTTCCTGCTCAATTTCCTTATGCATAGCCTCTATCTTTCTGGGATTTTCAGCCAAGGAAGTTTCCAGCTCAGTGATTCTTAGCCTTGCGGTGCAAGCCTGCTTCTCTAGTGTAGCATTTGTATCCCTCGCTGTAGTCAGCTGCTCGGAAAACGAACTAGTTTCCGGTTGGGCTGGAGGTGGTGCACAACTGTGCGTATCCCAAGTCGTATGTAGTTCCGTCAACCTGCCCTGAAGAACAGCCATTGCTTCTGCCATTTTTTCCTTTTCTTCCTTCTCCTTTTCCAGAGAGTCAGCTAGGTCTGCTTTATCTTTCTCAGCCTGAGCTAATTCAACTGTCTGCACATGGTGGGAGGCCGGTATGCTAATCTCGCATTTCAGAGACGCCACCTCCTTCTGCAATTTCTCGATGACGTAACGCTGTGGGTTCTATTCTCCAGTTTCTTTCCCTTTAATCGGCTCATGGAGAGCACGTACTTGATTCATGAGGGCGCAGGAATTCACCTATTATTTTCTGAGAGTCTCCCTCACTCGGTCGTGCTTAGTCTCCAGTTTTTTCAACGTGATTGTGAGCCGCATTACCTCATCTTTTAACATATCACCAACCACCTAGAACAAGTTACATTTTTCAAGGGATGGCACCTTAGCCATGTCGATCGCGTACTCGAGTGCTCTGTAACTGGTGGTACCTGTATCCGAGTCCAAAATGGCCTCAGCCATAGCCAACACTAGGTGTTCTGTGTCCAAATTCATGGAGGTTGAGATCCTGGTGTGGTATTTTTCCATGTATCCTTCTAGCTCGGCCTTGTACTTATCCCTGATAGCTCTGGCTCTCTTGTCACTATTTTCTGCTTTTTGTGAAGGGGAGAACCTGTTCCTGATGGGCCCACTTCTTCTTCTTCTTGACCTTTACCAGCTTCTCTTCCTGAAGCTGCCTCTCCTCCTTCCCCTGTAGCAGATGAATCTGTCTCCATCTGTGAAAGCAAAAGCCAAGTTTCAAGATTTTCCCTCCACTCTATAAACGGTCTCGTTTCATGTACATAAGGAGTAGATTTGTTCCTCCTTCTTCTGTTAGAGATGATGCCCCTCAAATCGTAGGGCCAAGCCTTCCCTTGCCTAAAATCCATGTCTTGCAGCAACTTCTCAACGATGGGGAGGGCATGTCTTGAATTGACAATAAAAGGGTCGATAGTAATGGGAAGTTTCAGGATGAAACCTTTCTTTGTAGGGAAAAATTGGAGTTGTTCAGATTTCAGGGTCTGCTGAATGTACTCTAGAGCATAAATTCGTCGAACAGGGAACACAGGCAACTGATAAGGGGGAACCTTGGCTCCATAAACCCGAATCTCGGTATAATTGTCATATAGGTACCAATACCTAGTGCTTTGGGCTTTAATAGCTTGTAACCAGCTCTTCATCTCAGGAAAAACCCTAGGTGAGGGAGAGTCATGTATGATAGTGTAGGAAATAGGCATGAACTCATTTAGAAATCTGGAATAACCCACCCTATTTGGTAACTGGTGTGTTGAAAAGCTCCAGTCGAAAACTGGTCGGGGTTGTGAATTTACCTTATACACCCTCTCTAAACCCAAACCCTCGAACTTATCAGCATGCTGATATAGGAAGAGGTAGAAAACCATGGAACAAAAGCGGAAGTGACCACTTTCTGAAAGCTCTTGGAACTGGGTCTGAATGTTAGAGGCCAGGAAACCAGGGATCTCCAGAACTACCCCCATTTGAGACATAACCGTAAGAAAGAGACACACGCCCTGGAAATTCCCCCCAAACCGCCTACACCTAAAAGACCTGCGATGAGAGCGAGTATGGGTTGCACTTCTTCTTTGAACAGACTCAATGGGAAAGGTTCTGCAGAAGGAAGAGACGTGGCCTGGTTGTTGGTTATAGAGGAAATGAAGTCTCTTTGTTGTTCCCATGGCAATTTAGCAAACTGAGGGGTTAAATTCATTTCATTGAAACTGGTATAGCTCTCGCTAGTGGGAAAGTGAAGGGCTTGTCTGATAATGTCAGGAGAAAGAGAAAAAATCCTATTCCCTTGAGCCGAGCAAAACGTGCCTTGATGTTATTTGTAGGTATCTATGAGCCAGCAAATAAAATCGACCACAGGATAGACTGGGGGGTAATTTGACGGTATAGGCCTGATAGAACCACCCTATATCGATCCCTATTCTCGACATGTCGTCTAGAAAGCTCCAGTTTGACACTGCTGATGGGAAAAGGGTATTGCGGATCACAGATTTTGGCTTGCAGGTCTATGAAGGGCTTGAACCTGGGAGGGTTTATGGTTTCACGGACCTGAGGGGTCTCTGGTTTTGTTTTCTTGGGGGTGAGCTTTCCCATGACTGACGTGAAAAATTTTTAAAACAAAAGGAAACTAGAGAGGGTATGAGGGACGGAATACCTGTGCAGTGGGAAATATACTCGAGAAAGCGACACAGGGGTACTGACAGTGACTGGGTAGACTTGGCACTAGGCTCCCACTTTAGTTTATACCGTAGTCGAATACCTGTAAGGTTACTGCAGTAAAATACGGGGGACCGTTATATAGGACTGAGGATTCTTTGGCAAAAGGAAGAATGGTGAAGTAAGTGGGGTGAGCGTCGTAAGGACACTGACAATGGAGCACGCGGCGCATAGGGATTGGGCATTTAACTGCAGGTTGGTGAACATCGCGTGCCGGGTTTACTACTGGTACGGGCCTCGGTACCAGTTCACCTATGGACTTACCTTACCTTTCTGTCGCGTAAGCAACTTGGTTCTCGAAACGTATTCCTCGTGGAATTGTAAAATACATAACATGAAGACTTTAGGGCCCGCACTTCACCTCACCATATAACCTTTACCTTGTGTCCACCCCCATGACATGTCACCATGATTCCGCGCGGGTATGGGTCTCTCACCCCCTTCCGCTCCTTGACCCCCCCGGAATACCACATGTGGAGACTCATTTCAACGTGCATAATATAAAGGCGGGTTGTATTATAATATTTTTCACTTTAGATCTTTTATACCATACCTTCGCTTGTTTACTTCATGCTTGGAGCCTTTACGCCTTTCCATCCCCCTTATAGACATGCATTTAATTATTCGGCCACGTGACCTGGCTTATCATCGTTTCTCTCTAGCCATTATTTAAATATCCACCATGGTAATGACATTCGATGTTTTTTTGCTCAAGGCAATCTGTGGAAATATTTAAAGGTAACCATATGATCAACAACCCTCACTTCAGTCGAAGGTCCGGGTTTTGGCTAGAGTTAAAAGTAATTTTAGGAAAATTCTTGGCATCCATGTTGTATAACTTCTTCTTACACATAAGAAACCTAGTCGTAGTCATGCTTTAAATGGGGGAAAGGCTAGATTCAATAAGGAGGAAATGGTAGGGATTATTTCCTTCAATATTGAGGTTGTACATTATAAAATAATTTTGAATTTATTCAATATTCCGTTGTGATTCGCTGGATATACTGCAACCTCAAACCTCACATCCATGTAAAATAACAAGAGTGATAAGAGTCTCAAAGAGGAGTTTTTTTCTATCCCAAATCCAAATATTTATCGACTTACAACTATTTTCAAGCTCATAGTAAGCTTTCGAACCACCATTTATCCTTTTATCAATGCTATCATTCCAATTGAGGTTATGATGTATGTCAATTCCTAGATATTTGTATGAAGGAAGTTTCTCCAAGGAGATGTCATAAATTAAATTATCTTAGGTGATCCAGGTGGCTCTATGCACCCTCAAGAGACCAAGAGGGCTTAGAAATGATCAAAATTAAAAGTTGTCAGAATGATTTTGAACTAGGATAATGTTGTAGTGCTCGTCGCCCCAATGCCAATGGTGTGAACGACCCTAAAATCCGAGTATGTATGAGAAATTTAACGCAGTTTAAAGTTTGTACCAAAAATTTAAAAAAAAAAGTCAAAGTCAACATTCTACCACGTTGCAAGCCGTATGGATGACATGTGGTAGGCCTAGTGGGATGCACAAAGCTAATGTGCCAGCCTAGTCAACAAAACAGGTGGACCCACAAAAAGGTGATGTGGTAGCATCACAAGTCGACACATGGCAAGTAAGTGGTAGAGGTGGCATATGATGTGGACCAATGAGGGCTTGCCACATGGCCCAATCACATGGTGTCAAATGGCACCTCAAATTTTTCCCAAGTGGCCTTGGATGGTGAAACCTCCATTTTTTGTCTTATTCTCATGTTTTTGGGAGTTGTTACAATATGAACATACGAATTCCATATATTATATAGTTTGAAAAAACTATATTAAAACTAAAATTGGGCTTTAAAACGATATTGGGAGTCAATGGGATTTGAACCCAAAACCTCCCAACAACAAGTATCTTAATATGATTATGCCAACCAATGTGCCAACCTCACACTTTCTCTTATTCACCCTCACACTTTGTTATAAAATGCCATTCAAATGGTTTAAGGAAACCATGGAGAACGATGGAGAATACATGAGAGATGAGGGCATAGGGAGGCCAATGGAGCCGTAATCAAAGCGGAGGCAGAACGTGGAGCAGATTGGTGCATAATTCAACAAATAATAATTTTTTTATTTGCAGGTGCGGAACCATGAGCGGCCAGAGGGGCAAAACCTTGCCCAAGGAATCTTAAGGGGCATCAAAAAGATTCCTTGAGGCCCAAAACTTCTCAGAGTCAGAATTTGACAAATTTTATGTCGATTTTACACTCTCGGCGACAAGAATCCAATGGCGATGTCTGTTTCAACAGTAGAGCTTCTCCTTTTCATCCATTTTCTAGATTGGAGTGACGGTGTTAGATTCTCAAGTGTGGACAGCCGATTTTATGCCTCTCAACGCCATGAATTCGATGGTACAACCAGATTTAGCAAATGAGCATCCACTTCTTCAACCAACTTCAGGGGTTGAGGTATATGCAGTATTGATGTCATTTGCTTCTTTCATTATTAACTATGAGATGTAATATGTTGTTTAGATCCCTGCTTGATGTATGTTGCAGGATCTATGTTACGACTTCATGTGAGATGTTTTCGCCATGGATTGTTATGTTTGATTGAGATCCCTATGTAACCTTGATGAAGGGATCCTCATTGTCACCTGGTGTGAGATTATGTCATGTTGATAGGAGGCTTGTTGTGAGTGAGAGTTCTTGTAGCGAAACATCTCGTGGAGAGACAAGCCACTCATGTTGAGGGAATATATCCTTGTATGAAAGAAAACATATTCCATGTACATCATCACCATTTCTAGCACTATAAGAAGCGGCCTACCCCATATTGACACTGGGCCCGGAGACGTAGCCCACGCTGGGTGAACTCCATTATAAAATGTCTCATGTTCTTATGTTGTTGATCTTCGTCATGTTTCCTCTTGCTTAAGCATGAATATGTGTTATTTGAATTCTCTTTTCAATGAAATTCTAACCACATCGCAGAAGTGAAAGATCACGTGTAAATCCAGTAGCTAACGGACCCAGATCAAGATGGTATCAGAGCGGTCTTTTTGCTAATGTGAATTGCGATCGTGAACAACGATTAAACGTGCAGCAATGGAGGATGACAAAGACATGTACCAGGCCATGTTGAGGATGTCCAAAATGGTGGACATAATGTATGACACTTATGAGAAGGGAATAGAGGAAGAGGAGAAAGAAAGATCAAATAAAGATGCTTCATCCACATCTTCCAATGCTTATGGATCTTTTTCATTGCCTTCATCGTCTTCTCATCATTCGAATGAGGAGATCAACCAAAGTCTTCAAGAAGATAATTTTCAATTAAGGAGGCTACTATGAGAAGAGGAGGAGAAGCAGAGATTGCAGCTTCAGATGTGAGCCACAGAAGAGGCCTTGGAGAAGTTGAAGTGCAACTAAGGCTTAAAGAATCCTTCACGGCCTATTTCTGAATTGAAAACTGAGGTAAACAATGTTGATTGTTATTCAGTTTCATCTTCACATGCTATCATTTATGTGGGAAACGTGGAGATACCCATTACAGGAATTGGCATGAGACTCCTTACCAAAATGGGGTATAAAGAAGGAGGAATTGGTGTGAATGGCCAAGGCATAACTCAGCCATTGGAGGTTGTGCAGCGACCTCAATTTACATGTTTGGGATACATTGAAGGACAATGCTCAAAGGTGTCAAAAGCTTCCAATGCATGGTTGAAACCTTTGGGGAAAGAGAATGATGGGAGCACTTCAACATCATCCTATGACATTGCACATTGTAGAGAAAGAGTTGACGTAATATCTCATCCCCATGATTGCACCAGAGACCAACAAGAAAGGTATGACAATTATTATTATTCTAATGTTCATTTCGATTACAAGCATGTCGCTAACAATGAACATAAATCTTGGCATCGAAAATCATGTAGTTTTTGTGGATTACATAACCATGTATTTGTTGAGTGATGGAAGAGAATGGCAGCATGAAAGAGGATGAGATGCGAACGGCCTTCTCCGCCACAGGAAAAGAAGAAGGTAAAGCAAGTCTAGAGGAAGAAGACTTATTCCAGTCATTGTGACAGAAGTGGCCATCAAAGAATCATGTGTTGGAGGCTCCATCCAGGGAAACGTCTCAAAGAAAAAGTGTTTGTGCATGAACCAGATGAAACAATTTTTCGACAAGAAAATCCGCCACTGGAAGATAACCCATTCACTTTGATAAGTGAGAGATGATTTTTCTAGATGTGTTAGCTTATTTTGGCCTTAATTTGTAAATCATGTGTTGCAATTTAAAATGAAAAAGTGATGATGTGTTTTCTATCACTTGTTAAGCGAAAATGATGTTTTGGCCTTATATCTTGGGTATCGATTCCATTTTGTTGTAAAATTGACCACAGAGTATGAGTTATAAACTTGTGGCAAGTATGGGATGCTTAGGTCATAGTTGGTCGTGTAATTGAGCATGTAATTTCAAAAATATTGTGTTGCAAGTTTGCAGAGGATTTAGGTGTCGGTTCATCGCTTATGGCTCTGAAGAACAAGGTGAAGGAGAATGAAGGGTGACTTTTCAGGACACTTGTGGTGCAGACAAGGTACAAAGCAGCTGCAGGTTTTTTTCATGCTTTTGGTGGACCAAAAGTGCCTCAGTGGGAAGGATTGATCCAGGTAGCTCCACACACCCTCAGGAGACCAAGAAGGCTCATAAATGGTCAAAATTAAAAGTGGTCATAATTATTTCAAACAAGGACAAGATTTTAGTGTGCATAGCTCCGATTCCAATGGTGCGAATGACACTCAAATCTGATTTTGCATGACAAAGTTATTGTAGTTTGAAGTTTGTACCAAAAAAAAAACAAGTCAAAGTCAACATTCTGCCATGTGGCAGGCCGTATGGATGACATGTGGTAGGCCTAGTGGGACCCACAAAGCTAATGTGGAAGCCCAGTAAAAAAAATAGGTGCACCCACAAAAAGGTGATGTGGCAGCACCCGAAGTCGTCACATGGAAAGAAGGTGGTAGAGGTGGCATATGATGTGGAAAAATGAGGGCTTGCCACATGGCCCAATCACATGGTGCCAAATTACACCTCAAATTGAGCCCAAGAGGCCTTGGATGGTGCAACCTCCATTTTTTGTCTTATTCTCATGTTTCTGGGAGTCGTTATAATATGGACATACAAATTCCATATATTATATAGTTTGAAAAAACAATATTAAATCTAAAATTGGGCTTTAAAAAAATATTGGGAGTCAATGGGATTTGAACCCAAAACCTCCCAACAACAAATATCTTAATATGATTATGCCAACCTCACACTTTGTCTTATTCACCCTCACACTTTGTTATAAAATGTCATTCAAACGGTTCAAGGAAACCATGGAGAATGATGGAGAATACATGAGAGATGAGGGCACAGGGAGGCCAATGGAGCTGTGAGCAAAGTGGAGGCAGAACGTGGAGCAGACCGATGCATTCTTGAATGAATAATATTTTTTTTTATTTGCAAGTGTGAAACCATGAGTGGCCAGAGGGGCAGAACCTTGCCTAGGGAATATTGAGGGGCATCAAATACATTCCCTGAGGCCCAAAACTTGTTGGAGTTAGATTTTGACAAATTTTATGTCGATTTTACACCTCTGAGCAACACGAATCCAATGGCGATGTTAGTTTTAGCATAAAAACTTCGCATTTTCGGACATTTTCTAGATTGGAGTGATGGTGTTAGATTCTCAAGTGTGGACAGTTGATTTTATGCCTCTCGACGCCACGAATTTGATGGTGCAATCAGATTCAACAACTGAGCAACCACTTCTTCAGCCAACTTCAGGGGTTGAGGTATATGCATTATTGATGTCATGTGCTTCTTTGATCATTAACTATGAGATGTAATATGTTGTTTAGATCCCTGCTTGATGTATGTTGTGGGATCTATGTTTCAACTTCATGTGAGATGTATTCGACATGGATTGATATGTTTGATTGAGATCCCTAGGTAACCTTGATGAAGGGATTTTCATTGTCACTTGGTATGAGATTATGTCATGTTGATAGGAGGCCTATTGTGAGTGAGAGTTCCTGTAGTGGAACGTCTCATGGAGAGACAAGCCACTCATGTTGAGGGAATATATCCTTGTATGATAGAAAGCATAGTCCATGTACATCATAACCATTTCCAACACTATATGAAGCGACCTACCCCATATTGACACTGGGCCTGGAGACGTAGCCCACACTGGGTGAACTTTGTTATCAAATGTCTCATGTTCTTGTGTTGTTGCCTGTCGTCATGTTTCCTCTTTATTAAGCAAGCATATGTGTTATTTTAATGCTCTTTTCATTGCAATTCTAACCACATCACAGAAGTAGAAGATCTTGGGTAAATATGATAGCTGACGAACCCTTATCAATAGGTGATACTTTTTTATTTAATTATCACGATTTTATATTTGTGAGTATTTATATTTATATCCATCTTGGAGCAGAAATATTAGAGAATTCAAATTTTATTTCCAAGATTGTATTGGTTCCTTGCAAAAAGAACAATATTGTCCACGTAAAAGAGAAGAGTTATGACCAGTTAGCATGGGGCCAACACAACCTGCATATTCCAAACACTCTTCTAACTTATCAATGTATATGCTAAAAATGGTAGGGGACAAGGGGCATAGTTGCTTGAATCTGATATTTTATTTTATTTACTTCGAATAACCCTCATTGGTTCTAGTTGTTAGTGTTAGTATTTGCATACTTCCACCAGGGATCAAAACACATTTTTCATGTGCATCTTAGGTGTCCCATTCTAAATAAATTTTCAATCATTCCATTAGGTCATGATATAAAATTGTTCCATTAGTGGTTGTCCTTGTCAAGTGTCCCATTTTCCTTCACAAGCATGTGCCTGCTGACCCTCTTCCATGTCTTCATCATGCTGAAAACAAGTCTGCTCTCATTTCACTTTTAGTCAAAATCACTCGTTGAGTCAATTTCTTTCATTTCCCATTAGGTCACTAGGGTTTCATTAGGTCAAATCAATGCATTGTCTCATTTTCAATAAAGGGTAGCAGAAGGTGTGAACGTGACCCAAGATAAACTCATGATTTTCTTTAGTAAGTTAAAATGTAATAAGCATTTAGTCTCCCAAAGGCTGCCAACTCAGAAATCCACATGCCAACACATCAAATGTTAAAGGGAGTTGTCTTTTCCCAAGGGTGCCCAAGTCATCATTGTTCATAAGCACTAAACCCTAATTTCCTCTCCCACTAAGCTAGGTTTTTCTATGAAAAAGAGGCATATAAGAAGGGGAGCCATAAGGTAGGTCATATCAGTAAGTATGAGGCTATTCCAACTCATAAGATCATCTCTCCATCATTTTTTAAGAAATCATTCCAAGAATCAAGCCATTTGCCACTCATAGGGCCAATTTCGCTTTAAACTATGTTTTCGACCAAACATAGATGAATTTGACAAATTTCAGAGAGGTTTTTTTCCATAATAGGCCAAGGAAGAAAAAAATCCTTCAGTTTTTACACATGTATCATGGTTTTTAAGCAATGTCAAAAATACAGGTGCTACAAGAGGTTTGATGCACTTCTCAAGTGACCTTGGGAAAATCAATTTTCTCATAGCTGGAGTGTCCAAATGACTTTCTTGATGAGTCAAATGAAAACTATACTGGAATGGATTTCCAATTAGCTATCATAAGCTCAATTTTGAGTTGAGGAAGGCCTCCAAACGTTGCATGCACCAGCACTCTACATTTTTGCACCCTCATTCAGCACTTTTTGACCAGTGTTGGAAAATCAACTTTTGACATGTAAAAGAAACTCCAATCAGAAAAAAAAAGGCATATTTGGAAATTATACAAAATAATATTTCCAACGAGCTATCATGGGCCCAATTTGGACACCGAAAAGGCCTTCAAATGTAGTGTTTAAAAAGGTGTTGCACTGGCGTTGCAAGTTTGATTGATTTTTATTGGAGCCTCCAATGGAAAAATGGCCACCATCATCATGTTCATAATGATGAATACATCAACCATATAAAGTTTTAGAAAATTTGGAGGAGAACTGGTCCCCCAAAATTTCAAAATACCACCAAATTTTCATGTTTCTGCCTCCTTTTTGACCTTGGCGTTGCGCTTTTACCAGTCTTGGGAGATTCAATTTTTGATAAGGAAAATGAGCATAATTTTGTAAAATGGAGGCATATTTGGAAACTAGACTCAGATACATTTCGAATGAGCTATTATGAAGATGATTTGGACACCGAGAAGGCCTCCAAAAGTTGCTTGCAAAATAGGTTTTTTTTCGTGTCATGGCGCTGTGCTTTTGCTAGGAAAATTGTATTTTCATCATTTTCAGTAAATTTTGAATTTTTGCTTGCTTGTATTTGATGTTTAAAGAATTTTCATACCATATTATTTGAAAGGTATAAATAATCTTGTCCACCCTTAATATTATTTCAGAAATGTTGTAAACATGTTGATAGTTTTATTGAAAATCTTGAGAATTTTTATGGAGATGATGAATTCATGGATGATGAGATCATGAAAGCCCTGTATGAAAATCCATTTCAGCAGCATAAAGAAATCTTAGAGGATACTTATCAAGATGCTCGGGAAATTTTGTAGCAAGCTAAAGATCTTTGTACAGTTGAAAATGATGGAAGATGAGGTCTTATTTTAGATCTGATTGCAACAGAAGATGATATGCAGGAAAATTAAGTTCCAATTTCATATTATGGTAAAGTCAAGTTAGTTGATCGATATATAGATTCAAATTATAATGATGAAGAGTATGTTGTTCCGGATCCCATGAGGGAGAGATCTATTGTCGAGATCACCTCGAAAGAAGAAAAAAAATTATTGACCCAAGTGTTCTCATCCCATCAGAACAAAATCTTCAGAAAGAGGTAATCCAGTACCTTTGTGAAAAACGATATGAGATCTTTGTTCAATTAAGTGAAAAATATTCTTTGGATAACTCTGCAGTAAATGATAGAAATGCCAGTTTTAAGGTTTATGAACAATCCAAAGTTTTCCCTCTTATGACTGATGAGTGTGATGAGAAACATGACAATCTGGTTGCCATGTCATATGAAGATGATCAACAATGTATTAAAATTGTAGAGGACCATGGCATTGAGGATTGTCATTTAGATTTTTATTCTCATGTTTCATGTTTAGAATTTTTATTTCAAGAATAAATTTTCTCACCTACTTTTTCATAAGTTTTTGACGACTGAGAACACACTCCTGCTAAGGTACATTATGAAGAGAGATCATTATCGAGAGAAAAAGATACCTTGTTTCTTCTAGATCATCAAGAGGTAAAATTTCATGTTTTTCAGGATCCGGTGGCAAATCTATTGCATTCAATAGTGAAGGTAATTATTGCATTATTCAGTGATGATGGAGATCATTGTCAGCTATGTTTTTGGTTGCCCAATTGTAAATATTTATTGTTGTCCAGAAAATCTGATTGGGAGAATCAATCAAGGAGGCATTCGCTTGATTGGTTACACTAGCATTTTGATATCACCTGATTGTACATATGATTTCAAAAAGCAGGTGGTTTTCATTAGGATTTGAAGCCCTCAAGTCTCGGTGATGTACTGCCATAAATAAGTAGGGTAAGTTCAATTTTTAAGTCTTGTTTCAGTCAGTCTTGATTCAGTTTAGTTTATTGAGTCAATTTTCTTTCAGTATTCAGTTAATCTTTAGCTTTTGACTCCATGCCCAATGGATAGGCACTTGTTCTACGGTGTTCTTGGCACCTCCAAGGAGCTACCATCCCCAGCTGGAGCCAATGTTAGTGTCAGTATTTGCATACTTCCACTGGGATCAAAACACATTTTGCATGTGCATCTTAGGTGTCCCATTCTAAAGAAATTTTCAATCATTCCATTAGGTCATGAATTGTTCCACTGGTGGTTGTCCTTGTCAATTGTCCTATTTTCCTTCACAAGCATATGCCTGCTAACCCTCTTCCATGTCTTCATCATGCTGAAAACAATTATGCTCTTATTTCACTTTTAGTCAAAATCACTCGTTGAGTCAGTTTATTTCATTTCTCATTAGGTCACTAGGGTTTCATTAGGTCAAATAATTGCATTGTATCATTTTCAGTAAAGGGAAGCAGAAGGTGTGAAGGTGACCTAGAATAAACTCATGATTTTCTTTAGTAAGTTCAAATGTAATAAGTATTTAGTCTCCCTTTGTATTGTTCTTGGAATGATTTCTTAAAAAATGATGGAAAAATGATCTTATGAGTTGGAATGGCCTCATAATTACTGATATGGCCTACCTTATGGCTCCTCTTCTCATATGCCTCTTTTTCATAGCAAATCCTAGCTCAAAGGGAGTTGTCTTTTCCCAAGGGTACCCAAGTCATCATTGTTCACAAGCACTAAACCCTAATTTCCTCTCCCACTGAGATAGGGTTTGCTATGAAAAAGAGGAATATGAGTAGAGGAGCCAAAAGGTAGGCCATATCAGTAAGTATGAGGCCATTCCAACTCATAAGATCATGTTTCCATCATTTTTTAAGAAATCATTCCAAGAATCAAGCCATTTTCCACTCATAGGGCTAGTTTCGCTTTAAACTATGTTTCCGAACAAACAGAGATGAATTTGACAAAAGTGAGAGATTTTTTTGTCCATAATACGCCAAGGAAGAAAAAAATCCTTCATTTTTTACATAGGTATCATGGTTTTTGAGCAATGTCAAAAATACAGGTGCTACAAGAGATTTGATGCACTTCTCGAGAGACCTTGCGAAAATCAATTTTTCTCATAGATGGAGTGTCCAAATGACTTGTTTGATGAATCAAATGACAACTAGACTGGAAGGTATTTCTAATGAGCTATCATAAGCTCAATTTTGAGTTGAGGAAGGCCTCAAAAAGTTGCCTGCACCAGCACTCTGCATTTTTGCACCCTCATTCATCACTTTTTGAACAGTCTTGGGAAAATAAACTTTTGATAGGTCAAATTAACTCCAATCAGAAAAAAAGGTATATTTGGAAAGTATACAGAATAATGTTTCCAAATAGCTATCATGGGCTCAATGTGGACACCGGTAAGGCCTCCAAATGTAGTCTTCAAAAATGTGTTGCGCTGGCACTACACATATGACTGATTTTGACAAAAACGCTTTTTACTGCAGCAGAATGGAAAAATTTCCACCACCATAATGTTCATAATGATGAATACATCAACCCTAGCAAGTTTTAGAAAATTGGGAGGAGAACTGGTCCCCCAAAAATACAAAAAACCACCAAATTTTCATGTTTCTGCCTCCTTTTTGACCTTGGCACTGCACCTTTACTAGTCTTGGGAGATTCACTTTTTGACAGAGTAAATGAGCATAATTTTGGAAACTGGAGGCATATTTGGAAACTGTACCGAGAGATATTTCCAATGAGCTATCATGGAGCTGATTTGGACACCATGATGCCCGAGCTACCTCACTTAACCCACATTCACTCTCTATGCATATAACAACAATGCACTCTCCAATGTTTTACCCAAATAATTTTAAATCTGGGCGCTCTAACACTATGCGGAAGCTTTTATACTCCAACCTCAGATTTGGAATATTTAAAATCAATCTCTTATGGTTAATGAACCCATATCTCCACTATGCATAAAATGCACATACCCAGTTCTATTCTCTTTCTCGACAATTTAATTTAAAATGCAGAACCCTTCAAAACCTATGGTTCAACCGAAGTATAACTTCAACGCATATAACATGCTCTCGCCTTATAATCTACCAAGGTTTGGCTTTGGTTTCACCCATACACTAAGGCAGCATAACGTTTCGGGCCCACATCAACTATATATGCCCGCGGCTGTTATTACCATATATATATCAACATTTCCTGAATCAAAGGTTATAACATATTAATAAGACGACGTATAATTTCGACCCTTTCAACCCTTTTATACTAAGTACCCAAGTCTTTAACGTATGATAATTAAACCATAATATGTTCGGGCCCCACCTTTCAAATGTTTAATAAACACGTACCAGTGCAAAACGTCGAGCCATACCTCGGCTTATCACCCTCACAACTTTATTTGTGACTGTCGTTTGATCTCCCACAACTCGAATCCGATAGGATTCACACTTTTTTCCGAGTAGGATCTTAACGCCCAATTAAGATGCGAAACTTGCGGTTTTCAAAAACCGCCCAAGCCACGTGTCGGCCCTAGAGGTGTATCGCACTTTTTTTTCGAATTCCGCTTACTGCTTTCAAACTTTTCGAAAACCATAAATGGTTTTTTTTCGACCCACCTTTACTGTTGCTCAAAGTTCCGCTTCTCCATTCAATGTTCCGTCGCGTCTTTACTTCCAGGCATTCATTCGACACAATTATTTTAATGGAGTCTTCAATGCCCAACTCTATTCCTCCCGGATAGTCTTTCACTATACTCCCGATTTTCAACGCTCCAACACATCTTGGTGTTATCTTCCACTCGACAACACTTAACACAGATTATGCCAATAACTGTTACACAGAAATTTTTCACCGTCCCTGCAATTCCCCATCCCGCACAATTGGAGGGCTCATTCCATGACCTGTGAGTAGTGACATGACTTGAAACCACTTTCATGGCATCCCTTTGAACATGAGCTTTCATTGTCCTGAAGACAACTCCTTGTGAAAAACCCTAAAAACACCCCTTTTTGCATTGGCGCGGGTAGCCAGTTCATTACCCGCGCCAACGAGGGAAATCCTTCAAAGAGGGTGTGCCAATTGGTGCTCTGTCTCAGAGTCACACTCGCGCCAGCCATTTTAAGGAGTGTTTTTTAAAAATAAATGGTGAAAGTTTCGTCCTAACCAATCCATAAACTGGCATCTAATTTGAGTTGGGAGGTTTGGCTCCAGATCTCCATGTAGAGGAAGTGGTTTGCCACCTCTCATGGAAGCTTCCTTGAGGATAGGGCCAATCCCATGATTATAAGGATCCCAACTCCCCTTCCTCCATCTATAAAAGCTTGCTCATCTCCTTTGCAAGCTAGTCTCCAAGTTCCCAAGAGCCATCAGAGCCTTATGCTGCAAGAGCCTTGATTCATTCCCTTAAGGCCAAATCCAAGCAAGGAGATTATTGTCGATACATCCGAAGAGAGAGGCTTGTCCCATCCCCGACAGGCTTTGTCGAGACATGTTCCGCTGGCGACCCTCCGAAGGAGAATTCAGCGTCAGGGATATGGTTGTATTCTTCTTTGATTGATTAATGATAAGCGACTATTGGTTATGGTTCCACTCTTGTTCTTAATGATGATCATGAGTTATGTCTTCTCTGACTGACATATAGTTGTATATACTAGATTTTATGCTTGCGTTTTTTTTTTTTCTTGCGTGTGCAGGTGTTCGATCACAGAGATCATGAGGATTGTGATCTACCGGAGCTAAGGAATGGGAGCGCTACTTTCTCTACAAGCGACAGCGTTGGATTCCAGGTAATCCTTCATCGCTAGTTGGTTTACTTGCAATTAGGAACCTGCACTATAGCGTGAATGATTTTTTCTAGACCCGGTCTGGGCTAGTAGGGATCGCCTCTGTCCGCAGAGGGGATTTACCTCCACAACAATAACCAAGGAATTCCAAGAGATCAGAATCCTATACATGCAGAGTTAATCGAACCCACATAATTCAATTAAAGTTCAAGGAACGAATAGGCTCATCATGCATAGATTAACAAATTAGGTCCCTCAATAGTAGAATGACTTAGGACCAAAAGGAATCGAACCCTCCTTCAACGGAGACTAAAGGAATTCGATTCGCTTCAGATTTTCATGCAATACATCATATGTAAATCCAGATAGGCAATTAAATGCTTGCTAGAATCGATCCTTTCAGTGATCGATTCACTCAATTGCAACCAAATTGAAACACACGCAAATTCATACAATCAGTCAATACACATATACTTCAGACTAATTTCCTTCATCTATATGAAATCAATTACAACAACCTGCTTGGTTCAGGCCGGATATTCAATTCAATGGCCCTTTTCACAGCTACTTGACACTCTACACTACGTTGCTCTCTCCTACTCTAAAGATGCTTACATTTATACAAATTGATCAGGAATCGATTCAGTTTCTTCGATGACTCAACAGACTTGGAATTCTCCAAAGTCCTAAATTTAGCCTAAATCCCTGACTAACTAAACTGACTCTTCACCTTCTCAACTTAATCAACTTACCTCATGTTCTCTAGTGGTTAGAGAAAATTTACAATTCCTCGCCATTTTATTCAAAATACTAATATTTACATGAGAATTTAAAAACATAAGACCCCCCCTAGGTCTTATAAAAGTACAAAGTATTTCTAGAGCCTAATGCCCCTGCATCAGACTCCCAAGGTTCAAATTGTTCATGATCTCCTAATCATGTGTCTTTAATCTCTGCCTCCTGGATCCCATACTCGGTTTTGCTTTTGTAAACAGCTGCATCATCATTCAACTGCATTTCTCCCGGTCTCCATATCTTGTTCCGTAAAACACCTCTAGCTATACTTTCACAATCCCTTCTTGTCTTTCCTTTGCCAAAACTCTCCTGCCTTATTGCTGCTGTCTGCTACTTCTGAGACACCTTCATCATTAGTCTTCTGATGCATTCAATCTCTATGTCCAGTTTATCTTCTGTCTGGAAATCTCTTTGCCCACTGCTGTTGCTTTCAACTTCTGCTAACTCAACTGCTTTTGCTGTTGCTGCTGATACTGCCCTTCTTGCTACCAACATTGATGTTGCTGCCACCAATGTTGTCCCAAATCTTACCTCCTCGATTGCTGCTTCAGCTGCTGCTTCCTCGATTGTTGCTCTAGCTGCCACCATGGGTGTTGCTGCCTCCCAAACTTCTTGTCCCTCTGCAAAAAATTTCTTTTGTTCATCATCTTCAAATTCACTCTTAGAAAACAATTCATCATTTAATTTTCCACCTGCAGTAACATACTCATTCAATATACTAGTAAACATAATTAAATTTGTCAAACTAGTATTTGCGCCTCTTCCTTTCACAGCTTCAGGCATCTTTACTTCAGTGTTTTCCATTTCTTTCTCTTCTTCCAATGTTTCCAACAAACATTGCAGCCATAGCTTCTGTACTTGTTTCATTCTTCAGCATGCTGTAATTCATTCTCAGCATCTTTTTCTTCTTCTTGGGAAATCTTCAACAATTGCCTCTCATCATCTTGATTGATTCTGGAAATCAAACCAAGTTCTTCAAGTTCTGCATTTTCATCTTCTTTTAGAATAAAATCCTGATTCTTCATCACTGTGTCAGTTTTTGTAATCTGCCCCACAGTCTGCTCTCCAATCTTCTCTTGGCTATTCAAACAAGCCAAATCGTCCTTGTCATCAGTAAAATGTTTCTGCATATGAGACATGATTGTATCATCTTCTTTTTGCAACAATTTTTTATCTCCCAAGACAATTCCAAATGATGGATTGTCTTCTGCATCACCTGTAAACATAAACAAATTGTCAGTGTTAAAATCACAAGACCCAATGGTCTCAGTTGATGACCCAGTCACCAATTATTCTCTCTGTGGTTCTAAGTCTATTTCAAGACTCAGAAATTCTTCATGGTCCTTCTCCTCAGCTGCCAGAGTTATCCCCATTGTTCCAGTCACCATGTTGGGATGATGACCCTTCACTATGTTCTTAGCCAACATAGTTTCTCTTTCATTTAATTCTCTAACATTTTCCATTCGCTGTTCTTCTTTGTCTGCATGATTAACACATGAATCATAAACCTTAAAATTACAAGGCTTCAATACCTTCTTCTCCTTCCCTGACAACACATCAGTATGTAGTTCCGAGTTTTCTTCCAACCCCTTTGTCAGCATATTAGTATGCTGATCTGCATCCTCCATGAAACTGTCAGCTAGTCTCTCCTTCTCTCCATCATCTGCTTCATGAACACTATCCATGAAGACCTTCCTGCTCTGTTTCCTCAGAAAAATATCTCATGCATAGGTCCTCTGCTTCTCCAATTTTCTCCTTTGAAAGTCCAACCTCCTATACAACCCAACAACTTCAATTGGAGTAGATTTCGAGAACCTTACACAACCTTTTATACCTTTGCTTGTTCTTGACCAATCATCTGCTGGTCCTCCTCTCTCTGCTTCAATGCTCTACTAAATATTCTCATTGGACTCTTCTGTCTTCATGTCCTCTTGAGATCTTGCTATCTCAGCATTGATCTGAACATATTTCAGATTCAATTTCTCCTCCTCAACAAACCTTACAGCTTGCTCATCTCCCTGTGGTGTACCTGAAAACATACACGACTCTTTAGTTTTCAAATCACAAGACCTTTCAGTCTTGCTTTCTTGCTCAAGCACTTCCCTTCGAACAGGTCTGCATGTGCAATCTTCAAATTCCATCCTTGGCTCAAGACTTGAGTTCTTCTTCCTCTGTAAAACCTGTCATCACCTCACAATTTCCAGGTTCAAAAATACAATTCTTTACCTCATCCAGCTAATCTGGACCTGTCCAACAACTCAGGAAATCATCAATGATATCCTCTTCAGCAAGAAAAACTTCTTGTTGCCTTAAGTCTTCACCATGTCTTACAAGATCTCTTGCAGATCTCCATTCTTCACCTGTACTCTGTTATGCTTCACAACCAGAAATTTCTTTTCTCAACTCAGCTGCTCTGAGTTCTTCTCTCAACAAGGAAATCTCCTTTTGCCTCAACCTCAACTGTAATGGTTGCTAATTCACTCTCTTCTTCATGAGTCAACCAACTCTCTGGCCCTCCTCCCTCATCCTTTCTAGTTTATAAAACTGCTTACTGATCTCATCTATCTCTTTCCAATACTCTGCATCAGTTAACTACTGCCTCATGCCATTTTCCTTGGCATCTGCTTTCTCCTTTCTGTTGTGGCCTCTCTCAAAACCTCTGCAATCTCTTCTATGACTATCAGTAGTCATCTTCTCCTCCATGATTTCTTCACTCACAAGCTGCACTAAGCCTCTGCAATAGCAAGCTCTCTTGCTGCAACTTACCTCACCAATCCTTTCCTCCGGATCTGGGCTTTTGGCAAGTACTGGTCCCCTATCTGCTGGAACCCTTTGAGCACTCTCTTCTGCTCTCTCTAGGTTTCACTCTGCAACTTCTCAAGAACACATCTGTTCTTCTTGCCTCCAACCTCTGTTGGGAATTCTCCAGGTTTTGCCACACTTTCTTTTTCACCTTAGAATCCTCTACTGGACTCTTTTATCACTGCTCTCAAAGCTGTGATCTGCCTTGCTGAGATTTCTTCAATTGCCTGCAATCTGAATTCTGCAAACAATTCTTCAAACCATAGTTAACACTGCTCATCAACTCACCTTTTCTTGAGAACACTGCAATTGTCCTCCTTGTCCAACCTTTAGTTGAATATTAGGTTTACTGCCATCATCATCAAACTCTGTCTTCACTTTTTAGCAACCACAATTTTGCAATTACAATTCCAAATCAGATTTAAAATTATCTTACCTGCAAGATCCCTGCACGATCTTGTTCTTCATTCACTTTTGCAAATCCTGTTCACTGCAACCCTGTGTATCTTTGCATATCAGATTTCAGAATCTGATCCTCTTTCTCACCACACCTTCAGATTTAATTACAAAATCCTTTACTTCAAACAGAGCTATCCTTCATCCTCTCAACACATGCACTGCATCTCTCTTCAAATCTGCAATCACTTCTTAAACAGATTTAAACTTCAAACTTCCTCCACCAATTCAGTACACATGCATTTCAAAATTTTATTTCAATGAGCTATTCCAGATTTGATACCACTTGATGCTTGAGCTACCTCACTTAACCCACATTCACTCTCTATGCATATAACAACAATGCACTCTCCAATTTTTTACCCAAATAATTTTAAATCTGGGCACTCTAACACTATGCGGAAGCTTTTATACTCCAACCTCAGATTTGGAATATTTAAAATAAATCTCTTATGGTTAATAAACCCATATCTCCACTATGCATAAAATGCACATACCCAGTTCTATTCTCTTTCTCGACAATTTAATTTAAAGTGCTGAACCCTTCAAAACCTATGGTTCAACCGAAGTATAACTTCAACGCATATAACATGCTTTCACCTTATAATCTACCAAGGTTTGGCTTTGGTTTCACCCATACACTAAGGCAACATAACTTTTCTGGGCCACATCAACTATATATGCCCGCGGATGTTATTACCATATATATATCAACATTTCCCGAATCAAAAGTTATAACATATTAATAAGCCAGCGTATAATTCCGACCCTTTCAACCCTTTTATACTAAGTACCCAAGTCTTTAACGTGTTGGCAATATGATGCAATATGTTGTCCTTGATGGCAACCTACTTGATGAAGTTGGCCTTGATGGAAACCTACTTGATGAGTTGCCTATGATAAGTAACCTATGTGCTAAAGATGTAAGAATGATGTATCTACAGATCAGTTCAGATGTGACAGAGAAAACAATTCTAGTAAGTGCCAGAAAAATGATAAATATAATATGTTACAATATATATGCTACTTTTGTGAAGGCAACCCGCGTATATACTCTAATTTTGTGAAGGGAACCCGCGTATACATTTAGGGTTAGCATATACGCAGTTTTTATGAGGCGAAGTTGCGTATACACGCGGATACGCATGCTCAAAGTCACGTATGCCTTTTGCGCTCTAAAAGCTATGATACCTAGGGGCATTACCATGGTATTGGCCCACTGTATTGAGTGCTGGATTATCTATTTGATCCCATCCAGGAATACCATCGGAAGTTGTGTGGTTTTGACTCATGGTATTGATAAAGGCTAAATCTATATAAGGAGAAGAAGATCATTGTGCAAGGGTGTGCATGAGTAAGGGCTGTTGATGAATAAATATCTCTAAGGATTATCTGCATGAATGAAATATGTTCTTAATTGATAGATCTGAATCTATAATGCACCCATGGATCTGAGGATGGTTCAAGATCTCTAGATCTGATGATGATAAATCTCTAGGATGATCTGCAGCAGAAGAAATGGTGAAGATCTGGCACAAAGTCTGCTAAAGATAATGAAGAAATCTGGGTAAGTTTATAGATCTGATCTGTTTTGTAAAGTTTTCCATTTACAGATCTATACGCTAGTTTGTCTCTGCAAAAGCGCGTATATACGCAGTCTATATTAATGAAAGGTGCGTATAGGGTTTTCTGAAGAATAAAATACACAGAAGTATACACGGGTTGGTGTGCAGGAAAGCGCATATGTACGCGGCTTCAGAAAAGAAAAGTAGCGTATGATATTTGATTCAATGAATGTTCAGGGTTGAGTTTACATCTGCATATCTATTCTGAAGTCTGGGTTATCTCTGATATTCTGGTTACAGTGGTCACACTGTTCTGTTTTAAGTATTGGGCAGAGTATGTTTGTTGATAAGTGAAGGGTTGTGTTGAAGCTGTTGGATCCACTATGACAATTGATGAAACGTGGTCTGCAGAGGTGCTGAGAGTCGAAGCCTTCAGTGAGGGGGTTGTAGCCCCCTTCCAGTGGTAACTGGTAAATGAGAGCAGGGGGTAGTAGCTCCCTTCCAGGAGAGGCTGGTAAACAAGTGCAGGGGGTTGTAGCTCCCTTCCAGGAGAGGCTGGTAAACGAGAGAAGGTTGTAGCCTTCTGCAGGTGGGTGCCTGCGTGCTGGTATGAGTCTGCACCAGTACAATGTTGTAAGAAGTTTTCTTTACATAATAAATATTGAAGACTGAGACGACGGCAGCGGTGGTTTTCTCCCAAATTGGGTTTCCACCTTAAATCCTGGTGTTCATGTGTGTTTCTTATGTGTGATGATTTATTCTGTTATTACTGCACCTGTTTACTACTTACTAAACATCTGATGAATGAATGATGCAATGATATAAGGTAAGAATTAAATGCATAATTAGATCTCTGGACATACGCAAGTTTCCTGAAGGATATCCGCATGTATACGCGAGTTTTGTTCAGTAAAGTAGCGTATGGGTTTAAAAGCAATAAAAAGTAAAAAAATTCCAGTCAGCACTAAATACTGATTCACCCCCCCCCCCCCCTCTCAGTATTTTTCCCAACAATTGGTATCAGAGCAGGTCCTTCTAAAAAAGCTTAGTCGCTAGAAGGAAGATCAAGTAAGATGAGAAATCAAGAAGGAATAGCATCTATCAGGCCTCTGCTCTTTAACGGAAATAATTTAATCTTCTGGAAAACAAGGATGAGATCCTATCTTTAGTCTCTGGGAGCAGATGTATGGGCCATTGTTGAAGGAGGATATCAATATCCAGCCGCAGTACCAACAGATCTGATGGAAAAGAAGAATTATGAATCAAATGCAAAGGCGTTCAATGCTCTAACGGGAAGTTTAACTGAATCTGAATTTGTCAAATTCATGCAGCTAAATACAGCAAAGGAAATATGGGACAAAATCATTCTAAGTTATGAAGGTGATGCAAAGGTAAAAAGTGCAAAACTCCAAACTCTCAGAATTGAATATGAAAATTTGAAGATGCATAGTGATGAGAGTATTGCTAGTTTCTTTTTACGTCTTGATGATGTTGTAAATTGTATGAGAAATCTGGGAGAAACAATAACCGAATCTACTTTGGTTGAGAAAATTTTAAGATCTCTAACGGCAAAATTTGAGTCAAAAGTTTCTGCTCTTGAAAAAAAACAGGATCTTCAAAATCTTACTGTGGTGCAACTTCATGGCATACTAACTGCATATGAAATGAGGAGGAGGACCATCTAAAGTCAAAGAAGTTGTCTTTAGAGCTACTACAAAAGGGAAAGAAGTACAAGAAGCAGAAGGATCAGGATATATCTCAGAAGAAGATGAGGTAAATTTTGTAAAGAAACTTCAACTTGGCACAGGATGGTTCAGAGGTAAGCTTCCTTTCAAATGTTTTGATTGTGGAAGAGTTGGTCATTATGCTGCTAAGTGTCCTCATAAAGAAACATCTACAAAAGGGAAGGAAGTAGCAAGAAGGAATAAGAATCGGTTTAGCACTAGAAAAAGTTACTATACTCATGAAGACAGTGATGGGTTATCTGATAGTGAGGAAGAATGTGAACAAGATCTTAGGCTTCTCATGGCATTTGAAAAAGAATCTAGAGAATAAAAGGAGACTTTTGTGGATGCTCTAGAGGACAATGATTTTCTTGAAGAAAACATTCAACTCAAAATACGCTTAGAAGAAAGTAAAATACGCTTAGAAGAAAGGAAAATAACCATAGAGACTCTGGAAAATCAGCTTGAAGAAAAGGAGAAACGCAATGAGAAATTGGAGTGTGAAGTAGTAAGTCTAAGAAAAGAACTTGAGAAAGTAAAGACTCTGAATCTTAGATTTGCTAAAGGATCTGAAACCTTAGATGAGATTATTAAGGTACAACGTTCTCCTCTCATAAAGACAGGTCTTGGATATATCGGAGAATCTTCTCAGGCTTCAGCACCAAATTATCTAAAAGCAGCTACAACTGGTTTACAACATTCTGCCACTCAGCAAGGGAATAAAGAATCTTTACAGGTAAAGCATGATCATATCAATTCAAAGAACACTAACAAGAATATCTTTCAAAGAAACACCAATCAACAAGTAAGTTCAAGTAGAAGATTTCATGATCACAGAAATTTCTTCTTCAATGGACAATGTTTCTCATGTCACAATTTTGGTCATAAATTTGTTCAATGTGTTGCATATAAAACCATCATGACAAGAGAAGCAAGAAAGAAAAGGATTGATATTGAAACAAAGAAGAATACCTATAACAACTTTTCTACTCTTCTAAATGAAGTTGAATGTGATTATTGCAATAACTTTGGCCATGAAGAATCTGAATGCAGGAGCAAAGTTCAGCCAAAAGAGCATTTTCCTTCACGCTCCAAAGTATGGAAAAAGAAGGAATTACAGGTTGAAAATTGTGGCATAGCGTTATTTGCAGAAGGTGAATAAAATCAATGGTACATTGATAGTGGATGCTCAAGACACATGACAGGTGGCAAAAACAAACTTCTTGCATATAGTGCTCTAGAAAAGGAAAAGAAGGTTACATTTGGAAATGATACTCCCGCAATAATTAAGGGAAAAGGGTCTGTGTTTCTAAAAGAAAAGGTGAAATCTAATGATGTCATGTATGTGGATGGATTAAGGCATAACCTGTTAAGTGTAAGTCAAATGTGTGATCAAGGAACTGAAGTTGTCTTTAGTTCAAAAGAATGTGTGGTACGTGATCTTGATACAGGTAAAACAATTATAAAAGGAAAAAGAACTCCAAGCAATCTGTATGTATTGAAGAGCTGCAAAGATCAATGTTACTTGAGTAAATCTTCAGAAAACTGGCTATGGCATAGAAGGTTGGGGCATCTGAGCTTCTCTCAGATCAACAAATCAAGCAGACTTAAAGCAGTTCGTGATCTTCCCAATATTACTCCACCCGAAAATATCATATGCAAATCTTGCCAATTTGGTAAGAAAACCAGAGTACAGTTTATTGCCAAGGATGGAACATCAAGTAAGCCTCTTGAACTTATTCATACTGACATATGTGGACCTGTGAGGAAAAAGTCACCACGTGGTGAACAATACTATATCTTATTTATTGATGATTTCTCTAGAATGTGTTGGATTGGGTTGCTTAAACACAAAGATGAAGCATTTGAGAAATTTCAGACCTTCAAAGCACTAGTTGAAAATGAATTAGATCTGAAAATAAAGTGTCTTAGATCTAATCGAGGAGGAGAATATACATCGGATGAATTCCTTGAATTTTGTGAACAACATGGCATAAAAAGACAGTTTTTTGTAGCTAGCACTCCACAAAAAAATGGCGTAGCAGATAGAATGAATAGAACAGTTCAATAAATGGCTAGAGCTATGCTTGATGATTCTGGAACACCTGACACATTTTGGGGAGAAGCAACACATACAGCAGTAAATATTCTTAACTAGGCACATGTTCGAGTAAATAGTGATAAAACTCCATATGAACTCTGGTATGGTAATCCTCCCACTGTGAAGCATTTTATAGTTTTTGGAAGTAGATGTTTTATCAAAAATAATGATGAAAAACTTGGCAAGTTTGAATCCAGAGCAGATGAAGGAATACTTCTTGGTTACTCCTCTAGGAGTAGAGCATATAAATGTTACAATAAAAGACTTCGGAAGATTGTTGAATGTATTGATGTTGTTATTGATGAGTCTCTTGCAGCCCCAAAAGAAGAAAAACCAACAACAAATGAAGACGATGGTGACATATGTCCTTCTACATCAAATAGAAATGATATAAATAGTGAACCCAATGAAGAACCTAAAGATGATTTATCTGAAAAAGCTCCATCCAGATATGTTCAAAAGAATCATCGAGAATCTCAAATTTTGGGAGATAAGAGATCAGGTGTACAAACAAGAAGGACTCTTGTGGGATATTCTAGCTATCTGGCATTTCTATCCACTATTGAACCACACAATGTCAATCAAGCTAGCAAAGATGAATGTTGGATTCAAGCCATGAATGAAGAGCTTGATCAAATTCAAAAGAATCACACTTGGGAATTAGTACCAAGACCTCATGACAAAAATGTCATTGGAACTAAATGGATATTCAAAAACAAGTTAAATGAGAATGGGGAGGTTATAAGAAATAAAGCTAGACTTGTTTGCAAGGGGTATGCTCAACAAGAAGGTATATACTTTGAAGAAAATTTTTCTCCTGTAGCTAGACTTGAAGCCATAAGAATGTTTCTTGCTTATTCAAGCTTCCAACAAATCAAAGTTTATCAAATGGATGTTAAATCTGCATTTCTCAATGGTGATATAGAAGAAGAAGTTTATATAGAACAACCAGAAGGATTCATTTTGGGAAATGATGAAAAAAAAATTTGTAGACCTAAAAAGGCTCTATGTGGTCTCAAACAAGCTCCAAGGGCATGGTATTATCGTCTTGACAAATATCTTCATCAACAAGGATTTTCAAAGGGGTCTGCTGATAGCAACTTATACACAAAAATTGAAAATAATAAACTATTGATTGTGGTGGTTTATGTTGATGATATCATTTTTGGGAGTAATGAAGAATCTATGAGTCAGAAATTTGCTTCTATCATGCAGCAAGAATTTGAAATGTCCTTACTTGGGGAACTAACATTCTTTCTTGGCTTGCAAGTGCATCAAACTACAGATGGTATATTCTTATCACAAGCAAAATACCTTAAGAAAATTCTGAAGAAGTATGGCATGGAAGAGTGCAAACCTGTAAGTACACCAATGATAACCGGATGTAATCTCAGTTCTCATGATGATTCTCCCACGGTGAATCAACCAGAATATAGATCTATGATAGGAAGTCTACTTTATCTCACGGGACTAGACCAGACATTATGCATGTAGTTGGGATTGTAGGACAATTCCAAGCTAATCCAAAAGAGTCTCACCTTCAGGCTGTCAAAAGAATATTCAAATATCTACAAGGAACTCAAGACTTTGGACTATGGTATCCAAAGAATGCTGATCTCACTCTTCATGCTTACACTGATGCAGATTGGGATGGAAATATTGATGATCGGAAAAGCACTAGTGGTGGCGCATTCTATATGGGGCCCCGGTTGGTATCTTGGTTCAGCAAGAAGCAAAACTCTATTGCCTTATCTACAGCAGAAGCAGAATATGTGGCTGCCGCATCATGTTGCACTCAACTTCTTTGGATGATGAAAACCTTACAAGACTTTCAAATCAAGTGTTCACCTCCTATCTCCATTATGTGTGATAATACAAGTGCCATCAGTATCTCAAAGAATCATGTTATGCATTCCAGGACCAAGCACATTCCCATCAAGTATCACTTCTTATGTGAACAAGTGCTTGAAAAAAAGGTGAAGTTGGAGTATGTTCCCTCCAAAGAACAAGTTGCTGATATATTTACCAAACCTCTGCCCAGGGAAGCGTTCGAATATCTCAGACAGAAGCTGGGAGTAGTCTTTGCCATGCAGGAGATCAGATCTGCTTAAATTTAGAATATTAAATTGGATACGTGGGTTTCCTGAAAGACATTCGCGTATATACACGAGTTTATACATAGAAAACCGCATATAGGTGGTTTCTGACAAATTTTTCTGGGTCAGCATTCTTCAGCACAGCTGTGGTGCTGATGAGTATCTCTGGTGATGTTTCAGCTCTCATATTTTTGTTTCATTCTTTGATATTTGATGAAGATGCCTTGATGATTTGCTGTTGAAAGTGCTCAGGATGCACAAGCTAAGGAGGAGATGAAGGAGTGAAATTTTTCTATATTTCACTTTCTATACGTGGGTTTCATGAACTAAAGCCGCGTATATACGCGAGTTCCAATGGAGACAAAAGTGTATGTTTTTATGTTAAGGAAAACAATGAAATGGCTCAAGAACAGGTGTACAAGTTCAGGGGGAGCATTAGCCTTGCTGAGAATTATGCATTGTTGGCATTATGATGGTTTTGAAATATGATCTCTCTCTTGAGGTCTTTTTGCTATTTCTTACGAAAGGTCATTGTTGTAATTTGATGAAAAGGTCATGTTGAGACCTATGATGTAAAATTGTAATTTTTAGTCATGAAAGGACTTGATCAAATTTGTAAACCCACTTGGTTGGGTAGTTGAGTCAAAATGTGTAAACCCACTTGGTTGGGTACTTGAGTCATATATGTAAATCCACTTGATTGGATCTTTGATGTAAGTATGAGTCCTTGGTGATAGGAAAGGTCATAAAGTCATGTTCTTCATTGAAAAATATGTTTGAAGTTTCAGCATGAACTCAGGGGGAGCAAGCATGGTAACTTCAGTACACATCAGATCTACAGAGTTGGTTTTGATTCGCCCTTTTTCCCTTGATTTCAAAGGGGGAGAGTATCATGGTGTTTGAATAATATTTATAATCAATGTATCTATCTGGTGTGGCGATCAAACACCATCATGGTTGCCATCAAGTCCAAAGGGGGAGATTGTTGGCAATATGATGCAATATGTTTTCCTTGATGGAAACCTACTTGATGAAGTTGGCCTTGATGGAAACCTACTTGATGAGTTGCCTATGATAAGCAACCTATGTGCTAAATATGTAAGAATGATGTATCTACAGATCAGTTCAGATGTGACAGAGAAAACAATTCTAGTAAGTGCCAGAAAAATGATAAATATAATATGTTACAATTTATACGCTACTTTTGTGAAGGAAACCCGCATATATACTCTACTTTTGTGAAGGGAACCCGCGTATACATTTAGGGTTAGCATATACGCAGTTTTTATGAGGCGAAATTGCGTATACATGCGGATATGCACGCTCAAAGTCGTGTATGCCTTTTGCGCTCTAAAAACTATGATACCTAGGGGCATTGCCATGGTATTGGCCCACTGTATTGAGCACTGGATTATCTATTTGATCTCGTCCAGGAATACCATCAGAAGTTGTGTGGTTTTGACTCATGGTATTGATAAAGGCTAAATCTATATAAGGATAAGAAGATCATTGTGCAAGGGTGTGCATGAGTAAGGGTTGTTGATGAATAAATATCTCTAAGGATTATCTGCATGAATGAACTCTGTTCTTAATTGATAGATCTGAATCTATAATGCACCCATGGATCTGAGGATGGTTCAAGATCTCTAGATCTGATGATGATAAATCTCTAGGATGATCTGCAGTAGAAGAAATGGTGAAGATCTGGCGCAAAGTCTGTTGAAGATAATGAAGAAATCTGGGTAAGTTTATAGATCTGATATGTTTTGTAAAGTTTTCCATTTACAGATCTATATGCTAGTTTGTCTCTACAAAAGCACGTATATATGCGGTCTATATTAATGAAAGGCGCATATAGGGTTTTCTGAAGAATAAAATACACAAAAGTATACATGGGTTGGTGTGCAGGAAAGCGCGTATGTACGCGGCTTCAGAAAAGAAAAGTAGTGTATGATATTTGATTCAATGAATGTTCAGGGTTGAGTTTACATCTGCATATCTATTTTGAAGTATGGGTTATCTCTGATATTCTGGTTACAGTGGTCACACTGTTCTGTTTTAAGTATTGGGCAGAGTATGTTTGTTGATAAGTGAAGGGTTGTGTTGAAGCTGTTGGATCCAGTGTGAAAATTGATGAAACGTGGTCTGCAGAGGTGCTGAGGGTCGAAGCCTTCAGTGAGGGGGTTGTAGCCCCCTTCCAGTGGTAGCTGGTAAATGAGAGCAGGGGGTAGTAGCTCCCTTCCAGGAGAGGCTGGTAAATGAGTGCAGGGGGTTGTAGCTCCCTTCCAGGAGAGGCTGGTAAACGAGAGAAGGTTGTAGCCTTCTGCAGGTGGGTGCCTGCGTGCTGGTATGAGTCTGCGCCAGTACAATGTTGTAAGAAGTTTTCTTTACATAATAAATATTGAAGACTGAGACGACCGCAGCGGTGGTTTTCTCCCAAATTGGGTTTCCACCTTAAATCCTAGTGTTCATGTGTGTTGCTTATGTGTGATGATTTATTTTGTTCTTACTACACCTGTTTACTGCTTACTAAACATCTGATGAATGAATGATGCAATGATCTAATGTAAGAATTAAATGCATAATTAGATCTCTGGACATACGCAATTTTCCTGAAGGATATCCGCGTGTATACGCGAGTTGTGTTCAATAAAGTAGCGTATGGTTTTAAAAGCAAGAAAAAGTAAAAAGTTTTCAGTCAGCACTAAATACTGATTCACCCCCCCCCTCTCAGTATTTTTCCCAACATAGCGTATGATAATTAAACCATAATATGTTTGGGCCCCACTTATCAAATGTTTAATAAACAGGTACCAGTGAAAAACGTCGGGCCATACCTCGGCTTATCGCCCTCGCAACTTTATTTGCGACTGCCGTTTGATCTCCCACAACTCGAATCCGACGGGATTCGCACTTTTTTTTGAGCAGGATCTTAACGCCCAAATAAGATGCGAAACTCGCGGTTTTCAAAAACCACCCAAGCCACGTGTCGGCCCTAGAGGTGTATCGCACTTTTTTTTGAATTCCCCTTATTGCTTTCAAACTTTCCAAAAACCATAAATGGCTTTCTTTCGACTCACCTTTACTATTGCTCAAAGTTCTGCTTCTCCATTCAACGTTCTGTCATGCCTTTACTTCCAGGAATTCATTTGACGTAATTATTTTAATGGAGTCTTCAACTCCCAACTCTATTCCTCTCGCATATTCTTTCACTATACTCCCTATTTCCAATGTTCCAACGCATCTCGGTGTTATCTTCCACTCGACGACACTTAACACAGATTATGCCAATAACCAAGGAATTCCAAGAGATCAGAATCCTATACATGCATAGTTAATCGAACCCACATAATTCAATTAAATTTCAAGGAACGAATAAGCTCACCACGCAGAGATTAACAAATTAGTTCCCTCAATAGCAGAATGACTCAGGACCAAAAGGAATCGAACCCTCCTTCAACGGAGACTACAGGAATTCGATTCGCTTCATATTTTCATCCAATACATCATATGTAAATCCAGATAGGCAATTAAATGCTTGCTGGAATCGATCCTTTCAGTGATCGGTTCACTCAATTGCAACCAAATTGAAACACACGCAAATTCATACAATTAGTAAATACACATATACTTCAGACTAATTTCCTTCGTCTATATGAAATCAATTACAACAGCCTGCCTGGTTCAGGCCGGATATTCAATTCAATGGCCCTTTTCACAGCTACTCGACACTCTACACTACGCTGCTCTCTCCTACTCTATAGATGCTTACATTTATACAAATTGATCAGGAATCGATTCAGTTTCTTCGATGACTCAATAGACTTTTGGAATTCTCCAAAGTCCTAAATTTAGCCTAAATCCCTGACTAACTGAATTGACTCTTCACCTTCCCAACTTAATCAACTTCCCTCATGTTCTCGTGGTTAGAGAACATTTACAATTCCTCACCATTTTATTCAAAATACTAATATTTACATGAGAATTTAAAAACATAAGACCCCCCTAGGTCTTATAAAAGTACAAAGTATTTCTAGAGCCTAATGCCCCTGCATCACACCATGAAGGCTTCCAAAATTTTCTTGCAAAAGAGGCTATTTTTCTTGTCATGGCACTCTGCTTTTGCCATGAAAATTGTATTTTCATCATCTTCAACAAATTTTGACTTTTTGACTTTCTATCTTGGGAAATGAGAAATTACTGATGTAAGAGGTCAATATAAATGTAAATTTTATTTTTTTTTATTGTTATCTAGGGTAGATACATTAGAAAAATCCTCTAGAGGTCAAATGAATTAGTTTCCTCTCTTTTAGAGGCAAATTGTTGGGTCTTCCTAGTCTTCATATTCTTGTTTGGGAGTAGGTGAAATTGATCCCTATCTCATGGATTCAACTCCCTGAGGCTAGGGAGAGTGGTTTTGAGATCTATTTGATGTATTTCCTCAGTCATTGTAATGGTTGGACTCACTTGGAGCTTTGGCATCTCAAGAGACATATTTGTATCAGTTTGGCCTGGACATTAATGATAAATTTGCAGCTATTTCTTTGGGATCCATGTGGTATGCAATGTTTGACATAGTTTCTTCTTTGTGATCATTTGTATGAATGTATTTTAAGCTCATAAACCATTTCCATGTCTATGATATGCTTAATTTCAAGTTTAAAGTCAGAAGTCATGTTTTCATGCTCTATTTTGGGAAATTTAGCATAATTTGTTTATTTTCTTCAGTTTAGGGAGAATTCATCTTATATGCTCTTCCTAACTCCTCACTGGTCTATTCACCTCACCATAATCATCCTTTAAATTTCAAACCTTCTATCTACTTTGCCCCTTAGAACACCCTGCGAATTTTGACCTAATTCACCCTAGCTGTTTGACTCCTCCTGATCCAGCAAAACCCTACAAAAATCAAAAATCAAAACCCTGAGCTACTATACCTAGCCTAATATCTTCTTTCCACATTCATTTTGACTGTGATCTATATGGAGAGAGCCCTCTCTTGGCCTATTAGGGCTAGCTACTTGGCTAAGCGTGGTTTGAGGTTACCTCGGAATTGCCTTTCTCAGCCTGAGGTTCAATTCGAGTGATAACACTAGTATTAGAAATAAAATTCTCATACAACCTTGTCACAACAACGCTCTAACTCAATAAGAACAATTATCTATTCTAGCCTATTCTATAACTTTGTTCTATGAATGGTGTCAAAATATTTTCTAAAGTCAACAAAACAGCTGAAGAGATTAATATTATTATTGTGGTGTTCCTCTACAATTATTCTAAGAGTAATAAGATGGTCCATGGTTTAATGATATATCCTAAAACTAACTTGGTCTTTAGCTCTTTTACCTTGGATTTCAAGCCAAAGACTAATCTCATTTTCCAAAATAAGCTCATACAACTTAACTAAAATGTGGCTAATCATAATGATCTTGTAATTAGAGGGAATTATTTCATCCCAACTCTTAAAGATTGACACAATAAGGATTTGCGTCCAAGGCTTAGGGAAGCCTTTCTTAATTGCTAAATTAAAGAGCTTGTGTATATGCAGGATGAGAATAGATTCTCCCATTTTAAAAAATTTAGCTTGGTAACCATTAATGCTCTTAACTTTGCTATTAGTGAGCTGCTTAACCCCAAACTCAATGTCTTCCAAAGGAAATATATCATCCTCTATAAGGGAATACAAATGGTATCCATGGTGTTAGGGGATTCATAGAGGTTTTTAAGGTAAATATTTCAATTCTTCAAGGGAATCAAATGATTTTCTTTAGTCTTAAGAATCAAAATTTTCCTCCAAACTTTCTAGGAGTAGAATTAGAGAGGTGTAATAATTGTTCTTACCTTCTACTTATATAGTATATTTTATTTCTTTTAATGAGATATTTGTATTTATTTATCTTATTAATATTTAAGATTAAGTTAGGAGTGTCCCTAATTGTTTTTTAGAAATTTTGAAATTATTATCATACCAAGGGTTGGTAGTTATATTATTCTTTTTATTTGACACCTTGGTATAAACTTGCTAATGGTATTGGATAGAGTTGTGGTAAAATCATAATAGAGGTTTTCAATGTTATCATTATAATTTAAGAGGTGTAAAGCCCTATTTAAATATTTTAAGAACATAACCATTTTACTCTTGTCAAATAGCAAATGAGTTTGACTCACAATTCTCATGCGTGTGCTTGTTTTTCATGGGAAAGTTTAGAGTTAAGGTTAAAGTTTTATGATCAAAGTCAAACTCGTGGTAATTTTAGAGGTCAAAGCTTTACAATTTGGTTTGAAACAAAATTATTAGATATCACATAATCCACAACAATACTTCCAATCCCATGAATACAAGTTATCTGGTTGGAGCTTGGCCACTTGATTACACCATTGCAAATTATAAGGTCTTGAGAACTATAGAGTTTGACTAACTCAGTACTAAATAAACTCTTAGTTAGATCTTCAAATTTTATTTTGAATCTACTAGCTAAATTAAGGTCCTGATGTAGCCAAAGAGGATTAGGATTTGAATCATTACTTAGAGAAATATATTAGTTATATGCAATTCTAGCATTAAATTCACCTAACAAGGGGATATTACCTTCATTTATTAGACTATGAAATCCTACTCTAAGGTATTGTTGTCACTCCTAGAGACAGTCTTGAGTTGCAAGAGACCAGTGCCTAGGACATCTTGTGAGAGGGAGGTCATATAGGTTTTCTTTATGTTCTTTTGGGGGCCTCCTGGATATAAACTTCGTGGAATTTATTTGATTGTAGATTCTAGATAACAATGGGAGCAGAGCAATAACTGCTAACTTTGATTGTAAGAAGGGAATAACTCAGAATGGGCCTGTGGCCGAAATGAAGCTCAAATTTCCGCAATAGAGACGAATATGAAACCAGTGAACAGATCTTTGAGATAATGCGGGTGGACGCTAAGAATAACAAAGATGGTAAGTCAGAGTGAGGCAGGCCTACTGAGATGTAAGAGTCTACCCTCCAAGGACTTAAAGAAGAGAACGGTCAAGATAGGAATTATGAGACGGGAATCATGTGTTGAGCCTAATTAAGGTAGCCGAATGACTAGTAAATGAGTACCATATAAGGTAAATTAATTAATTAACCATTAGCAACCATCATTCCGAAAACATGATAACTTGAAAGAAAAATATGCCAAAACTGAATAAGAAGATTAAACCAATACACATAAGTGGCATACATACTACTCAAAAGCCCAGTAGGAATCCATTTTGCAACAAATCATCATTATATTATCTTCTCAAAATAGCTCTTCCAGATATGCATTAAGAGCTTATCCCAAAAATTACAAAATTTGCTAAGGAAAATATGAACTCAAAACTTCCAAAGAAATAAGAACCATTTCTTTGTCTTTGAGTTGGCCTTTTATAGTTTTTACATTGGGCCCCTTGGCCAGATATTTTCTCAGATAGATATTCTTTCTTGATTTTACGGTTTCCTATCCAAACAAAAAATGATGCGATATAATCGCATCATATCAGAGGCATTATTCTTCCGACACTGATTACAATAAAAACATAACATTTAAACCACACTTTGGGTGAAATCGAGATTTCACCCAATTTTACAACACAACTGAAACTGAAATTGAAATTAAAAAAAAAGGCCACATGGGCCTGATCATGATAACCTTAACAGTTGCGATGAGGCATGGTGGAGCCCCCTAAGTTGCGTGGTCTAAATGAAGACGTAGAGGAGCCAGGTTGGCGAGGTGGATGAGGTGGCAGTTGTTGCGAGGTGGAAAGAGCTGGAGGATTTGCATATTCATAGCACCTTTATGAGCTCTTTGATTATAGCAGCTTAGCCTGTACCAGGCAGCATGGTTTAGAGCAACAGGGGAGGACCCAACCAACAACAACCAAGTGCTTTTTGCCTAACATAGATGCTACTAAATTGAATTTGGTTCTTGGAATAGGTACTGTGGCTGAATCAGGACTATACTGGACTTCGAGCCTGACGTACATAAACACTTCCCTTTTCAGAATGGAATCCAACCCCGCCACTTTTAAAAACACTTTTTTCATCTAAATTCGATGTCATATCCTCTATTTTTTGTTGTAAAATAAACAAATCCTCCTAGCTAAAATATTCACCATTAGATTTTTTCAAGGTAGTCAACAACTTGACGACCTCCTGGTGATAGAGAGAACCATTCAGGTAAGGTAAGTAACTGCAGAAAGCCTTTAGGGGGGGCTTGGGAGTAACCACTCTTATCAGCCTTAAGGAAGGGGGGAAGATGACAGAGACTCCAACACGCCTGTTCGGTTGCCAGAGCCCTATATACAAGTCGACCTTAGATCGTTTTTCCAGATGACCTCTACGGGTAGAGGTGTTGTGCTGAAGAACTCAAACATATATTGAAGCTGAGTAATCTCGGAGTAATCAAGGCAGGTTGTGAAGAATCTCTTGACTTGGGAAAGGAGAAATAATTCCTTGCGTAATGCTGCTACTAAGGTATCTGCCTTCAGTCGGGAGGTCTTCTCCAATATTAAATATGCCTTGCACTTGATCGTAGACATTTTCTGGTCACAAGTGGTCAGGGGAGGTAATGTCCCTAACTGTTGATCCTAGTATGGGGGAAGACCACCCTCCACTAATTTACGCCATTCCTGATCGAAGATCTCCACTCCTTGTGTCATGATTGCTAAATATTCCAATGATTTTACTCATGCATCCTCTTTCTGGATCATCTTAGTAACCTCCATGATGGCCCTGAAATGGTAGACTACTCCACACATGCTCAGCTCTTAAGATGGGAGTTCATTAATATACTTGATATATCTCCTTGCTGCTATGGAATTCTCTTCTTCTTCCCTACAGCCAGCTTTGAGCTATAACTTATAGTCTCAGATGGCATTCTTGTTGTCATTGGCTAGCACAATGAGCTCCCAATGCTCTTTCACCTCTATTATGATCTCTGTCCAGAATAATTTCCTTGCTTCTACTAATGACATATTCCCTTTAATTTGTGCCTTCAATTCCTTGATAGGCTTCTCGTGTCCCTGGGCTTCCTTGCAAAGGATCTCTACCTCCTTTTGGAGGGACGAGACTGTATTTTGGTTCTCTGAGTAGGTTGCCTTGGCCTCGTTCAGGAGTCTCCGAGTGGTGTGTGTCTCATCCTATGACATCTTCAGGTCCGCCAGATCCTTGGTTAACTGTTCTGGAGCACTTTGTGGGTCTTCCAGTATAGGTACTAGACACACATGATTATCCTGAGCTTGTTGTAGCTTCGACAAATTCTCCCTTATTCTCACATTCTCCTCATCTCTCTAAGCGAGAGCCTCAGTGAGGGCGTATTTTTCCTTTTCCACTCTGGCTAGTTCCTCTGTTTGAACATGTTTCGAACGAGTGATATTTAGTTTGTGTTGCAACGCCTGTACCTCCAACTCATTTTTGCTTAGAAGGGCCTGTAATGTTGAGTTGGGATCAACTCCCTTACCTCTTATCATCTTTTCACAGTCTTCCATCTGTGCAGCAAGAGCTTTAGCACTTTCTCTTTCCCTTTGCTAAGTGATCTTCATCTGAGCCAATATCCTTTCTGCTTTCTCCAGGGAAATGGTATGCTTTAATACTTTAGTTTGTAGCATGTCCCCGATGGACTTGTGCAAATTTAACTTAGCAGGCAAGGGGATGGAAGCCAAATTCAAAATTATTTCCAGGGCTTTGTACTTGGATCCCGGGGGTAAGGGATGAGAGGATGAATATTGGGCAACAAATATGAGTTGGTATTTCTCCACATCTAGGACTGAAGTGAGCCTAGTATGATGCTAGTCTACAAACTAAGACAATTATGTTCTCAGTTTCTCCCTTTCGGATTGATTCTTGGCCTCAATCTGCTCCCTTGTTTCTTATTTACCCAACGTGATAGCCTATGAAAGTTCTGAAGGTGTCGAAGAAGAAGAAGAATCATAGGAGAGCTGAAATCCAGGTCTGTCTTTGTCATGACCCATGAGCGGTGAGGCCTCATCGTCATGAATCTCAGTGTCCTGTTCCTCAAGGCCCTTAGTCCTCTATCTCTTGCTGAGGTGACCTTCCTCCTCCTTGTCCGTGAATCCTTGGTTAGTCTGGGGATTTTCCTGTTCCAACACTTCTGCATCACCGAGTACATTGTCTCCTTTTCCTTCGATGGCTGGGGATTCGACCTCCATCTCTATATCCAAAGGCCATGAATCACAATTAGCTTTCCATTAAATAAGAGGCCTAGGTTCATGCTCATATGCTGTGGGCTTAATCTTCTTCTTCATGTGTGTGATAAATCGTTTAGGATCGTAGTGCCAAGCATCTCCCCGCATGAAATTCATCTTCCACAACATCCCTTCCATAGAGGAGAATGCATGCCTTGAATCGACGGTGAAAGGGCCTACAATATTTGGGAGCCTGAAGATATACCCCTTTTTCATTTGCATGAAGTGGGCTTGGTTGACACTTAGGACTTGGCGGATGAACTCAAGGGTGAAAATCCTCATGGAAAAGAACACTGGAAAGTGGTAAGGAGGCACTTTGGCACCATAGACCCTGATCTTAGTGTGATATTCAAACAAGTAATAATCACCGGTACAATCTGTTTCACTGAACTGGAGCCACTACTTTTGCTTTGGAAAAATTTTGGGTGGGGGGCTGCCATGTATGATTGCATAGGCCCTGGACATGAAATCTGTGATGAATTTCACATATCCCTTCCACTCTGAATGCTGGAAAATTGTTGGAGTCCATTCGAAAACAAATTTGGTTTCAGAATTTCTCATGGAGAACTTGTTCAGGCCTAAACCATCGAACTTGTCTGCATGCTCAAACATGAATAAGTAGAAAACCAGGGAGTAGTATATGAAAGAGAAAAAGGATGACATATCTTGGAATTGGGCTTTGATAGCCGAGGCCAGGAAGGTGGGGATATCTAGTAGAATCCTAGATTTCATCATGAGCCAAAGAAACCCTAAACCTGCTTTAGTCACCCTATTGGCATTTTCTAACCCCACCATTCCCGAGATGACTGCTAGAATCGGTTGTATGGTATCATGGAATAGGGATAGTAGAATAGCCTTTGTGGGGGGGAGAGTGGATAGGTGTGAATCGAAAATGAGTTCGAGGAAACCGCTCTGCTTCTCCAATGGTGGGTTCGAGAAGTGGCAGGAGAGAGTGACTTCGGTGAATTTGAAACAGTCTTGGGTGGAGGGATAGCATAGGTCTTTTATGATGAGCTGAGGAGTAATCTCGAGAATCTTGACCCCCTGAGCGGAGAGAAAAATTTCCTTTCACTCGATGTAGGCATCGATGAGCCAAGAAATAAACTCCGGGAATGGATGGATTGTTGGGGAAATTTGGTAATAGATCCCTGAATCAATGACTTTGAACACATATTCCCCCCGTCACTAAAATTCTAGGAGCTTAGCCTTAGGATGGGCCACATTTAAAGGGTAAACCGAGTCGCAGAGTTGAGAGTGGGCATCCATGAGTGGTTCGGGGCCAGGAGCAGTCCTGACCTCGCGAGCTTGTGGGGTTTCGAGGGCGGAGTGTTTCATTTTTTCCATATCCATTTGAACAAACAGTAAAAGGGAAATAATGAAAGGGACATAACCAAATACCTGAGGCAATAGGGAAAGCCACGTGAGGGAAAAGAACGCAGTCTTTACACCCATCTGATGAATGTGCCAACCCATCTGCGCTGAGAGAGAAAGGATGGTCCTTATGGAAGAATACTGTGTGACAGGTGCAAAGGTTTCTTCATAATCAATACTCTCGATCTGTGAGAAGCCCCAAGCAACAAATATTGCCTTATACTTCTCAACACTCCCATGAGCAGCTTGCTTTACCTTGTATATCCATCTTGAACCTACCACTAATTTATCAACCAACCTTGGAACAATTTCCCAAGCACTGTTTCTGACAATGGAGTCATACTCCTCCACCATTACATCTACCCATGTGGGCTCCTGCACTACTTCCTGAAAAGAAGATGGCTCTGTCACGGTACACTTGCTCATGAGAGCCATGTATCGAGTGAATCGGTCAGGAGACTATCTCTGTCTGCATTGTGAAGTAGGGGCTCCTACATTCTGTGTAGCATCAAGCTTCAACCTCTCAGCTTCTTTGGTACGCCTTCTGCCAGTTTTTATGTTTGGCTCTGCGTGAGTGGACTCCCCCACTACATGATCCTCCTCCTGTGGCTGATCCACATCTTGAGGCTCATCTTTGGGAACAAGCAATTCCTCCTCTGCATGCAAGTGTGGCTCCCTCTCAAGCGAAAAATTCATGGCTTTCTCCTCATTGAATTTTATATCCCGTTGCACCACATTCATCCGAATATTTGGAAAATACACACAATAATTATGGAGTGTTTCTGTGTACCCCACAAATATCCCAACTTCTGCAGTCAGCTCCAGCTTCCTCCTGGCATTCTTGGTCACATGAACATAAACAGATGAGCCAAAAATCTTAAAGTGAGAAACATCCGGTTTCTTACCAGTAAAAGCTTCTTGAGGTGTACTCATGCCAAGTACTCTATGTTGACAACGGTTTTGCACATAAACGACAATGTTGCATGTGTTGGGCTGCTAATATGTCATTATTATTATCACTTTTTAACACCTATATCATCCATTTCTACTCTTATTTATCATGTCATTTATCATAATTTATCATATAATTCCATTTTATAATTATTTATGCTCTTATGGATAAATATTATTTCTTCTCCTTTATTTTTTAAAAAATTGATGATTATGCATGATTTTACCAATTATGGTTTATTAATAAATTTGTTGTAACATCACTCACCATTTTAGCCTCCAAGATATTTTTTCCAGATTATGCAGGTTGATCTCCAAACTCATCATTAAATATGCCAACTCGTGAAATTGTGTTGAATAATAAGTGACAATTTTTGCATTGGATGTATTGGGAAAAATGGAGAAGAATATGGAAAATCCAAAACATGGGTTTTGTCCGTAACGGACCGAATTAACTTTTTTTTAGAGAACAGCTTTTCACAAATTCGGGCCTTTTTGAGAGAAACGGAAGGTTCTCTAAGGGTGATTTTCCCGCATTCGTTGTTGTGACTGTTTTTCAAATTCTTCCAGCTTGACAATACCAAATCTCGACCTCTCTTCCGCTAAATGATCGATGGAAGGATATTTCGATATGATCTTGTTGATCAATTGGTTGTGAGCAATCCAATTTTTGTAATAGGAATCATTTTTAATCATATTGGTTGTAACTTCTCTTTTCTCTATGTGTATTTAAATCGGTAACGAGAGATCAAAGAAGGAGGGGGTTATTATGGGGATTCATGATGGATGATTAGAGAGAGAAGTAGATGGATTATTAGATTAGATATAGATAGGATAGGATAGGAGGAATGTGAGAACTACTATTGAAATTGTAACTTTGATCATCGACTCTCATTGTTGAAGCGATATACGAACTTGCTATAACGATTATGCAATAATAAATATATAAAAACAGATTATGGGGCTTTCCTTTCGCATCTCCCTCGAAGTAATCCAACTGTATTCACCGAGTTGCTAAGGGCCCCGGCTCTCGGTGGATCTACCTGCGTTCATGTACCATATAGTTTGGTTTACCTTATTTCTGATTTCTGCAAGTGTGGTTTGTATAATGATTACTTTCTGCAATTGAATTGTGTTGTTGTTCTTTTCCCTCATAACAAGATCATTGTTTTTTTGCAAGTATATTGTGTGTTTCTCTATTCTAATTGCGTAGCTTCATCGCTCATTTCAGGTAACTTAGTTTTGTTGTTCATTGCAATCACATAAGGGTTGCTATCTATTTCTACTTTATATAGTGTTGCTTCTCATTTACTTTCTACAATCATTTATTTTTGCCTTTTTAGCATTCTTATAGTTAGCATAATTATCTCATTTCCATCAATTGCGTAGCATTATTGATTTAATTCATTGCCATTTCCAATTGGTTATTTAGTGTGTTGTGTGTGAGATCAACAACTTTAAAGAACATTGGCTATTGTTGTCAAAGCTCTCGCATTGAGGATCTTATTTATGCTTGATTAGTTTCCATCGCTAGAAGAGGAATGAATTATTTTCTACCGTATCCTCGACTGATAATTGTCGTTACTTTGTTGAATGAATGATTTGAGTTGTATAGCATTGACTTTCCTTTAGTTGCAAGTGGGATTTATTAAAATCATCCGCTTATTCTTGTATTTGAAAGATCTATACTACGTTTTTAAGAAACATTAATCTCCGGGATTATAGCATGCACATATTGTGTACACTCTTGAAATAAGAGGACTTGCCTGTGTTGATAATTAATGTGGGATAAATAGGAGTTTTAAAAGGCACCTTTTAGCATCCAACATTTTTCGCGTCGTTTAGCACGAGAGTGTTGCTATTTCACGCAGAGTGATGTATGTTTGATGTTTGTCGTCGTGAAATAATTGGGTATTAAAAATGGAAGGTGAGAACCTCGCATAACGAGCAAGTAAAATGCTTGCTCCTCCGCCCGCTTTTCAGGTAAAAATTGTGTAGGAATTGAAGTAGGAATTTTTAGAGGTAGATTTTTTGAAAAAATCTTGTAATTCCACTCGAGTGGTGATGTAAGCACCACCCATTTCACTAACCAATTGACAGGAACATTGAAGGAGGATCCTTAAATAAACATATGAAGAACATCTTCTCATTATGGTAGAAATGGCTCACATCTCAACTTTTGAATTCCCTATCAAAGATCTAGGAGGAGTGACACAAATGCACATAATTCCCCCATCGTCTCTACCAAATTTTCATGGTTTGAAAAATGAAGATCCGTATACATTCTTATTTGAGTTTGAAATACTTTGTAGAGGATATGATTATTGTACTAATGATCAAAGGTTGAAAGTGTTTCCTCTTACTCTAAAAGGGAGCAGCCTTTCCGATGGTTCATGAGCCTAGGTGGGAAGCGCATCCAAACATGGGAGGACATGAAGAAGTACCAAGACTACTACAAATCCAATGAAGATATTTTTACTATGATACAAGGGGGAAGATGAAAGCTTGGAGGACTATGTAGAGAAATTTCAATATAACCTTCAAAAATCAAAGCATAAGCATTTAGAAAAAGAGATCTTGAAAACACTCCTTCTTAAAGGAATCAAGGATGAATTTTAGAACTCTTAAATCTGATAAGAAAAGGTGATGTTTTTAGTTATCATATGATGATGTTTGTGAATTGTGCATAAGGTATTCAAGAGGAATTTCCAAGGTCTGTGTAAGAATTCTAGAGAAGTTTCTTTACTTTCTTTTTCCAAATTTACTACAAGAACAAGAGACATAAGAGCTGAAATCAATGTTTTATTTGAAAATTTTTAAATATGATTTCATTAACTCTCTAAATTCACAATTGAATTGTTTGCAGATGTTCATAAAAATCAAGAATTTGATGAAGTGTTTTTCCCTCATTATCGAAAGGAGCATCCCATAGATAGTTGTTCTTCCTTATCTAGGATGGAAGTAGCATATCAAAGAGATGGGGGGAAGCCGCAACAAGGTCAAAACCATAGAAATCGTAGCCTACGGGTGATGGTTCAAAACACTTCCTCTCCATTCTATTACTTGCATAATCCATTATGGAATACTCATATAGTTAGGGTAGCCATGCCAATCTCAATATAACCACCACCAATCTTGTCTACAAGTTTGGCATGGTTCATCTTATGATTGCATGACTACTCTCCTCATCTTGTAGCACAAACACATCTTCCGGATCTTCAACAATATCTTGTTTGCCTATCAAAATCATCCATTCGACCCCAATCAACTACATCATCAAAATTCTCCATTCCCTACACAATTTTCTAGCTCAATTCATTCCACACCTCACCATAATAAAACGAAAGACAACATGCTTACAATGTTGAATCGAAAAATTTACCCACTCTTCCTACCCATTCTATATCACATGCACCATGGGAAAAAAGCTTATATTGAGATTCGTAATGTATCAAATCCAAAAAATTTAGAGGTTATGAAAGAAAATAAGGTTCTTCTAGCTCGCATCAACAAGCCATTTTTAAACACTTAAGAACTTCATGATATGACGGCTATTGGAAATCAAGAAAGTAGAGAGATACATTGAAGACTGGTTTCATTCCATTTTTTTTGCAGCATCACTCCATACTTTCAACAATTTTTGGCACCATCTTTTCAAGGGAAGTTGGCTTCTCATACCCTATTATTTATTAACATGCATTTTTCAAATTTGGGTATGTACATACTAGAGGCCTTATTTCTAAAATGGCTCAACTTGGAAGTACTCTTATATGTAAGCATATTCAATTTTCAAAGAAGAGTAGGTTAGTGGATAAAATAAATAAATAAGGACATAAATAAATACATTTTTATTATTATGTAACATTGTTTTTGTTGCAAAACATTGTGGAAATCAACATCGGTGATAAATATTTTAATTTATTTGTGTATGTAGATGCACTATATTGAAAAACAACAATTCTACAAACACTCATATTCATTTTTTATCACGCAATAGTGGAAAAATTTCTGAATATCATACTTTTTTTGGCGCATGCTTCGATGAAATTTCTGAAAACAGAGTTGGGACAGACCCATGTTTTGAGTGACCAAAAAGTGAGTATTTTTTAAACATATTTCTATCCTAAGTAGCCTCTTGATGTCTACTTTCCATCCAATTTTAATCACTCCATTTGGATTTAATACGAAAAACTTATAACCAAAACATTGATGAGGTGTCTAATAGGCAGTTTCAAAATACAGGAGTTTGGGACAATCAGGTTTTTGAGGCCTAAATGACTATATTATTAAAACCTGTTTCTATGACATATTCCTCTATGAATCTAGTTTACAACGCAATTTGAATCACTCGATTTTGATATCGTATGAGGAATTTATGACCAAAATACTCGACTTCTTATCATAAATCAGCACTCTTGAAACTTTGTTTTCTCGTTGTTCACTAGCGTATTTGACCCATCAATTCTTCTTGTATTAAAAACATATTTCTATTGGAGATAAATAAATGAATATAATTTCATTTCCAATTTGAATCAGCTTATTCGTCATCAAATGAAAAATTTATGCTTGAAATATCAACTGATAGCTGAAATGGAAAATCGAAAAATGACTCTATTATGTAGGTCGTTCTAAGTAAAATTGACATATCATAGCATTGAATTTTTAAAACTCAGTATCTATTGGAGATATACCTTTGAATTAGCTCTCATCCTGGATTTAGAATCACTTAATTTGGATGAAAAACAAATAATTTTTTTATTAAAAACACCCATAGTTAGCATGATTGCCATCGCTCTCCCGCACGTGACAAAAAGAAAAAATTGTTATTTTCTCCATGGATTTGTTATACATGAGTAACTACTTGTTTGTTTTTTTTGCATAATTATTGTATTAGGGGGAGCCCGATCACCTCTCTTTATCCATGATTTAATGCTTTGTATTGCAGGTAGACACTCATTTTTTTCTAGCAAGTCCTAGGAGAATAAAGAAGGTCAATTTATGGACGAGTGATTCTTGAAAGAAATTTTAATGAAATAAGGGAATTTCATCCAATTCATTACCCAATGCATTCATAACAAGAGAAATGAACAATTGATTTCCATTTGAAGATTCATGTCATGTCACTCGTCACGCTAAAAACATTTTTTCAAAGAGATCATTTTTTCCCTTGCTTTAGGAAATAACATCATAGTCGTTGTAACTTAATAAAGTGTTGTTTTTTCTTTCGATTTCTTTTATTTTTTTTGTATTTCAAATGTTTCTCCCCTTCAAATTGTAGTTTTTTGCTCATTGAAAATTGAACAATGAGGACCCCACAATACAAATTCTTGTCTGAGAAGGAGAAACTCTTCGACAACTACCCAATCCACTAAACAATTTATTCTCTTGAAACCTATGCATAAGTTTACTTTTTTTTATTTTTTTCTTTTTTATTTGATTGATTTGCTTAGATAATAGATTGTACATTATTTTTTTCTATTTTTTCCCTTGTTGTTCCCCTCAGGGGAACACCAAGTTTTTGCGTGTTTGTCTTTTTGTTGTTCCTCTTAAGGAACAAGTAGTTTCTGTGTTTGTCTTTTTGTTGTTCCATTTAAGTCAACAATTGTTGTTCCTCTTAAGGAACAATAGTCGTTCCATTTAAGGAACAATAGCTTTCGCGTGTTTGTCTTTTTTACATTGCTCCATTTAAGGAACAATCATTTGTTCCTCTTAAGGAACAACAACCGTTCCATTTAAGGAACAACAGTTTCACGTGTTGATATTTTTGTTGTTCTTTTAAAGGAACATCACTTTTTGTATATTTTTTTTGATGTTCCTTTTAATGAACAACACTTTTTCACATGCATTTTTTTTATATTCCTTAAAAGAAAAAATTAATTTTTTTGGGTATATTTTGTTGTTCCTTTTAAGAAACAACACTTTTGTTGAGTGTATTTTTTGCTATTCCATTTAAGGAACAACACTTTTTTTTGGGTGTATTTTTGTTGTTCCTTAAAAGAAACAACACTTTTTTGAGTGTTTTTGGCTGCTCCTTCAAGGGAACAAGACACTTTGGGAATATTTTTCGAGAACAACCCTTCTTCCCTCTTGTGTGATTATTCCTAATTCACTTCTCAACCACATTTTATTGATTCTCTTGCATCGCATGAAGTACAATACTTTTATGAGGACAAAAATTATGGAGTCTATCAAAGCAAGTGAATATCCTCGACGTTATGATCTTTAACAAGACAACTTCTTGATGATATTTTTTTTATTTTTTTTAAACAAACAAAAGGGACAATTATTTATATATTACTTTATCGTATTGATTTTCATTTGTATATGATATCGATTGATCATCTTTACCATGCTCGGTTCCACTTCTACTAGCTACAATTCTCTCTATCTATTATAAGTAATATTATGGGTATATATTCTTTCTATTGACATGTTCAAACTTCTTCCACCATCCCCATTCTTAAGGAGTACTCGAGCCTCCCTCTATTTATCATAAAAGGTGTAAAAAACAACAAAATATTGTCTACGTATAGAGGATAGGGGTCCCATTTAAAGAGCAGCCCTACCATGTTCATAAGGTTGTCAGCGAAGTGACATTCCACTATGGCCACCACACCGGGGTTATGATCCATTGGATAGCCACAATATCCTTGGAACAGGGAGGTCTCATTACGAGCTGCCTCGATCACTTTTGCTACTTCCCTGCAGTGAATGGCCAGTAGTGGTTATCTCGGTTACTAGGTTAGCACATTGGATCTCTTCGTAGAACAACAATGGAATTCTCCAACTATAAATTGAGGATCTCGGCTCATATGGGGTTAAAAGCAACCTGCTCGAGGCTATGGATGCCTCGCTAGTAGCGAGGCTCGCTTATGGTATTGAAGTTCTATTTTCGACATCAATAATTATTATAATACCCTTCTTCCTATTTTCTCTTTTTTTATCGTAGAGATTATTTCCCTAATTTCTCCCTACTATGAACCTTTACGCATGAGTTAATGTTTTTTTAATCAATCATATCATTTTCGAGATGGAATATCATCAAGCAAGGTATCTTTTCTTGCATATTGTTGTCTTTTTACTTACCACATTACCTATCATCAACTCAAGCATCTTATCTCTATTCATAACTCATCTTTATACACTCGCCCTCATTATAACCATACCTCTTGTTGTCCTATCATTTGATATGTGTACTTTCGCTCATTACTCGTTGTATTGTTTGTTCCTTTGCCTTGTCGTCACCATAACACTTTTTTTATGCTTTATGGTCATGGAATCCCTTTTTCAATTAAGGGGGAATGTATGCATTGTGGATAGCACGCGATATAAATACGGACTCCGCCATAATTTTCTAATTTGCCACAATATTCATACGCATTTCTACGTAGTTTTTTTTTGATTGAACTTTTGGCATACATCTTATCTATTGCTCTTCAAAATTAACACCGTGGATTCAAGAAAATTGCATGCGAGAATCGTCATTTGTTTACAGGAGAACAACAAGTATGGGGGGGGAATTCTATTCGCAAAGATGACCACACTATTGCAACTAACGACAAAGGCTCACGCAAATCGTGCAAACGCGACAATTCTTCAGACATGGTGTGCTTGCATGGCTTCCACCTTTTGCATCACTTTCGCATTCTACTCAGCCTACATTAGCTTCAACAAATGCCGTCCCTACATGTCATTCTCACACTTTTTTCGGAGGTAACACTTGAGGTAAAATAGCATAATTTTGTAGATTTATTATGAATTTAGGAGAATTTCATGAAAATCCATTGAGCATTATTTATCATCATTGATTCCACTTTTTCTACTTCCCATTTTTTCGTAGACATATCATCTTTCGACTTTGGGGGAGTGTTGATTTCTTCATTTCTTTCTTATGACCATGTCGAGCAATATTTTTTATCATCCATTGATATTCTTATTCATTCTCAACACCTCCTTTTATTCCATGTTGTTTTACACCAAGCATAGATTTCAACACATTGTAGCAACCACCTCTCTTTGTTTTCTAACATTGCATGAGGACATGCTAATTATTCGGCTTTGGGGGGAGGAATTTCTACACATGATGGATGTTTTCTACTTTCTTTCTCGTTTAAGGCATACAATTTCATTTTTTATACAGTTGTAGAAATTGATTTACATATATCTTTAAAACTATGAACTAAATTCTTGTGATTTCTGATAACAGAGAGGTATCATTAAAATACACAAACCCGTATAATTTCACGCTAAATTAGTTCATAAAAATTTTTGAAAATTATGCACTATCACCTACATGACCATTTTGTTTATATCTCATGATTTCAGCATCAAAACGATCCCGATTTTTGATAAAATGGTTAATCAAGTTTGTTGTTACTTATATCACATTTTTGCAACTTCATATACATATAGTTGAACGTGAATCGTAAAAAATTGTTACGCCTTCATCAAGATTGCTAAAATTGAATATTCATTATTTGAGGAAAAATTCATTTGTTCCATCCATTTCATGAGTTGGGATGAACAATTTTTTTTGCTAGTTAACACATGGGTTTTGTCTTTGGGTTGCATGAGGACACATGCAATATATTCGGCTTTAGATATGTTGGGCCGCTAATATGTCATTATTATTATCACTTTTTTAACACCTATTTCATCCATTTCTACTCTTCTTTATCATGTTATTTATCATAATTTATCATATAATTCCATTTTATAATTATTTAGGCTCTTATGGATAAATATTATTTCTTCTCCTTTATTTTTAATAAATTGATGATTATGCATGATTTTACCAATTATGGTTTATTAATAAATTTTTTTGTAACATCACTTACCATTTTAGCCTCCAAGATATTTTCTCGATTACAGAGTTGATATCTAGCTCATCATTAAATATGCCAACTCGTAAATTCGCTGAATAAGAAGTGAAAGTTTTTTCATTAGACGTATTGGGAAAATGGAGAAGCATCCGGCAAAATCCGAAACATGGGTTTTATCCCGGAAATCGAATCTAAATTTCAACTTATTTAAAGAACATTTTTTCTCAAATCGATCTCAGTATAGAGAGAAAAATAGGTTCTCCGAGGACGATTTTCTCGATTCGTTGTTGTGGTCATTTTCCAAATTCTTCTAGTTGCAATAGCAAATTCGACCTGTTCTGTTAAATGATTGATGGAAGGATATTTCAAATATGATCTTCTTGATCAATTGGTTGTGAGAAATCCAATTTTGTAATAGGAATCATTTTTAATCATATCGGTTGTAACTTCCCTTTTCTCTATGTGTATTTAAATCGTAACAAAGATCGTAGAAGGAGGAGGTTATTATGGGGATTCATGATGATGATTAGAGAGAGAATTATATGGATTATTAGATTAGAGATAGATAGGGATAGATAGGAGGAATGTGAGAACTACTATTGAAATTGTAACTTTTATCATCGACACTCGTTGTTGAAGCAGAGCACTAACCTTCTATAATGATTATGCAATAATGAATATATAAAAACAAGTCAGCCTTTCATCAGATCTCGCAAGTAATCCAGTGGTATTCACCGGTGGCTAAGAGCCCGTTCTGGTGGATCTACTTGTCGTTCCCGTACTCATACAAAGGTGGTTTGCCTTATTTTCGATTTTTGCAAGTGTGGTTTGGTATAATGATTACTTTTACGCAATTGAATTGCGTTGTTGTTCTTTCTCATAACAATATCATTGCTTTCTCATAAGTATATTGTTGTGTTTCTCATTCTAATTACGTAGCTTCATGTTCATTTCTAGTAACTTAGTTTTGTTTTTCATTGCAGTCACATAAGCGTTGTTGTCTATTTCTATTATATAGCATTACTTTGTTTCATTTACTTTCACAATCATTTAGTTTTGTCTTTTAGCATTATTACAGTTAGCATAATTATCTCATTTCCATTAGTTGCAAAGGAGAATAATTGATTTAATTCATTGCCATTTCCAATTGGTTATTTAGTTTTGTTAGTGTGAGATCAACAATTGTAAAGAACATTGGCTATTGTTGTCAAAGCTCTCGGATTGAGGATCTTACTTATGCTTGATTAGTTTACATCGTTAGAAGAGAAATGAGTTATTTCTACTATATCATCGATCGATAATTGCTATTACTTTGCTGAATGAATGATTTAGTTTTTATAGCATTGAGTTCTTTAGTGTAAGTGGGATTTATTAAAAGCATCCGCTTATTCTTGTATTTGAAAGATTTATACTACATTTTAAGAAACATTACTCTGGGGATTATAGCGTGTACATATTGCGTACACTCTTGAAATAAGAGGACTTTCCGCAGTTGATAATTTAATGTGGGATAAATAGGAGTTTTAAAAGGCACATTTTAGCACCTCAACAACATGCTTCCTCCCACAAGTGCATTGATAGGCCCTCCCGATCATAAAAGATAGCTCGTGCAACACAACGATCGTTTCAGTTCTTCCTCTCCACGACCCCCATTCTTCTCGTGGATTCTCGAGGCGCTATGATTTCTCTTTTCGAATTCCTTCTTTGCTATAGAAGTCTTTGAATCCATTCGAGATATATTCACCACCATTATTGCTCCGTGAGCGTCACTTTCGCTTCCCCGAGTCTTTCTCCACCAATCTTTAAACTCACATAACTTTCATAATCTTTTATCCTTCTTATGCATGAAGAAGATCCGAAAGATCTACGAGAATAGTCATCAACAAAAATAACATAATACCTATGTTTTGTTGTTGAATCAATCGAGAATGAGTCCACACACGTCCGTGTGAATTCTCTCCAGGATCACCGAAGCATGGTTATCCCTTTTCATGAAGGGTGGTCTTCACAAAATTACCCATATTACATCCCTTGCACTTTGGATCTATCTACACAAGTGTACCCTTGGGAAGTCTAGTAGAAATCGCTACAAAATCTTCGGGGTGCCATGGTGGAGATGGCTCAATCTCCTGTGTCATAATTCGCCCCTAATCCCGACTCACCACTTCTTCTTCTTTTTCCCACCATTGCAGCAGAGCCATATACCTCTAGCTTGTGATATTCTTGACTCAAATCCCTATCCTCTTGGTTTGACCCATTGTTTTATGTCGCAGAAAGCTTTTCCATCATTGAATACAACGTCATAACCTCTCGTCCTCCAACATCGTGAATGAGACCAAGTTCTTATTTAGACCCGGAACATGCATAACATATTTCAATAGAAATGGTTTACCCGAATCCCTCAAAGGTAATGGTACCAATGTCGGCCGCATTATATCGTCCATCGTTGCCCATCTCTATATGCATTTGGATATCTTTCTCCTCCAAGTCGTTGAACAACTCTTTATCTCCCGTCATGTGGAAAGGGAAGCACCACTATCAAGATACTACACCGATCCCATTGCGCTTGAAACCAAGCAAGCATACTCAAGGAGAAATCAAGTTCAAATTGCGAGGAAAGGGCCTCACCAGATTTGCAGCTCCCAAAAAACCTTCTTGTTCTTCTTTTTCTATGGGTAGTTAGTGGCGAGATGCCCACGTTCGTGACAGTTGAAAACACTTCACCTTGAACAAATCCAAATTCTTTCCTTTAGCCTCGGATTTTGGATGGGATTTCTTTCCCCTTCCCTTTCCTTGCTTTTTGGAAACCAAAACACAATCCTCTTCATCATCATGCTTTAATGAAGAGCCATCCCCCGGTACTCCACCTTATCTCCTCCCCTGCACTAGATCCAACCAAATTCGCCCCAATCCAGTGAGTTTCTCCCGCCCATTGACGAGTCTTGATAATTGTGCCAACTCTTCGAAGTCCAAGGAGAACTAATCTCCCCCCAAGTCATCATCAAAAAAATTTAATTCCCACACTCCCCATCTCATCCCTACATTGGACAAACTTCAAGAGATACTTTGGAATATTGTTGCTCTTCTCCATTTTGATTTTTCCGAGTTTATCTTTTCGAGAACCAACTTCCTATAGTCGTTGTCTGCTTTGGAAAATATATGTCAAAGCCTTCCACATTGCAAATGAGTGGCTTTCCCATGAAGTCTTGACACAATATGGTTTTTCACACCTTCTAACGAATTCTTCTTGTCTTCGCTACTTTCTTTTGCGTGCATCAAGTAATGCAACATCCGTCGAAGTAGGCTTAGGAACATCACTATCGATGAACTCCTTCATGCCATTATCTTCAAGCACCGCCTCCATACTATCCTTCCGTGCTATGTAGTTAGAGCTTCCTCGAGTGCATACTCCAACCGCAACCCATTGAAAGCCATTTCAATGTTTGATCTCAATCGTCGACCAAGAAATTTTTGCAGTAAATTTGAATTGTTCCACTAGCACAAAACTCAGCGATCGCTTCAATATTGCAATCTCCATTGATTAACACTGCATCCGATACCATGTAGAAATTATAAGACATATAAAAAATTATATGACCGGACTCCCCTGATCTAACAATTAAATCCACCTGTTAAATACGAATCCTTATACTCAATTCTTTGTGGAAATTAAATCGCTAATTGTAAAAACACATGAAGAAAAATAATCAATCGCACATAACAAGATGTTTTATCGGAAATCTTAAAGCTAAAAACCCTCAACTTTCATATATTATGTATATAATGGAATCATGAAACAATATCATACAAAGCTCAGCTCATAGAGCTCTCGACATAATATACAATCGTCTTCACATTGTCATGCAGAAATTTGCATATCTATGCACCAATTTCTTGCCTCCTCTCACCCCTCGCTTCATCGTGCAATCCTCGCCTGAAGAAGATCCCTAAATGAATTCGATCTTTTCCTTTCTTTGATCGCAATCCTCATTGGCAACTCCAATGTGTGTGTAGATGCATTGAATGCATCACTATAGTCATCAACCGATAGTCAAACACACCCTTTCACTTATCTCTCCACTCGGGTCTCCATTAGATCTAACATGCAAGAAGTTAATTGTTGTATTTCTTCGCTGCAAGTAAGACTACTACTTGTGAATTAATTAACTAATTAATTCACTCATATTTCACTAGTGTATCTTTAGTTACAACTAGCACAATTGAGTTTAACTCACTTAACCCGAGTTAAACTAAATAACAACTCCCATAACTACCCTTCCAACTCGTTACAACTCTTCCACAATTAGTTATAATGAAGGCCATCATGCATGAGTCACCAACCAACCTTGGAATGCATAATTCCTTCAACTAACTCAAGTTTTCCACACGCTAATCGAAATCAAGTGCTCCAAGAGAATAAGTTATTATTTATTGCTTCGATTATCATTAAGAGCAATAATAATCAACATGCATTCTATTTTTAGATTTGCGATCTATAAATACACTTCGCCCTATCTTCTAAAAAATAGAAACTTGTCTAAAGATAGAATTTTCTCAACCATCTAGAATCAACATCCTACTAATTTTATAATATGCTCACCATTCTAAAAATAGACATACACCTAAAAATAGTCTACGGGCCCCACCTAGTGAAGGTGCTTAATTTTCACTAGGATCATCATCTTGTTGAATCTCAACACTCCCTCTCAACAAGAAAGGGATTATCCTTCACCCCGATCCTATCTCTATGGTATTCTAATTTTCTCCTGCGAGTTCCTTCATTAGAATATCTCGCATCCCCGATCTTCCATAGGAATGTATCGGGAAGCAACATGATCTTCTGCTACACATAATCTTTGATATGATGATGCCGGATATCTATATGCTTAGATCTATCATGAAAAATGGAGCTTAATCAAGAGTTTAATGCAACTTTTATTATCAAAATGAATCTGTCGTAGGGATCTAAATGAGAACCGAAAAACCTAACATGGGATCTTCCTCATCCAAATAGCCTCACATGCACTTGAATTGTTGCCATGTATTCCACTTCCGTGAACCGAGTGTCTGCGGAACTCTGTTTCCGTCAGTACCAAGAAACAATCGTAGATTCGACATCGAAAACCCTCTCGAGTATTCTCTTTCTTTTCATTGGGCTACCGCCCCAATCTTCATCCATTAAGCCATGCAACTTCACCTCATTTTTTTCGTCTCGTGCCCATAAGCCATACTCGGATTTTCCCCCGAGATATCTCGTGACATGCTTGCTCACCTTCCAAAAGAGCTTGGTAGGCTTAACCATTGCTTGACTATAGCTTGTTCATCGCATAGCATATGTCCATCTTTGTATTAACTAAACACATGAGCGAACCCACCAATCGTCGATGGATAGTAGCATCCACTACTTCGCTCAATGTAGCATCCCTCTTTCCTCCAGTTTCTTTGGAAGAGGGAGTATCCATGGGTTTTCAGTCCTCCATGTGAAACTTATCGAGTATCTCCCTTGAGCATACTTTCTTCCTTGAGACACAAACAATTCACCTTCTCACTGCCATATTTCCAATCCAAGGAAATAATGAAGGGGGCCAATATTTTTCATCTTGAACTCCTTTTGCAACGTCCTCCTTGCATAGGGTGTATCACCACAGCATCACCAAACATTATTAAATCATCAACATAAAGAATAATGATTAAAAGCTTACCCTCTACCATAATCTGGTATAGGGTTTGCATCCACCTCACTCTTGGTGAAGCCAAGTCTAGTGAAATAGTTGTCGCATCCGAGTGACTGTGCACGTGGTTCTTGCTTCAAGACATACAACACTCTTTTGATTCTAAACACATGCGAATCGCCGTTAAAGATCTCAAATCCTTCAGGCTACTCAATGTACAATTCTTCCTCAATGATCCCATTAAGGAACATAGTCTTCATATCCATCCGATGAATGTGCCAACCCATCCGCGCCCTGAGAGAGAAAAGGATGGTCCTTATGGAAAATTACTATGTGAGAGATGCAAAGGTTTCTTCATAATCAATCCCCTCACTTTGTGAGAAGCCTTGTGGAAAAAATATTTCCTTATACTTCTCAACGTTCCCATCAAAGAGCTTTCTTTACCTTGTAGATCCATCTTGAACCTACCACCGATTTATCAACCGGCCTTGGAACAATTTCCTGCGATCAGCTTTGCGATAATGGAGTCATACTCCTCCACCATTGCATGTACCCATGTGGGCTCCTCGCGACCGTTTCGAAAAAGAAGATGGCTCGCTCATGAGAGCGCATGTGATTCAGTGAATCGATTAGGAGATTGCTCTCTGTCCGTGTTGTGAAGTAGGGGGCTCCTACATTCAGTGGCAAACGATCAAGCTTCGGCCTTCGCCTTTTGTGGTATGCCTTCCTCCCGCTTTTTGATGTTTGACTCGCGTGAATGGACTTCTCCACTCCATGATCCTCCTCCCGTGGATGATCCACATATTAAGGCTCATCTTTGGGAACAAGCAGTTCCCTCCTCTACATGAGAGTGTAGCTCCCTCTCAAACGACAACTTCATGGCTTTTCTCCTCATTGAATTCTTATATCCCGTCGCACCACAGTCATCCGATCGTTTGGAAAATACACACGATAATTATGAGGGTGTTTCGTGTACCCCACAAATATCCCAACTTTTGCAATCGGGCTCTAGCTTCTTCCCGGTGTTCTTGGTCACATGAACATAAACAGATGAGCCAAAAATCTTAAAAGTGAGAAACATCTGGCTTCTTACCAGTAAAATTTTCTTCAGGTGTACTCATGCCAAGTAGTCTATGAGGACAACGATTTTGCACATAAACCACAATGTTGCATTCTTCCGCCCACAAGTGCATTGGTAGGCCCTGATCATGCAGCATAGCTCGTGCAGCACCCACAATCGTTATGGTCTTCCTCTCACTGACCCCATTCTGTTGTCGTTTATGAGGCGCTATGAGTTCTCTCTGAATTACTTCTATGCTATAGAAGTCTTTGAATTCGTTCAAGATATATTCAACAACATTATCACTCCACAGAGCCTTCACTTGCTTCCCCGGCTCTTTCTCCACCAATGCTTTAAACTCACAGAACTTTGACAATTTTTTATCCTTCTTCTACATGAAGAAGATCTAGCATCTATGAGAATATTCATCAACAAAAATAACATAATACCTGTGTTTTGTTGTTGAAGAAACCGAGAATGGTCCACACATGTCTGTGTGAATTCTCTCCAAGATCACCGAAGCCCGGTTCTCCTTTTCATGAAAGGTGGTCTTCACAAACTTACCCATAGTACATCCCTTGCACTAATCTATCTGCACAAGTTTACCCTTGGGAATTCTAGTAAAAATCTGCTGCAAAATCTTCAGGGCGCCATGGTGAAGATGGCCCAATCTCCTGTGCCATAATTCGCCCTCATCCTGGCTCACCACTTCTTCTTCTTTGCCCACAATTGCAGCGCAGCCATCTACCTCCAGCTTGCAGAGATTCTTGACTCGAATTCCTATCCTCTTGGTTTGAACCATTGTTTCATGTCGCAGGAAAGTTTTTCCATCGTTGAAAACAACGTCATAACCTTTTTCCTCCAACATCGCAATTGAGACAAAGTTCTTCTTTAGACCTGGAACATGCATAACATCTTTCAACAGAAATGGTTTACCTGACTCCCTCTCAAAGGTAATGGTACCAATGCCGGTTGCATTGTATCGTCCATCGTCGCCCATCTCTATATGAATTTGGAGATCTTTCTCCTCCAAGTCGCTGAATAACTCCTTATCTCCCGTCATGTGGAAGGAAGCACCACTATCAAGATACCGCACTGATCCCATTGCGCTTGAAACCAAGCATGCGATCAAGGAGAAATAAATTTCAAATTGCGAGGAAAGGGCCTCACCATCTGCAGCTCCAGCAACCTTCTTTTTCTTATTTTTGTGTGTGTAGTTAGTGGCGAGATTCCCATGTTCGTGACAGTGAAAACACTTCACCTTGGACAAATCCAACTTCTTGCCTTTAGCCTCGGATTTTGGATGGGATTTCTTCCCCTTCCCTTTCCTTGCTTTGGCAGTGAAATCAAAATCCTCTTCATCATCATGCTTTGATGAAGAGCCATCCTTGGTACTCCGCCTTATCTCCTCTTGCACTAGATCCGACCAAAGTGGCTCCCAATCCAGTAGTTTCTCTCGCCCATTGACAGAGTCTTGATAACTGTGCCAACTCTTCGAAAGTCCAAAGAGAGCCAATATCACCAAGTCATCATCAGAAAATGTAATTCCCACACTCCCCATCTCATCCCTACATTGGACAAACTTCATGAGATACTTTGGAATACTGTCGCCCTTCTCCATTTTGATTCTTCTGAGTTTATCTTTCAGCGCCAACTTCCTATGGTCATTGCTACTTTGGAAAAGACCTGTCAAAGCCTTCCACATTGCAAATGGAGTGGCTTCCCTGTGAAGGCTTGACACAATATGGTCTTTCAAACCTTCAAACATAATTCTTCTTGTCTTCACTACTTTCTTTTGCCACGCATCAAGTAATGCAGCATCCGTCGAAGTAGGCTTAGGAACATCGCTATCGATGAACTCCTTCATGCCATTATCTTCAAGCACCACCTCCATCCTATCCTTCCAGGCTATGTATTTAGAGTTGTCCTCAAGTGCATACTCCAACTGCAACCCATTGAAAGCCATGTCAATGTTTACTCAATTGTCGCACCAAGAAATTCTTGCAACAAAATCGAATTGTTCCACCAGCATAAAACTCAGCACCACTTCAATATTGCAATCTCCAGTGATTAACATTGCACCGATACCATGTAGAAATTATAATCCACTGTTAAATACATAATCCTTCTACTCAATTCTTGGTGGAAATTAAATCGCCAATTTCAAAACACATGAAGAAAAATCAATCGCACATAACAAGATGTTTTACCGGGAAATCTTAAAGCTAAAAACCCCAAATATCATATATTATGTATATCATGGAATCATGAAACAATCTCATACAAATCTCAGACCATAGAGCTCTTAGTACAATATAAAATCATCTCACACTTTCATGCAGAAATTTGCATATCTATGCACCAATTTCTTGACTCCTGACAGCCTGCCTCCATTGCGCAATCCCTGCTAAATAAAATCCCCGAATGAATTCGATATTGCCTTGATTTTACTGCGAAATCCTCATTGGAAACTCTAATGTGTGTGTATATGCATTGAATGCATCACTATAGTCACAACTGATAGTCAAACACACCCTTTCACCTATCTCTCCACTAGGTCTCCACTGGATCTGACATGTAAGTAGTTAATTGTTGTATTTCTTTAGTTGCAGTAAGACAATACTTGTGAATTAATTAAATAATTAACTCCCTCATCTTTCACTAGTGTATCTTTAGTTACAATGATCACAATTGAGTTTAACTCGCTTAACTGAGTTAAACTAAATAACAACTCCCATAACTACTCTTCCAACTCGGTTACAACTCTGCCACAATCAGTTATAACGAAGTCCATCATGCATGAGTCACCAACCAACCATGGAATGTGTAATTCCTTCATCTAACTGGTTTGCCACATCAGTTAACTAAAATCAAGTGCTCCAACAAAATAAGTTATTATTTATTGTCTGATTATCATTAAGGGCTAATAATAATCGACATGCATTCTATTTTTAGATTTGTGATCTATAAATAGACTTCACCCATCTTCTAGAAATAGAAACTCATCTAAAGATAGAATTTTCTCAACCATCTAGAATCAGCATCCTGCTAATTTTAGAATATGCTCACCATTCTAAAAATAGACATACACCTAAAAATAGCCTATGGGCCCCACCTAGTGAAGGTGCTTAATTTTCACTAGGATCATCATCTTGTTGAATCTCAACAAATTATGAAGGTTAGTGTGAAGATAGATACTCTTTTTCATGTAATAGATGATTCCTCCAATTCACATGTGAGAGGATTTCTTGTTCCAAGGTTACCACAAAATGAATCCATCTATGCTCTGGACCTGAGACTCGTCATGCTCTCAAGTTTCAACTAAAAAATTAATATCAATTTCACTCGAGATTTAATTTAATGTAAGATCTTTACACCACCTAAGACATTTACACCTTGGAAAGTCACAATAGCTTCAAAAGAGGATTTAGAGTGTTTAAATTCTTATTTATTACTCTCGTTTTGGTATCTACCCCTAATAATAGCTTTCCTGATTTCAGACTTATGCGATCTCTATTTTGTAATAATATTGTTTTCGGATCAATCTTATCTTGATGATGAACCTTGGTAGCTGGTTTGAAACATCGATGAAGAAGAAAACCCACCCAATGCGATGGATCTGGAAACAATATTATTACAAAATAGCTTTCCTATTTCTATTGATTACCCATTTTCATTTGTTTTTGGCTTCATTTACCTTTTGAGCTTCTTTTCTTAAATCAACTTGGTTTGCTAAGATGATGTCCTCATTTATAAAGTTTCCCATCCCTTTTAGGCTTGGATATTTACTTAGTATGGTAAATGTATGGTCACCACAAATCCTAACATAGATCAATGCATCTTTATGCTCGAGTATCTTTAGCAACCTTTTTCTTCTACCAGATAAGTTGTTTCAATTCGTGGCTTATTTTTTAGTTCTTTTACTATTTCTAAGGTGTTCCCACCTTTATGTTCTTTTATATTAGCAATTATAATATTTATGGCTATTTTATTGGGCTTATGATATAGCTAAGATAGAACTGGCCTCAAGGATCTGCTGCAATGCTGCATAGGCCCTCCAGAAAAAATGAACTAAAATTCCATTGCTAAGCTCTCCTGTGAATTATGGATGAATTCATTAAGGGGAGAAAGGTGTTCACCCAATCTCTCTAAATCACCCAAGGGTTTCCGTCCTGGGGCTACCAATGGAGTAGAGAACTAAGTTCTCAACCTCACATACAAGAAGCAATACCAAATCCAAGATGTTCTCTAATGGCCCTTCCTCCTATTTTTATAGATCAGATGGACTCCTCTAGATGCTCCTATGTTATTATTGTTTTAATCATTGAGCACATTTCCCTTAATTTTAATATTCTTTTTGGGAAAACGGTCAATTGGACACCATGCCTCCTCAGGTCACTAAAAATCTCTCCTATCCATCCCATCCTATATATCTTCTCATTGTCGTTCCAACGAGCTATTACACTAGGGCGTTCTGCCAAGAATTCCTCCTGAAATGCCACCTTAGGTGTAATTAATTGAGTTATGCCCATTAATATCTCAATTTTATGAAAGTTTTCGTAATGCAATAAAATCAAAAGGAAAACTGTGTAGATGGTGGAATATACCAAGCGAATGCCATCAAATCTCATAAGAACTCCTCAAAACCCCTCCCTAATCCCCTAGGGCATGCTGATGACGCCAACGTGCACCTGTGACCTTTCTACCCAAAATTCTGAAATTCCATCCTAACCATGTCATAACGAATACCAGAAATTTGAAATTTAGAAATCCTTTGCCGCAAGATTGCTTTCCCTCAAGAAATAAAATTATGTGGACCAGTCTGTTTGCCCGATGAATCTGTGACCCAATGCCTAGATCGCATATAAAATTTCAAGTGATGTTATGCCTCTGTGTCAACCCACCAAGAATAGACCCCTCAATGCCTAGATCCTAGACCAATCTCTGACTAAACATGTCATCAAAAATCCTCCTAGATCCCAATTCCAACAAGGACAAGCATCAATGCTCTACATATCCTACTGTGCTATAACTCTGGCTAAAAATGTTGGCCCATTGACTACGTACCAACTCATCACCCCACTCCAGTCCAATCCCTTACTCAATCCAATGCTAATCCTACTCTCCTAATGCTAGGACAGAATGTTGAAGAGTTGTCGATCTTTATCCCACTACCAACTGAAACCTGTAGTACACGTCATGTCTGAGGATCCGTGCTATGTTATGCCCCTGACTAAGAATATCGTACCATCAATAGGGTACCAACTCATGATATCTTTCCAATCTACTGTATGGAAACATGTGCAATAGATAAGTCTACTATGATGATATCGGTCCATGCTCAACTCTCGATGTTTTTCCTGGTCTATTAGCAAAATTTGTCCATGAAATATTGCCCCTCTCCCTATAATGGACCAAAGTGGGCAAGTTGTGATGCAATCCCTTTCTATGTACTCCTAGAGAGGGTTTTTGCCGAAAAATGTTGTAGCTCTGTTGGCCACCACTACATCTACTTGCAACTCATAAATGGGTAGACCCAAATATGGATGCACTATTGTCTCCCTCGCCTGATAGGAAACTCCATGCTCCTCCAACCCACTAATCCTATGTAAAGTTTCCATGCCCAACTCCAACACCTCCCGAGGACAAGTGTTTGTAAATACTGCCACCATGCTAGTAGTCTATACATATTCCAGCTCTTCATCAATGGCTTACCCCAAGGGTGGTTTCTCAACCTCCTCCATCATGGGCTCAATGTAATCCTCCAACAAGCCCTCCACCACCCCTCTACAAAAATCTCAACATGCATACTGTGCACATCACCCTCCTCAGTTGACTCATGCTCCACTATATGTTGCTCACATTTAATCATCACAGGTGATTCATCATCTTGAATGTATTTCGTAGGGTGACTCATCATCCTCGTATGAACCCATGGAATCATCCAAGGAAGAGCCCTTAACCTAAAATAAAGAAGGAATATCCTCTTGTTGTACCTCTGTAATCTCATATGCATCTCCCAAACATGGGTGGTCAGTGTGAAAATTTCTAAATATTACTTATGCAGAAACCCTACAGTTAAATCTGGTTATACTTCTCCTACTTAAACAAGTTATTAATTTGAAATATTCAACATTAACATAGAAGTAAACACATTAATAGTCTACACAGACATAGATCTAAACTAAATACATGCACAATGATAAAGTGACACACAGGATTTTATGGACAACTGTCCCTGGAAAACCCCAATGCGGGAAACCAGTCTTATGGGTGCTAGAGGGTTTTTATTATTAAGTAGATTCTAAGTACAACAAATTTGGGCACCTCACTGATTAACCCAATAGAGAAATACAAAATCTACAACAATACCTTTATTCTCGAGACGGAAAAATGGACTGATTCACACCCTCAAATGGGATTTACAGAACTCGACGCTTTTCAGTGTTCCGAAACCCTAGCGCTGCTCTGAAGCCCTCTGTGTCAGCGCTAGTAGGTTGTGATTTCCCCTATGCTGCTCAGGAAGGGACTATGTCATCCCATGCAAGGTTACGCTACCCTTACACTGCCCTGCTTGGGCCTGCGTCAGCCTTGCTGGCCTCCTGTTGCCTCTGCACTGCGATTTTTGGGTCTCGTAGCACTTGAAGCCCTTTGCGCTTCTATGTCTGCTACTTCTTTGCCTCTTGATGACTCTTGGACTGAGATCATATCATCTCTCTCGCCAATACTACCCCTCACTACTGTTGAGACACTTCTAGAAATTCTTAGCAAACCACGCCCTAGAATTCCAGTTTAGTCTCAGTGCTCTACCACTGTGTGTGTTTTCCAACTGACCCCAAGCCTTTCCTTTATACTTTTCTTGTTGGGAAACCAACAGTTGTGATCTAACCTTGAATCGATGGTTAAGATTAAAAGAAAGCTTGATCAGTGTGACTTAAGTCATTTCCATCACATGTTTAAATTAATTACCTTTAATCTTTTAATTTTCCTTTGTTAGACTTAGGGTCCTTAATTAAAAAGATTAATTAATTAATTTTCTCTTAAACATGATGGAATTTCCCAAATCCCTTTCTGGGTCTTGGAGATATCATGTACTCTAGTCCCTCCACAAATTTTGGGAGCTAGAGCACATCTGATGTTACCCAAAACACTCAAAAATATCAACACTCCCTCTTAGCGAGGAATGTGCTTTAGCACAACACTTCACCCTAGAGTTCTGCATTGATCTCTGGTGTGGGTCTATACGCTGATGCTTGACCTACTGCCCTTCATCACTATGTTTCTGCTACTCTCTCGTACTAATTCCCATGATGTTGCCACCGCCACAACCACATCTATAATGCAGCTCCCTCTCAATCTGTTGTATCATGCTGCCATCTGCTACACTTCAACTTAGTTTCTGAGAGAAACAATTGAAAACCCATGCCTAATATTTGGCAGACGAGTCAGTTTGGCTGCATCCTCATCACTAAAGCTCCATAGGTTATTGATGTATGTTTTAATCTCGAGATAGCTACACAACCACAGCTCTACATTGCATAAGCAGGCCTCCTCTAAATTGTTGAAGTCACATTAGCCCCTGTGTTGAAGTCCCCTATGTTGTTTCTACACTATGTTGTCCTCCTGAAGCCTCTACGTTGTTGCAGCTCTGCTCTGCATAAGTAGCCCTGCTCTGCGCTGCTGAAGTCACATCATACCCTGTGCTACTACTGCTACATTTTTGTTGCATCTGCACTGTGCTGCTCCCTTTAGCTTCCAGCTCTACCTCTGCTCTATCTGTGATCTTCTGCACCCACTGCTCCACTTGTCTCGGTACTATCTTAAGGCTCCCATAGCATGGATGTGATCCAATATTTGGGCTACTCAAGGATATTGCCTCTACTCTGTAGGTACTCTACATATCCATGTCACCCCACTTTTGTGGTTCATGAGCACTCATGGCCACGTCATCTTCTGAGCCATCGTCCGCCACAACAGCCTTGGAGGTAGAAGCTTCCTTTTCCCTCTTCTTCTAAGGACAATTGCTAGCGAAATGTCCTAGTTCGCCTCACTGGAAACATGATATTTGATATATCACGCTTCTTTCTCCCTTGCTGCCTCTTTGATGCCAAGGTTGCATCTTCATCTTCTTCCTTCTTTACTCTGCTCGAACCGGTGTTGATCTGTCTCTTGGTGATTTGACAAATTTCTTCCTATTGGAGGATCGCCCACATACTGTCCCAGTTGGGAATGTCCGCTCTACCCAAGATACTTTGGACACAATTTTCCAATCCTCTATGACATCATTTAGAGCCACCCTCACCATTACATCGTCCTCCACCTTCACCCCCATGCAGTCAGCTAAACCCGGATTACTTGAAGTCTAGAAAGAGAAGGCTCAATCTCCTCCCTCTTGGACATCATGAATAACCTCAATTGGTTCTCCAGAAGTATCTTTCTCTGGATGAATCTTCCTTCATATAGTGTGGTTAGAGCCACCCACATCTCATGAGCCATCTTATTATCGGCTATGTGTGGAACCAAATGACCTTTGACTCCATCCATTATGAAGATCTTGGCATGTGTTGTTGTTTCTTCATGCTTCGCTAGGAGATCCACATTGGTCGGCGTGGCCATGAATTTCTCTTCTTACTCCCTCAGACTGATCAAAAATTGGATTAGGGCCTAAAATTAGCTAAAATTTCAAAGTACTCGAAATTTCTTCAAAATTGAATGACCTGATAGTGTTCATCACCAGGATTCTGGCGCAACTCGTTTCATCAAAATCCGAGTTCGTATGACTGAGTTATCGACTATTGTTATTTTTCCAAACTTAAAGGAGCAGAACATGTACAGTGCTGATGTGGCAGGTACAATCAACATTACAGGAATATTCTCCAGATTGCAGCCAGTGACATTGTGACAAGTGTCGTCTTCAGATTCACCAAATGGGTTAAGTGAAAAGAGAAATTTCCCAATGGCCTCCAATTCTTCCTAAGTTGGAATTTGAATATTTTTTAAGGTTGGAGTATAACCCAACTAGAGGGCGCCATGTGTCCTCTCTAGTGGGCCATCTCCTAAATTATGGGGGTCGAATTATGTGGATTGGACATCAGTCTCATGGTCAAATTATTGTCATTTTAATGGTTGGACATTATATATGGTGGAATTATTTCAAATATATATATATATAGTTTTACAAACCCATATTTCAGCGGCCTCAACCAAACTTGGAGGGTCTTCCAACTAACACTGGCGGAGGTTTCATAATAGCGGCGTCTACAAAGTCTGGTGGAGGACTTCATTATGCATTGGAGTAAAATTTCATGGCGGAGCGGGGGCTCAAACCCCTGACCTCATGCCCGCCAAATGACCGTCTAACCATCTCTCCTACAAGTTGTTGCTTACCCTATACATCTGCCGCACAAATTTGAATTAAAGTCATTTTATGGTTTGGGGGTTGGAGGGGGACAACCCCCTGCCCATGTGGCCACAGTCCCAGAACCGAGGGCCAATGCAAACAAACCAACGGGTTTTTTATAAGCACATTTAATTAAATATAAGATGTGGGTTAATGATGTTAAGACGTCATTATCGCATGAAACGTGATTAACATTAAACCAAAACTTATCCGCCCATAAGTGCTCTTAGCGCTAATTAATCCCGAGGGTTAAGTTGGCAGAAAATTTGGAGGTGCACCAATTTTGGAAGGAATTCGAAAATTAAAATGTTAACTAGCAGTTCCTCCAATTTTGGAGGAGAAATTGGGGCAAATTTGGTTTTGGTCATAACTCACTCAATTTTCGACCAAATTGAGCTCAGTAAAAGTCATTTTTGGCTAATTGGCATGCTGGTAACTCAATGAAGCAGGTTGCATAGGCAGAAAAGGTCATCTATAGGTGTTTTTATGCATTTGAAGATTTTTGAAGGCTAGGGCCACCAGGTGTTGGGGTCATTTCCAGAGCATCCAGAGTCCAAATTTAGAAAAATAAATAAATATATAATTTTAAAAAAAAATAAAAATAAAAAAATAAAAAAATAAAAATAAAATGAAAATAAAAATAAATAAAAAAATAGTTATTTTTGGGAAATTATGATGTTTTAATCTCATTGGAACAAGTTCCAATAGGTTCTGAAGCTTTTAACAGCAATTTGAGCACACTTTAAGCTAATACAAATGTCACACTATGAAGCTAGATCAAAAAGATGTAGCCCAAGAGGGGTGAACTCCTTTATCAAAATTCTCTGTGTTAAGCTCTATTATGGGTGTTTGATGTGTTTAATATTTCTTCTAATCTATCATTTAAAATTATGCTTTTTAAGGTTATGACAAACTCATAATTTCATGATCACATGCTCATAAACAAACTCATGAAGGATAAGTAAAACAATGCAAAGAAAATTTTATATCTGATATGAAACTAGCACAACAATAACTAGCATTCATTTTCAGATCAAGTTGGTATCAGAGCACAAGGTTTCTTGCTTGTTTTACTTGAAGGGTTTTAATAGTGAAATTTTGTTGTTGCTTACAAGATTGAGATTGCATAGAGGAGAAGGGAAGATACTGATAGCTAGTCATGAAGTTAGGACAAGAAGGAAGAAGGTTGAGAAGGCATCATCCTTACCCAAAGGACCACTCAAGGCAACACTTGAAGCACAAGAGGAATTAATTGCATAAGAGGCTAAAGTGATTGAAGAGATACAAGCTGTAGAGATTGAGCTTGAATCTATAGCCAAAATGTCAGGGCATGAAGCTTTGTAAATTGTTGTGAAGCTCTTTAATTCATTACATTGTGATGGAAACTTCATTAAGTGATGATTTTAAACCATCTTCCTTTGCAAGACTCTTTGATAAAGAGATGAAGCAAGACTTATACATCATGAAAGAGATGGTGCAACACTTGTATGAATATATGTGGGAGTACACTAAACTTCAAGAGCAGTTGGTTTCCATGAAGAAAGAGAAGCAATAACTTCTTCAAAATATGCATGAGATGGAGACTCAACTCCATGATTCCAAAGAAGCCTTAGCCAAGCATGTGCTTGAAGAAGAGGTAAATAATTCAAGTTTGTCTTCAATTTCCTCTCAATATAAATATGTAGGTTCATTGGAAAAACACACTAGAGGAATAGGGTCCAAATTGATGATAAAAATGGGCTATGAAGGTAAAGGATTAGGCAAACATGCAAAAGGCATAGTTTAGCCAATTATGGTTGAGGAAAGGCCTAAGTATTTGGGTCTTGGCTATGGACAACTTTATGGAGAAAGTTCTAAATCCATGAAGGCACTTGAAACAGTTCCAAGAAGGAAATTTGTTGCAGGTTCAAACCCTAAAACATGTAAAGTTTGTATTCAAGATGAATGCAATTGTTTGAAACCCACTTTGCTAGAAGAAGATGTTCTTCAGCATGCAACCATTGGTTATGGCGAACAAGAGAGTTTTGACAGCTCTAAGGAAATGAACATTGTTGTTGGTCTTCAAAAGAGAGTTGGAACCTCTTCAAGTTCATCTCCTCAAGAAGGTGATAAAGATGAACATTCAAAGAATCATTCAAGGTATAATTATTCCTATAATCATGTTTTTTATGGTTATGTTAAACATGAAAAATCTGCAAGCATGAATGGGAGAAATTTTTTTTTTTCATATTGTGGTTTGTATAACCATCAAGTTTCAAGATCCTGGAAGAGAATGATAGTATACAGGAAACAGTCAAAGAAAAGGCGACTTGAACAGAAGATGCAAAATATTTTCACTTATTGTCATAAGAAGGGACATCTCATTGACCAATGTTGGACACTGCATCCAACAACTCATCCAAAGCATTTGAAGCAAGTGGATAAAAAGATTGGTGAGAATGGAACAGGAGATTCCATCATCGATGTGAGTCAAGTTGATTCACAATAAGAGGATGTTCAGCAGGAAAATCTCCATTGAAGTGGTTTGGTAAGAAATGGGTCGATTTCTTGACCAAGTAAGATATGCATTTACTTTGTACATAGATGAAAATTTCAGCCTTATGTATGCATGAATTTCTGTTGACAGTATGACAAGTTGTAGCAGATTATTACAAATTTTATGATGCAAGATTACATGTGAATGTTTTTCGGTTGAAGGCATTTCTATTTGTTGCAAAATTTCACCAAGATGGTGTAAAAGATGGGTATGCCACTCATTTATGTTGCAGCAATTTATCATTCAATTCAGCTCTTATGATCACTCATATGTTTTGGGTTTTTGTACTTATTTGTACTTGAAAGAGAGAGTTGAAGAGTGTACATATGCATGATATTTTGTATGTGTAAATAGAGGACTTGTGATAAGTTCATTGTAAATATATACATGCATGAGTGTTGTCAATATGTATCTTGGAATGTAAACTTGTGTCGATTGTACTGCACATATGTTTATCAATTTTGTCGCACACATTTCATATCGATTTATGTCTATTGTGTTGCATATGTTTATCGATTGGTGTTGATTATGTCACACACATTTCATATCGATTTATGTCGATTGTGTTGCACATTTCATGTCAACTTGTGTTGATGATGTCACATGCTTTTTGTCGACTATGTTTGTCGATTATGTTGATCGACTTATGTTTTAATCGATGGTGTTTGCTGATTTTGAGTCCATATTGAATACACCAATGTGCAAGAAGATCGCCATGTACTTGATGTTACAGGGGGTGACAATCATTGCTTTGAAAGAGCAAAAATGAGGTGGTCGTCATTTCAATTCTTGCATAACGTTTTCTTTTCAAGATTGATTGTGTGTTCTTGTGACAAGATGTCGGAGGAAGTTGTATGTCCATTCAGTGAGAAGTGGATGAGATGAAAAGTGTTTTGCGGCCATTTTAGAACAAGATGGTTCGTGTGTTGACACCAAGAGTTCACTTATATTGCAAGTTTAATTTGGATAAGAGGATTTCCAAGAAGAAGCATGCATGTATTTGTTGCAAGAGGGACATCATTCTCAGGGGGAAGAATAACAGTTTTCCAAGCACATAGAGATTGATGTGGTATAGATGGATATGTATCAGTCAACATTAGTCAACAATGCTGAAGTGGTTCAGCAACAGCCAGAGAGTAGTGGTTGAGAGACATAACCAGTTGCGATGCAAGGCATGTCAAGATAATTCTCATGTAGGACTTGTCAAGTAAAATCGGTTGATATAACTTGAAAGCAGAAGAGTGTTGAAGCTCAACTATAGAATTATCAGATTTTGTGGGTCCAAAAGCCCGTCAGTGGGAAGGTGTGATCAGAATTTGGATCAGGGCCTAAAATTAGCTAAATTTCAAAGTGCTTGAAATTGCTTCGAACCTAAACGATCGGATAGAGTTCATTTCCAGGATTTTGACGCAACTTGTTTCATCAAAATCCGAGTTTGTATGACTGAGTTATCATCAGTTGTTTGTTTTCCAAAATAGGCAAAAAGGAGCAGAACAGGTATAGTGTTGATGTGGTAGGTACAATCAGCATTGCATGAATATTCTCCAGATTGCAGCCAGTGACACTGTGATAAGTGTCATCTTCAGATTCGCCAGATGGGTTAAGTGAAGAGAGAAATTTCCCAATGACCTCCAATTCTTCCTAAGTTGGAATTTGAAATTTATTTAAGGGTTGGAGTATAACCTAACCAGAGGGTGCCACGTGTCCTCTCTGGTGGGCCAACTCCTAAATTATGGGGGTCGAATTATGTGGATTGGACATTAGTCTAATGGTCGAATCATTTTCATATTAATGGTTAGATATTAGATATGGTGGAATTATTTCATATATATATATTATAGTTTTAGAAGCCCATATTTCGGGGGCCTCAACCAAACTTGGAGGGTTTTCCAACTAACATTGGCAAAGGTTTTAGAATAGCGGCATCAACAAAGTTTGGTGGAGGACTTCATTATGCATTGGAGTAAAATTTTATGGTGGAGTGGGGGCTCGAACCCCTGACCTGATGCCCGCCAACCGACCATCTAACCATCTCTGCTACAGGGTGTTGCTTACCTTATACATTTGCCATGCAAATTTGAATTAAATTCATCTGAAAATTTGGGGGTTGGAGGGGGCCAGCCCCCTCCCCATGGGGCCATAGTCCCAAAACCGAGGTCCAACGCAAACGAATCGGTGTTTTTTTTATAAGCGTATTTAATTAAATATAAGACGTGGGTTAATGACATTAAGACGTCATTATCGCATAAAACATGATTAACATTAAACCCTGTCTTATCTGTTCATAACCATGCTTAGCACTAATTAATCCTGAAGGTTAAGTTGGCAGAAAATTTGGAGGTGCTTCAATTTTGGCAGGAATTCCAAAATTAGAATGTTAACTAGCAGTTCCTCCAGTTTTGGAGGAGAAATTGAGGAGAATATGGTTTTGGTCATAACTCACTCAATTTGCAACAAAATTGAGATCAATAAAAGTCATTTTTGGCTAATTGGCATGCTGGGAACTCAATGGAGTAGGTTGCAAAGGCAGAAAAGGTCATATACAAGTGTTTTTGTTCATTTAAATATTTTTAAAGGCTAGGTCCACCAGGTGTTGGGGTCATTGCCAGAGCATCCAGAGTCCAAATTAAGAAAACAAATAGTCATTTTTGGGAGATTATGATGTTTTAAACTCATTGCAATAGGTTCCAAGAGGTTCTGAAGCTTTTAAAAACAATTTGAGCACACTTCAAGCTAATAAAAAGGTCACACTATGAAGGTGGACCAAGGAGATTTAACCCAGGAGGGGTGAACTCCTTTATCAAAATTATTTGTGTTAAGATCTGTTATGTGTGTTTGTTGTGTTCAATATTTCTTTTGTTTTGTCATTTAAAATTATCCTTTTTAAGCTTATGAAAAACTCGTAATTTCACTAAGTACTTTGTTTGCCAATCACATGCTCAAAAACAAACTCATGAAGGATAAGTAAAAAAATGCAAAGAAAAGTTTATATCTGATATGAAACTAGCATAGCAATAACCAGCATTCATTTTCAGATCACAGACCGTATGCCCCCATGACTACCAGGATTTTTTCCTTCTATATTGCAAAGTTAGAAAAGTCATCTAACTTATCCTGATCACGTAGTCCGTGAGGTTCCATCTACTCAGCAAATTTTTCGGAACGGATCCTTCTCTCTATGCTAGACACTGAGATCTAGGGTCCTTGGCGAGAAATGCACCCTCTACTCCCTCTGACAACTGACCTCCTCTCTTGGAAGTCCTCCAAATCAAACAAATCAGCTCTCTTCGATCCTCTGACCGATCTATAGATTTATTTGGTTGGAAATCCTCTAAGAAGTTGTTCTCCTCCTGCTCTTTGTCAACTTGCTTAGGATAAATTCTGAAATGATAGAATTTTAACCCCACCCGCAACTACTGAAGCTCTGCATCACTGCTTCCGACACTCTAAATTAGCAACAGCTTCAGGACTGCGTCACCCTGGTTGGCCTCGGCGTGAGAAGACAGTCCCAACACAACCTCTGTGTTGCTTCTACGTAGCAAATAAGTGGGCCTACGTGGAGACTGTGTCACTCTGGCCTCTGTGTGGCTCTGCTCCCTTCTGCTTCTACGTTGTCCTTTCTGGTCCAGCTTTCTGCGGTTGCTGCTGATTTCTCTGCTGCTTTCTGCAGCAAGGTTTCTTCAGTATTCTTGGTGGTGATTCAGCTAGATATGAAATCGCTCTGATAACATGTGAAATTTTTTTAATATTACTTATGTAGAAACCCTACTATTAAATCTAGTTATACTTCTCCTACTTAAACATGTTATTAATTTTAAATATTCATCATTAACATCGAAGTAAACACATTAAAAATCTACATAGATACAGATCTAAACTGAATACATGCACAATGACAAAGTGACACACAAGATTTTCTGGACAACCGTCCCCAGAAAAACCCAATGCGGGAAAACTGGTCTTCTAGCTGCTATAGGTTTTTTATTATTAAGTATATTCTAAGTACAACAAATCTGGGTACCTTAATGGTTAACTTGGCAGCGAAATACAAAAAGAAACAATACCTCTATTCTGGAGACATAAAACTGGACTGATTCACACCCTCAAACGGGATTTATAGAACTCAGCCCTTTTTCAGTCTTCAGAAACCCCAGCGCTGCTCTGAAGCCCTCTACGTCAATTCTACTAGGCTGTGGTTGCCCTTGCACTGCTCAGGAAGGGCCTGTGTCACCCCAAACTAGGTTACGCTGCCCTGGCTAGGTTCGTGTTATAGAAATTATATGCACTACGCATGCATATGTCCAAGATTATCCTGATCACACACTATTTGACTTCATGCACAATACAGAATCTCTTCTACCATTGATCATTAATTGTGGAAATAAAATCAATTGCATGCACACATTAAAACCATAAAAATTCACACATATGAACACAGTAATTTATGGGAAAGCTTAAAGCTTAAAACCCCCAACTATCTATATATTATATGTCATAGAGATCATGTAACAATCATCATACAAAGCTCCTCACAAGCTCTCAGTACAATCTCCAATTGCTACACACTAATCAGGCCCTAATCTTGCAAATCCATGCATCGATCTTTGCCAGCCTTCAGCCTACCTCTACTGCGCAATCACTGCTGAAGAATGGCTCTAGATGAGTTCTAACTGAAGTCCTCCATGCATTAGCTCCAGTAAACCCTCAGGAATAACGTAATTCCTTCTTTCAGTTGTTGTGCCACATCTATGCACTGAACTGAAGTGCTCCAAGAGAATAAGTTGATGTTTAGAGTCTGATTATTATTAAGAGCTAGTAATAATCGACATGCATCTATTTTTAGATCAACAATCTATAAATAGACTTTGCCCAATATTCTAAAAATAGAATTTCATCTATTTTTCACATTTTACCAACCATCTACAAATAGCTTCCTGCTACATATAGAATATGCTCACCATGTCTAAAAATAGACATACACCTAAAAATAGCCTGTGTGGGCCCCACCTAGTTTAGGTGATTATTTTCCAACTAGGATCAAGGATGATGTTTCAGGATGCCTCCTTCACTGTTTCTTGTTGCAAACTTCAACACTCCCTCACAACAAGAAAGGATTGTATTTGCATGCGACATGCAACTCCATGCATTCGTCCTACAACCTTTGCAAGCGCCCTACAACTCCATGCATCTGCTCTGCAACTCTTGTTGCAACACTTCCGAAACTGAAAGGCTCCAAACAACTCAATCAGTCTAATGCATCTATCATCAAAGTCTTTGACTTTTGCTGGTACCAACTGCACATGTCTTCAGGAACCATCCTTCCACGCTATTGAACCTCGCCCCTCATGCACTCGTGACCGCTATCAACTTCCAACTGCCGCTTCTCCGAAGATTCAACATCACTTTGATCTGCCTGCATCAATCCAACTGATCATGCCATCATTAAGCTCATAAGCACCAGAGCTGCAATGTAAAATCTAATAGATCCACGCCATCTCCATGCAATCCATCAGAAATCTCTCTTGATTAGCCTATGCATGTCGCCCCACCTCTCACCTGGTGGTATAGCTGCATGCACTCCCTCTGCCCATCTGGCATGAAATTTCTCTGCATGAGTGGTTGCTCCCACTCCATGATCCTCATCTTATGGCTGCTCCACATCCCAAGGTTCACTCTTACCTGCATGCAAAACTTGCTCCCTCCCAAGCTTCAATTGCATGTCTTTCTTGCACTTCCCAACAGTAGGAAGTTCCATAAAAATCCCATCTACTTCAAATCTATAAAGATTCTTCTGCATCTCCAGTTGTGGCTACTCCACAACCTTCTGAGGCTGCTTCTCACGTTGCATGTTGAGAGGCTCGCTCTCAACCACAAAGTCACTAACCTCTTCTTTTCTCCTCAAAGCTTTGCATGCATCTTGTACCTCAGTGCATGTAGATTCTTGGCTCGCGCATATTGCAATTGTCCTTCCGTCGCAAAATTTTCTAACAAAAGAGCTGATTTTAAATCAACGATATCTCCCTCATCCGAGATCTAATTCGGCCGATTTTTTTTTTCAATTTGGGTATTGTTTCACAAGGAATCCAAATATGCTATTTTTTTCTGAAAATATTTGACCAAAAATTTCAGATATTCTCTGCAAACTCGCTCACCCAAAAATTCCTATTCTCATTCCATGTAGAAGATCTATAACACAGCTCTGATACCATGTAGAAATTATATGCACTACACATGCATATGTCCAAGATTCTCCTGATCACAAACTATTTGACTTCATGCACAATACATAATCTCTTCTACCATTGATCATTAATTGCGGAAATAAAATCAATTGCATGCACACATTAAAACCATAAAAATTCACACATATGAACACAGTAATTTATGGGAAATCTTAAAGCTGAAAACCCCCAACTATCTGTATATTATATGTCATAGAGATCATGTAACAATCATCATACAAAGCTCCTCAAAAGCTCTCAGTATAATCTCCACTTGCTACACACTAATCAGGTTCATCTTATTCATCTTGTAAATCCATGCACCGATCTTTGCTAGCTTGAGCTCGCTTCATCAGGGTAATCACTGGCCTTAAGTGAATGGCTCTGATGAGTTCTAACTGACCTTCAAAATGTCCATGCATTAGCTCCAAGAAACCCCTCGTGATTATTAATTCCTTTTCCGTCATGACTTGTGCCACATCTGCGGGTAATCGAATCAAGTGCTCCAAGAGAATGTTGTTGTTTAGAACTGTAGTCACTACACAGAGATAATATTATCCATACGCATCTATTTTTAGATCATAATTTGCAATAGATTTCACTCAATATTCTAAAAAAATAATTTCATCTATTTTTCACATTTGACCAACCATCTACAAATAGCATCCTGCAACTTATAGAATATGCTCACCATGTCTAAAAATAGACATACACCTAAAAATAGCCTGTGTGGGCCCCACCTAGTTTAGGTGATTATTTTCCAACTAGGATCAAGGATGATGTTTCAAGATGCCTCTTTCACTGTTTCTTGTTGCACTCAATATCGGCCATTAACTTCATAAAAGTATTTCATGCCTTCATAAGGTTAAATGTTAGTTTCATCTTTAAGCTTCAATGCTCATTACTTACTTTAATCACTTTTGCCTTTGATTTGATTATCTTCCATAAATCTACTTCATTATTGGCTAAAAAATTCTAGAAATTCTTAGCAAACCACACCCTAGAATTCCAGCTTAGTCTTAGTGCTTTTCCACTGTGTGTGTTTTCCAATTGACCCCAAGCCTTTCCTTTATACTTTTCTCGTTTGGAAACCAACGGTTGTGATCTAATCTTGAATCGACAACTAAGATTAAAAGAAATCTTGATCCGTGTGACTTAATTCATTTCCATCACATGTTTAAATTAATTACCTTTAATCTTTTAATTTTCCTAAGTTAGACTTAGGGTCCTTAATTAAAAAGATTAATTAATTAATTTTATATTAAACGGGATGGAATTTCTCAAATCCCTTTCCAAGTCTTGGATATCTCATGTACTCTAGTCCCTCCACAAAGTTTGGGAGCTAGAGCACATCTGATGCTACCCCAAACACTCAAAAATATCAACAGTCGGGTCCCCAAGGTTTCTTGCAAATGAAGCAAAGATCGTTCATCCTCATCTCATTCTTGCTGCATGGTCCACCAATCCTTCACACTCCTCCTGGGTTAATTGTTTCCTGAAAAACTCAATCTACTGTACTACTAACCTTTCAACTAGTACATACACAACAGGTGAAACCAACTGCTCTCTCCTCCAAATGGCCAATAATATGGACTGCAACCTCCTGAAAATGGCATCATGGTCTCCAATACATGAGGATAAAATGGATTGCATGTGTGCTATGACCATGTTAGGATGATGTTTCCTAATGCTGAAGAAGCATTGGAACATATGTAGGATCATATTGTCACACTCTAACTCAAACATGAGGTCATACGATATAGCCAAGGCCATGACTTCTAGAATCTCTAGCCTCTTACTAAAGGTAGGGCCCTCACTGCTATCCAAATCCTAAAAGGTATCCACTACCAATTTTAAGACTCCCCTCATAATTTCATCACTGTAGATACAAGTGTGGTCAACATCATGATACTATCAAGACAAGAGGCAACTGGAAGTTTAACTCGTATACAAGGATTCTCCAAATACTTGGGTTGTACTAAGGAAAGCATGTCTAGTTTTAGAGCCCAAATCAAGCTCTTTCCATCTAACTGATGCACCTTGGAGAGGAGTGAAACAATTTCTTCTAGTTGAGAAGGGCTTTGGGGGTAACCCCCATAAATCTCAAATTTGTCCCAAGTGAATAGATTGTATATTTTAACTCATGCTTTTCTTGTGGCTACGCTTGTTGTAGCAAATTAAGTATTACCTTGGATAAGGTTCTATTGATTTTTGTTGCTAGTTTATAGAGGGAATGTATGAAGTTTTTATCCATGATTTAGTGAATAATGACAAGTACATCAAGAAGTACACAATAGTGAAAAGTTGACTCAATACATAAACCTCTCACATAAAGACATACTCATCCCTCACAAGACACACCCAACAATTACATATAGGTCCAAATATAATATGAACACCTCACGTAGACTTACCATACTCTCTCATTAATTAAACAAATATTGAAAACTTTCTTTGAGAGATTTTAACAACTTTAATTAAACACTTTGTAGATAAAGTGGAAACACTTGCAACATGAATAAGCATGAGAGGGAAATACTTGAGGGAATTAAAATGCTCAAACGAATTTTATGCCACACTGCATACATGCAAAACCTAGGTGAAATAAAGTAGACCCAAGTGTTGAAAATGACTTAAAGAGGTAGCATGCACTGCCCAAGAAATACTGCATATGCTGTTGAAAAAGAACTGAAGTTTCTACCCTAAAAAATGCTCAAACAATTTTGAAAATTTAATCTGGACCTCCTCACACCAAACCCATGAAAACCCAAAAATGGTTTGGATTAAATCCAAGCGAAGATCAAGTTGACCAAGTGGTGTGAATTACCCAACTCACTAATAAAATGCACTACTGAAGTAATGTTTATTTTAAACTTGAATATTGCCCGAAAAATTCTGAAGTTTTAACCATGGACTCCTCTCACAAAATCCAGAAAAATATTGGGAAAATTCTAGATGTTCTAGGAAATCCCTATTTTTGTGTGAGTTTCCTAGTCTGTCCAACTATGCACACTGCTCCACATAAGATAATTTAGACCACAATGTTCCAACTCTACAATCCTGAAAATTCACTGCAAAAAAACTATGGTAAATAAACTGGGCTATAGTAAACAAAGTGGGCCTAACAAATAAACTTAGCCCCAATAGATAAATCTGGTTCTGGAAAATGAACTAGGTTCAGGAAAATAAATTAGGCTCCAGCAAATAATCTTATCCCAACAAATTATTTCGGTCCATCAGGAGAAATTCCTCACAAAAAAATAATTTTGGCCCTGCAATATATATTTGGCCCAGAAAAATGAATCTGGCTAGAAAATTAATTTCGTCCTTGCCATAAATTTGGTCCAGCAAAATATATATTAACACACCTGCAAAAATTATCCTCCAATAAAAATACATTGAAATTTTTGATCCATAAACTTGGCTCCATTATTCTTTAAGAACAATACGAAACCTTTGATTTTAATCCACAACTAGCCAAAATCATGCTCTGATACCACTGTAATATCCCTTTCAGAATATTTCACATATTTTCCTAGAAAATTAACTCACCCAAAATTTCTTCATAAAATTACCATTCAATTTACATAATATTTCCATGTAAAATAGAACTAGAGAATACATGCAATTCAATAACACAGTGTGAAAAAATAATCTCAGCTTTATTATAACATAGAAACTGGGTTTTACATGACAAAAAAATGCAGCAGATCATAAGGAATTCCAGAAAAAATGAACATTACGAATCCTCTGCCCCAAGATTGCTTGCCCTCAAGCAATCCAAGCGACTGAGACCCAATGCCCAGATCCCATACAAACTGTCGGGTGATTCTATGCCTCAGTGTCAACCCACCAGGAACAGACCCCTCAATGCCCAGATCCCAGACCAATCTCTAACTGAGCATGTCATCAACAAATCCTCCTAGATCCCAATTCCACCAAGAACAATAATCAGTGCTCCACAGATCCTGCTGCGCTATGTCTCTCGCTGAAAATGTTGGTCCACTGACTACGTACCAACTCATAACCCCTCTCCAGTCTAATGACTCAATCCAATGCTAATCTTGCTCTCCTAATGCTAGGACAGAATGTTGAATATTTGTCGATCTCTGTCCCACTACCAACTGAAACTTGTAGTACAGGTCATGTCTAAGGGTCCCTACTTTGTTATTTCCCTGACTAAGAATATCATACCATCAATAGGGTACCAACTCATGATATCCTGCTAATCTACTGTATGGACACATGTGCAATGGATAAGTCTATTATGTTGATATCAGTCCATGCTCAACTCTCGATGCTCTGCCAGGTCAATTAGCAAAATCTGTCCACAAAATATTTCCCCTATCCCTATAATGGACCAAAGTGGGCAAGTTGTGATGCAAGCCCTATCTATGTACTCCTGGAGAGTGTTTCTGCGTGAAAATGTTGCCACTATGTTGGCCACCACTGCATCTACTTCCACCTCATCAATGGTTAGACCCAAATATGGATGCACGACTGTCTCCCTCGCCTAATAGGAAACTCCACGCTCCTCTAGCCCACTAATCCTATGTAAAATTTTCATGCCCAACTCCAACACCTCCTGAAGACAAGAGTCTGTAAATACTGCCACCTTGCTAGTTGTCTGTACATCTTTTTGCTCCTCATCAATGGATTACCCCAAGGGTGGTTGCTCATCCTCCTCCATAACGGGCTCAATGTGATCCTCCGACTATCCCTCCACAAAAGTCTCAACATGGATACTGTGAATATCACCCTCCTCAGTTGAACCATGCTCCACTATATGTTTCTCACGCTGAATCATCACAGGTAACTCATCATCCTGAATGTCTCTAGTAGGGTCTACTGACTACTCGCCATACATAATGGAATATAAATACGGCTTTTTGTCCACAACTTCGCATGACTGCTCATGCTCCCCAGAGGCATCCTCATATGACCCCATGGACTCATCGAAGGAAGAGCCCTCATATGCAGAAACCCTACTGTTAAATCTGGTTATACTTCTCCTACTTAAACAAGTTATTAATTTGAAATATTCAACATTAACATCAAAGTAAAAACATTAATAGTCTACACATATACAGATCTAAATTAAATACATGCACAATGATAAAGTGACACACAGGATTTTTTGGACAACTATCCCCGGAAAAACCCAATGCGGGGAAACCAATCTTGTGGCTACTGGAGGGTTTTTATTATTAAGTAGATTCTAAGTACAAAAAATCTGGGCACCTTACTGGTTAACCTGACAAAGAAATACAAAATCTGCAACAATACCTCTGTTCTGGAGATGAAAAACTAGACTGATTCAAACCCTCAAACGGGATTTACAGAACTCGACCCTTTTCAGTCTTCAGAAACCCCAGTGCTTCTCTAAATCCCTCTATGTCCCCTCTGTTAGGTTATGGATATCCCTGTGCTGCTCAGGAAGGGACTGCATCACCTCATACTGGGTTACGTTGCCCTTACACTGTCCTAGCTGGCCCCGCATCAGCCCTGCTGGCCTCTTACTGCCTCTGCACTGCCCTTTTCGGGCATGCGTAGCACATGAAGCCCTCTGAGTTGCTCTGATTGCTGCTTATCTGCCTCTTGTTGACTCTTGGCCCGGGATCAGATCATCCCTCTTGCAAATACTATCCCTTGCTGCTGTTGAAACACTTCTGGAAATTCTTAACAAACCACGTCCTATAATTCCAGCTTAGTCTCAGTGCTCGGCCACTGTACATTTTCCAACTAACCCCAAGCCTTTCCTTAATACTTTTCTCGTTGGGAAACCAATGACCGTGATATAATATTGAATCGACGACAAAGATTAAAAGAAAGCTCGATCTGTGTGACTTAAGTCATTTCCATCACATGTTTAAATTAATTACCTTTAATATTTTAATTTTACTAAGTTAGACTTAGGGTCCTTAATTGATCTGGATTTTATGCAGAAACGCAACAGAATACAGATATAACCATAAGCACATATATGCAACGGAAATAATGCTTCATTTTATTAATAAATGAATGACTGAAATAAGCTTTCAAACATAATGGAAACAAGCTAGGGCGCTAGTAGCGTATCTCTATGAAGAGATGTGGCGTACACAGGCCTTTGAACTGTGTTACATTGAGGCTCGCAGGCCTATTACAGACATAATGGAAATATATGAGCTAGGGTACTGGCAGCGTATCCCTGAGAAGAGATGTGGCGGCTACCAGCCACTGAATTGTGCTACAATGCAGACATGATGGAGATGTGGCGAGCTAGGGCACTGGTAGTGCTTATCTCTGAGAAGAGATGTGTCAGCTCCCAGCCCCCTGAACTGTGTTACAATGAGGCTTGAAGGCCTATTTATTGTTGAGAAACAATGTAAAATCCGAAACTTCCAAAAACCTAACCCTAGGAGATGAAGCACCAAAACTGTGGGTCCCGTTTTGTTAAATTGGTGTTTCAACTACCCTGGGATGTAACTTTGGCATCCGATCTCCGTTTGACGCGCTCAATAGCTTGTTAGAAAGATCTATCCCCGTTTTCCCAAAAACATCGTTTATGGCCTCAAAACGGCTATGGAAGTTTAGGACCCGAAAAATTGTTAAAAATAGTAAGTTGTGCTTAAACTTACAAACTGAAAGAACTAATGGTGGGGGTTCAAATGGACTCGGTGGGTAGCCACCAATATCCACCTGGATCATTGTGTCCCCAAAATGGCTCCGGGTGTGCAAGATCCGAAAACCTGCTAAAAATATTAAGTTGTGCTGAAGCTGAAAAACCGAAAGAATTGATGTTGTGGGTCCAAATGGATTAGGTGGGAGGCCACCGATATCCACCTAGATCATTCCTCCCTCCTTAGGAAGCAATGGTCTCCATTGCATTAAGTGCCTCCATGGGGGGGAAATTTTGCTAAACTTGGTATTGGATTTTTCCAGGATGTCGCAAACCTGTTGGCAGACGTGCTGAATGTAGATGTGCCGTTGGTGGGCAACCGTTGAAGGATCTGGGAAAATTTATCCATCATCACGTTTCTCTATTTCTCGAGGACCTCCTCGAGCAAGATTTTGATAGGATCTCCTGCTCCTTCGTCTTTCTTTCCTTCCGCCATGGGGGGTCGTCGGGGTTGTGAGGTTGAACTCCTTATACCCTGGCCGCATTGGGGACATGAAAATAAAAATAGAGAAAGAGCAGACCGCTCTGATACCACTGATCCGGATTTTATGTAGGAACACAACAGAATACAGATATAACCATAAGCACAGAGATGCAGCGGAAATAATGCTTCATTTTATTAATAAACAAATGATTGAAATAAGCTTACAAACATAATGGAAACAATCTAGGGCGTTGGTAGCGTATCTCTGAGAAGAGATGTGGCGTACGCAGGCCTCTGAATTGTGTTACATTGAGGCTCGCAGGCCTATTACATACATAATGGAAATATATGAGCTAGGGTACTGGCAGCGTATCCCTGAGAAGAGATGTGGCAGCTACCAGCCCCTGAACTGTGTTACAATGTAGACATGATGGAGATGTGGCGAGCTAGGGCACTGGTAGCGCTTATCTCTGAGAAGAGATGTGTCAGCTCCCAGCCCCCTGAACTGTGTTACAATGAGGCTTGAAGGCCTATTTATTGTTGAGAAACAATGTAAAATCCGAAACTTTCAAAAACCTAACCCTAGGAGATGAAGCGCCAAAACTGTGGGTCCCGTTTTGTTAAATTGGTGTTTCAACTTCCCTGGGACGTAACTTTGGCATCTGATCTTCGTTTGACGCGCTCAATAGCTCATTAGAAAGATATATCCTAGGACTACAACTTTTGAGTGAGAAACATCTTCTTTTTCCCAAAAAAACGTCGTTTAGGGCCTCAAAACGGCTCCAGAAGTTCAAGACCCGAAAAATTGCTAAAAATAGTAAGTTGTGATGAAACTTACAAATTGAAAGAATTGATGGTGGGGGTTCAAATGGACTCGGTGGGTGGCCACCAATATCCACCTGGATCATTGTGTCCCCAAAATGGCTTCGGGTGTGCAGGACCCGAAAACCTGCTAAAAATAGTAAGTTGTGTTAAAGCTGAAAAACCGAAATAATTGATGTTGTGGGTCCAAATGGATTAGGTGGGAGGCCACCGATATCCACCTGGATCATTAATTAAAAAGATTAATTAATTAATTTTCTATTAAATAGAATGGAATTTCTAAAATCCCTTTCTGGGTCTTGGAGATCTCATTTACTGTAGTCCCTCCACAAAGTTTGGGAACTAGAGCACATCTAATGCTACCCCAAACACTCAAAAATATCAACACTCCCTCTTAGCGAGGAATGTGCTCTAGCACAACAATTCACCCTGAAGTTCTGCACTGATCTCTAGTGTGGGTCTCTGCACTGATGCTTGTCTTGCTACCCTTCATCATTGAGTTGTTGTTGCTCTCCCATACTGCTGCCCATGACGTTGCCACCGCCACTGCCACATATGTATTGTAGCTCCCTCTCAATCTGCCGCATCGTGCTGCCAACTACTAAATTGCAACTCAGTTGCTGAGAGAAATAACTAAAAACTCATGCCCAATATTTGACAGACAAGTCAGTTGGGCTGCATACTCATCGCTAAAGCTCCATAGGTTGTTGATCTCTACTATAATATGGAGACAACTACACAACCATAGCTCTGCATTGCATAAGCATACCTCCTCTGCATTGCTGAAGTCACATTAGCTCCTCTGCTAAAGTCCCCTATGTTGTTTCCACATTGCGTTGTCTTCCTGAAGCCTCTACGCTGCTGTAACTCTGCTCTACGTAAGAAGGCCTGCTCTGCGCTACTGAAGTCACATCAGCACTGTTGCTGCTACATTGTTGCTGCATCTTCATTGTGTTGCTCCCTTAAGCTTCCAGCTCTACCTCTGGTCCATCTGCGATCTTCTACACCCACTGCTCCACTTGTCCCGCTACTGTCTTAAGGCTCCTGTAGCACGGATGTGATCCAATAGTTGGGCTACTCAAGGATCCTGCCTCTACTCTGTAGGTACTCTACAGATCCATATTGCCCCACTTTCATGGTTCATGAGCACTCATGGACACGTCATCTTTGGAGCCATCGTCCGCCACAACATCCTTGGAGGTAGAAGCTTCCTTGTCCTTCTTCTTCTTAGGATAATTGCTGGCGAAATTTCCTAGTTCATCACACTAGAAACATGATATTTGATATATCACACTTCTTTTTCCCTTGCTGCCTCTTTGATGCCAAGGCTTCATATTCCTCTTCTTCCTTCTTTACTCTACTCGAACCAGTGTTGAACTGTCTCTTGGTGATCTGACAAATTTCTTATTGTCGGAGGATCGCCCACATACTGTCCCAGTTGGGAAGGTCTGCTCTACCCAAGAGACTTTGGAAAAAAATTTCCCAGGCCTCCGTGACAACATTTAGAGCCGTCCTGACCATAACATCGTCCTCCACCTTCACCCCCATGCGAGTTAGTTGAACCCAAATCGCTTGAAGTCTTGACAAAAAAGGGTCAATCTCCTGCCCCTTGGTCATCATGAATAGCCTCAACTGGTTCTCCAAAAGTATCTTTATCCAGATGAATTCCTTCATATAGTGTGGTCAGAGCCACCCACATCTCATGAGCCATCTTCTTATCGACTATGTGTGGAAACACATGATCTTTGACTCCATCCATTATGAAGCGCTTGGCATGTGTTGCTGCTTCTTCATGCTTCGCTAGGAGATGCGCATTGGTCAGCGTGACCATGACTTTATCTGCATGCCCTCTCAAATTGTATGCCTCCATGACTACCAGGATTCTGGCCTCCAGATTGAAAAGTTGGAAAAGCCATCCAACTTATCCTGATCACGTAGTCCGTGAGGTGCCATATGCTCAACAAATTTGTCGGAATGAATCCTTATCTCTATGTTAAAGACTTAGATCTACGTTCCTTGGCGAGAAAGGAACCCTCTTCTCCCTTTGACAACTGACCTCCTCTCTTAGAAGTCTGCTAAATCAAAAGAATCAGCTCTCTTTGATCCTCTGACCGATCCACATATTTCTTTGGCTGGAAATCCTCTGAGAAGTTGTTCTCCTCCCGCTCTTTGTCAACTTGCTCAGGTTAAATTATGAAATGACATAATTTTAACCCCACCAACAACAACTGAAGCTCTACATCATTTCTTCTGGCACTATGAATCAACAACAGCTTCAGGACTACATCACCTTGGTTGGCCTCTTTATGAGTAGCAGTCCCATCACAACCTCTATGTTGCCTCTATGTAGTAAGTACGTTGGCCTGTGTGGAGACTGCATCACTCTGGCCTCTTCGTGGCTTTGCTCCCTTATGCTGCTACATTGTCCTTTCTGGTCCAGCTTTTTGCAGTTGTTGCTGCTTTCTCTGTCGCTTTCTGTAGCAAGGATTCTTCAGTATTCTTGCTGGTGATTCAGCTATATCTACAATCGCTCTGATACTATGTGAAATTTTTTTAATATTACTTATGCAGAAACCCTATTGTTAAATCTAGTTATACTTCTCCTACTTAAACAAGTTATTAATCTGAAATATCCAGCATTAACATAAACATATTAACCATCTACACAGATACATATCTAAACTGAATACATGCACAAAGAAAAAAGTGACACACAAGATTTTCTAGACAGCTGTCCCTAGAAAAACCCAATGCGGGAAAATTTGTCTTCTGGCTGCTAGAGGTTTTTTATTATTAAGTAGATTATAAGTCAAACAAATCTGGGAACCTTACTGGTTAACCTGATAGAGAAATACAAAATCTGCAGCAATACCTCTGTTTTGGAGACATAAAACTGGATTGATTCACACCCTCAAACCGGATTTGCAGAACTCAGCCTTTTTCAGTCTTCAGAAACCCCAGCGCTGCTCTAAAGCCCTCTATATCATCTTTGCTAGGTTTTGGCTACCCCTGCGCTGCTCAGGAATGGCCTACGTCACCCCAAACAGGGTTATGTTGCCCTGGCTGGGTCCGCGTTAGCCTTGCTGGCCTCCTGTTGCCTCTGTGCTGCCCTTTATGGGCTTGCATAGCACTTGAATTCCTCTACGCTGCTCTAACTGCTGCTTCTCTTCCTCTTGATGAATCTTGGCCCGGGATCAGATCATCCCTCTCGCAAATAGTACCTCTCGCTATTGCTGAAACACTTCTGGAAATTCTTGGCAAACCACGCCCTAGAATTCCAACTTAGTCTAAGTGCTCTGCCACTGTGTGTGTTTTCCAATTGACCCCAAGCCTTTCCTTTATAATTTTCTCATTGAGAAACCAACAAACGTGATCTAATCTTGAATCGACGGCTAAGATTAAAAGAAATCTTGATCCATGTGACCTAAGTCATTTCCATCACATGTTTAAATTAATTACCTTTAATCTTTTAATTTTACTAAGTTAGACTTAGGGTCCTTAATTAAAAAGATTAAATAATTAATTTTCTCTTAAATGGGATGGAATTTCTCAAATCCCTTGCCGCGTCTTGGAGATCTCATGTACTCTAGTCCCTCCACAAATTTTGGGAGCTAGAGCACATCTGATGCTACCCCAAACACTCAAAAATATCAACAGTTAGGTCCCCAAGGTTTCTTGCAAATGAATCAAAGACCCTTCCTCCTCAACTCATTCTTGTGACATGGTCCACCAATCCTTCGCAACTCCTCCTGGGTCAATCGTTTCCTGAAAAACTCAATCTACCATACTACTAACCTTTCGGCTAGTCCATATGCAACTGGTGAAACCAACTATTCTCTCCTCCAAATGGCCAGTAATATGGACTGCAACCTCCTGCAAATGGCATCATGGTCTCCCATACATCAGGATAAAATGGATTGCATGTGTACTATGACCATGTCAGGATGATGTTTCCTAATGCTGAAGAAGCATTGGAACATCTGTAGGATCATATTGTCACACTCCAACTCAAACATGGGGTCATAAGATCTAACCAAGGTTATGACTTCTAAAATCTCTAGCCTCTTCCTAAAGGTAGGGCCATCACTGCTATCCAAATCCTGAAAGGTCTCCACTATAAATCTGAAGATTCCCCTCATAATGTCATCATTGTAGGTACAAGTGAGTTCAACATCATGAAACCATCAAGACAAGAGGCAACTGGAAGTTTGACTCTTATACTTGGGTTGTACTAAGGCAAGCATGGTTGGGTTTAGAGCCCAAATCAAGCTCTTTCCATCTGACTGATGCACCTTGGAGAGGAGTGAAACAAGTTCTTTTAGTTTGAGAAGGGATTTGGGGATAACCCCCATAAATCTCAAATCTGTCCCAACTGAATAGATTGTATATCTGAACTCATGCTCTTCTTGTGGCTTCTCTTGTTGTAGCAAAGTAAGTATTCCCTTGGATAAGGTTCTATTGATTGTTGCTGTTAGTTTATAGAGGGAATGTATGAAGGTTTGATCCATGTCTTAGTTGAATAATGACAAGTACATCAAGAAGTACACGATAGTGACAAGATGACTCAATACATAAACCTACCACGTAAAGACATACTCATCCCCCACAAGACACACTCAACAATTACATACATGTCCAAATATAATATGAACACCTCACGTAGACTCACCATAATCTCTCATTAATTAAACAAATATTGAAAACTTTCTTTGAGAGATTTTAACAACTTTCGTTAAACACTTTGTAGATAAAGTGGAAACACTTGCAACATGAATAAGCATGAGAGACAAATACTTGATGGAATTATAATGCTCAAACGAATTCGATACCACATTGCATGTATGCAAAATCCAGGTGAAATAAAGTAGACCCAAGTGTTGAAAATGACTTAAACAGGCAGCATGCACTGCCCAAAAAATACTATAGCTGTTGTTGAAGAAGAACTGAGGTTTCTACCCTAAAAAAATGGTCAAACAATTTTGAAAATTTAATCCGGAGCTCCTCACACCAAACCCATAAAAACCCAGAAATGGTTTGGCTTAACTCCAAGCGAATATCAAACTGACCAAGTAGTGTGAATTACCCAACTCACTAATAAAGCACATTGCTGAAGGAATGTTTATTTTAACCTTGAATATTGTTCAAAAAATTCTGAAATTTTAACCATGGACTCCTGTCACAAAACCCAGAATAACCCAGAAAAATATTGGGAAAATTCTAGATGTCCTAGAAGATCCCCAATTTAGTGCGAGATTCGTAGTTTGTCCAACTATGCACACTGCTCCACATAAGATAAATTCATTCCACAATGTTCCAACTCTACAATCCTGCAAATTCACTACAAAATCACCAAATCAAATGAGATAAATCTCTTGCAAAAAAAGTCATGTAAATAAACTGAGCTACAGTAAATAATTTGGGCCTAACAAATAAACTTAGCCCCAATAGATAAATCTGGTTATAGCAAATGAACTAGGTCCGGGAAAATAAATTAGGCTCCAGCAAATAAACTTAACCCAACATATGATTTCAGTCCATCAGGAGAAATTCCCCACAAAAGAATAATTTTGGCCCAGCAAAATGCTCTCAGTCTAGAAAGATAAATTCAGTCCAACAAAATAATTTTGGCCCATAAAAATGAATTTGGCTAGAAAATTAATTTCGGCCCTGCAATAAATCTGGGCCAAACACACCTGCAACACTTATCCTCCAATAAAAATAGATTCAAATTTGTGATCGACACACTTGGCTCCCTTATTCTTTAAGAACAATACGGCAACTTTGATTTTAATCCACAACTGGCCAAAATCATGCTCTGATACCACTGTAATACCCCTTTCAAAATATTTCACATATTTTGCTGGAAAATTAACTCGACCATAATTTCTTCATAAAATTACCACTCAATTTACAAAATATTGCCATGTAAAATAGAATTGGAGAATACATGCAATTCAATAACACAATGTGCAAAAATAATCTTAGCTTTATTAAAATATAGAAACTGGGGTTTACTTGACAAAATAATTAATATAGCTAAAATAGAACTAGCCTCAAGGATCTGCAACAATGCTGCACAAGCCTTCCACCAAAACTGAACTAAAATTCCACTGCCAAGATCTCACATGAATTTTGGATGAATTCACCAAGGGGAGATATATGTTTGCCCAATCTCTCTAGGGTTTTTGTCTTGGGGCTACCAATGGAGTAGAGAACTGGGTTCTCAACCTTACATACAAGAAGCAATACCAAATCCAAGATGTTCTCTAATGACCCTTCCTCCTCCTTTTATAGATATGATGGAATCCTCTAGAAGCTCATATTTTATTATTATTTTAATCATTGAACACATTTCCCTTAATTAAAATATTCTTTTTAATGTGGGAAAATGATCAATTTGCCACCATGCCTCCTCAGGGCACTGAAAATCACTCCCCACCATCCCATCTTGTAGATATTCTCGTTTTGGTTCCAACGAGCTATTACACTAAAGTGTTCTGCCAATAATTCATCCCGAAATACCACCTTCAGCGTAATTAATTGAGTTAGATTCATTAATAACTCAATTTTCTGAAAGTATTCAGAACACAACAAAACGAAAGGAAAAATGTGCGGATGGTGGAATATACTAAGCGAACGCAATCAAACCTTATAAGAACTCCTTAAAACCCCTCCAAAAAACCCAAGGACCTGTCGATGATGCCAACCTGCACCTGTGACCTGTCTACCCCGAACTTTGAAAGTCCATCCTAACCATGTCATAAAGAATACTGGAAAAAATAACATTACATTAAGGACCATATTATTTTTTAGTTTTTCTTTTAACTCCTTATTCTCATTTCTCAAGGTGCAATTTTCTTCTATCCTATTTTCCATGATTTTTTTAGCTCAATTTCGAACTCTAATAGTTCTAAGAGTTTGAATTTGTTCTCAATCATTGTAACTAATTCTCCACCCCCCAATCCCCCCTCTCTTGAATCTAAATGGTCATAACTACTTTCTAGCTTCAGGTTTTGATATATGTGATAGGTACTCACAATTAAAGAAAAAAGAAGAAGAGAGGAATGAAGAAAATAGATAAAGGAACTTATGCACTTAGGTTATGAGTAATTTGGAGCAACAACTTTATAGCTTCAGGGTTTTACATATGTGATAGGTACTCATAATTTAAAAATAAAATAAAAAATAAAATAAAAAAGAGAAATGAAGAAAATAGATAACGCAACTTATGCACTTAGGTTATGAATAATCTCGAGCAACAACTTTAGCTTATTATAAATATTCACAACAGAGTAAAATAAAGCCACCACAAAAGAAATCCATCACAAAGTAATATTACCAGCATCCAAATGATATATTTCAATCTACTATAAAATTAAAAAAATCCACCATTAAATATTACCAACATCCAAAATTGATATAAACTTATGTGAAGACATTAAATTATTTTATTTAGAGTTGACACTAAATATTTTATTATTATTAATAAAAAAATTTTAAACTATCACATGCAAACTAAACAGAAAATGGATTACACATCCCCTTGCTAAATTATGAAATCAATATTACTTTTACATGTCATGTATTAATTTTATAACGAATAATACATGAATTATATATATATATATATTTTTTATACTTAAAAATAGAAATTATAAATGGTTTTATTTTAATTCTTTTAATATAAAATTGATGTAAAATTAAAATGAAAATGAAAATTTATGATTTTTTGAGAATGTCTATAGAGACCACAATTTCATTTAGAAAGTCATTTTTCTCCAGAATCTTGCTCTTTTTTTTTCAAAAAAATATGATCACAGTAGAGTTTCAATCATTTTTTGACAGTATAAATGGATTCAACACCATAAAAAGTCTGAACACTCAAAATCTTGAAACTCCATAGCTGTAACTCAAATTTACCAAAATTTCTGCCTAAATTATATCAAAATCATACAAGAATTGCCACTATTTTTCAAACAAAATTGTAACCTCGTTAGATTTTTAATTTACCAAAAATTTTACTAAATTTTTGCCAAAATCATACTAGAATTTCCAGAAAAAATTACAACCTCATTAATTTTTTATTGTTATCATCATTAATTTTGTTGTTAATATAAATGTAATTTTATTATTTTTAAAATATAGCCCTATCGGACAACTCTGTGATCACAGTAGGTGAAAAGACCCCAAGAAAAGGTTGAGCAGAGAAAAAGCGTGGAACGCGTGGATTGTGGTGGTCATCGGTGGACCCTTAGTTGGGAAGGGGCATCATTGTCCCGACTCTCGATGCCATCCAGAAGCTGCCCACCTGAAAAAAAATTCACCACCATATGCACGCGGTAGCTGTGAGGTGGACGGGCAGGGTAGTGATTTTAATTCAAATATGACTTTATTTGCGGTCAGGGTTGGAATTTCAAAACTGGTTTATTGGTTAATTAGATTTTTTATGGTTTTTTTTTGGTAGGGTTTGAATTTCAAAACAGGTTTATTCGTCAATTAGATTTTTTAGGTTTATGGGTTTTTTTAGGCTGTAGTCTAAAAAAATCCACAGAATAATTTAGAATTTTCTGTAAAATTATGAAAAATAAAACCCTGCAAAGATTTTTGAAAATCTGGATTATAGTCATTAAATTTCAGTATTTTGGATGTCCTAAGGGATTTTAATAGTACTGAATCAATTTCCATCATCAAAAATGCAATTCAAACACTGCAACTACCTGATCTTTTGAATAGTTTCTACAGGGCAAAAACTGTAGAGCTATTCTGTTAAGTCAGTAGACAACTCCCTTTTTTACTGACTTTCACACTTCTTTTGCATTTAAAGTCAGAATTTCAAAACAAGCTCATCTCTTAATTAGATCTCTTTTACAATTTTTCACACTTCTACCAATTTTCAAAAAATTAATAAGAATTTTGTAAATTTTTAACTTGCCTAACCAATCACGAGAAATTTACCTGTCAAATTCCACATCCCCAATTCTGAATATTTCATCGCCATTATTATTTTTCAGTTCAATTGAAAAAAAAAAGCAAGCATTGATGGGATTTCAGGAGTGGATTTTACGACTGCGTTTGATTTGGTGCACCAACTCACAGTCAGCAGAAAAATGTGGGAGACATTTGTGCTCACAATAGTAATGTAATGATCCGCACTTTCTACGTATTCAAAGTAACGCTGATTTCCTTTGTACGTTAACGCTGCGTTTTATGGTGCGGCCACCTGTTCTTCTCATGTTGGTCGTTAGCCGATGGTTTTCTTGAATCGTGATGCCCCTCGGGAGTCGGGAGTGACTTCAGTCGTTTTGCCACGTAGCGTAGATGAGAAGCATTAAGATTCCTTTGTTTTCCTTGTTGTGGGCATTACATGATTTTGTGATGCCGGGGTACACGGGCCGTATGTAGGCACTCTAACGAGTCAACGACTATGATTGAGGAAGAGTGATCCACTTTTAATGGGCTGCAGTGTTTTGAGTGATCTAGTTTAAATGCGTTGCAGAGTTTTGCAATTGGCTGTAGCAGGATGCAAATTGCTCATCACAAGGTAGTGGGCTTAAAATAATTGGCTTGCAATGGCAGTGAATATACTAGGTTGTATACTTTATTGTTGGATTAGGTAGGTTAGTTATTTAAAGGTGAGTATATACTGTTTGAGTGGGCTTAATGGTTAAGAATATGTGTTTCCTCTTAAAAAGTCACAAGTTCAAAATCAGAGTGGGTAGAGTATGTGTTTCCTCTTAAAAGGTCACATGTTCAAAACCAGAGTGGGCAGAGTATGTATGCCTTTAGCTGCGCCGAGGGTGGGTCCCTTGTCAAACAAGGGGGTCTCATACACCAAGTTGGTGTCTCGGCTGGGTCTCTTGTCCCACAAATAAGGGGGTCTCATACACCAATTTGGTATCTGGCTTGGTCGTGACTTTAAAATTGGATAATAATAATAATATAGCTCTCAAGCATTTATTGCCCATTGGTAAGCTAATTATTTGTGATTTGCCAGTGGGTAGTGAATGCTTATCCAAGGATGCACAAGGTTGTATATGCCCACTTTGAACTTGATTTTGACAATTATCTAAGGATGGGCTTATATAGCGTCCATGCATTTACTACCCATTGGTACTAGTTATTTGTTGCCCAGGGTCATAGGTCTTGTGGGGCTTTTGCTGCCAACAATTTTCTCCACGGGTCTATATTTTGTGATAAAATGGTAAAACCCAAAAATCATCAAATTTGATTAGTGCTTCATATTTAAAATTTCACCCTAAGTTATAGTGTAGTATAATTTTTAATATATTAAATTAATTCTTTTTGTTAAATAAAAATAATGTGATATTTAATGAACAATATAAAGGTAATAAATTAATTATTATATATATATATATTGGTAATTGAGACTAAACTATATTAATTCGAAAGTAAAACAATACATATGCTACAGGTTGGGTTGGTAAGTTGTGGTTAGCCAATCCCAGCCTTTGTTGCGCAAGTACAGGGTTGCCTCCGTGGGGGAAACCAGCCCGGAAAAAAACATGAAACAAAAAATTACAAAGTGTGTCGCACCACCAGTGAAAATAGAAGTTCTATGCTAATAACAAGCATGACAAAAAACTAAGACGAGTTGAGCTGATGTGCAGTCATGAGTCTTCTGCATCACCATCGCTATCTAGCTCTTCCTCCACGATGCGACAGGCGTACTCCTGTGCAGTTGCATCCTCTTCAGCAGTAGGATGACACGGAGGCCTAGAAACAGGTGCGCAGATGATGGGAGCCACTGGGTACTCGACATCCGAGACTCGCATCCAGGTGCCTTCCGAGTCCATTATCTAGACATCTGTTTCATCCCCTTCATCCACTTGTGCTGGTAGAGGCTCAATGTTGCGGGGCAAGGGGTGATCCTGGTGTGCAATTGTGGAATTCCATGGCTTGCTTCTGCCTCTCTGCATTACATGAGTGGGGGCATCCTCCTCCTGGTCGAGTTCGAGACTCTGGGGGGCCTCTCTAACATGATTTCTCGAGGAGGAGCCTTTTGTAGGTTTTAACCCTATACAAAAATTATCTACAAACGAATATTAAAAACAGAAAATAAACAATAGCGAGAGAATAAAACATAAAATAAATATACACAGAGATTTTTCCCTCAATCCTAAATCGGGACTACCGGCTTGATTTTTCATTATATTCATTTTAGTGTTACAACACACATATATACATGCTGAAGCATTCATAAACCCCAATCCATTAACCCTGGATTAGAATATAACCGTAGTTCCCTTGACCAGATCTACAAAATACCAGGAGCCGAAAACCATCATGCCCCAAAACCATGTGCAAATCCATGCACAAAACCATGGGCGGGTCTGCCACCGAAAAATAGGGTCCAAACTTTTTTTCCTGGGGTGTTTCCAGCCCCCTGCTACGCCTGACACAACGTACAAGGGGTGCTATCGCCCCCACTGTGACTCCCCCCCCCCTCCCCGCGTGTGACTAATCATGGAAAGAATATAACACACACCCAACATTCTCCCACTTTTTGTTTTCTTTCAAACGGGGCCACATGAGAGCTTAGTCATTAGGCCAGCTCTGGAACACCCATTGTTTCTCTACACCAAGAGAACTTCTGAGTGCTCACAGATTTCGTCAATACATCTGCAACATTCTTCAAAGTGTCCACCTTTACTAGCAACACCCTTTTATCCTCAACCATATCTCTCATTGTTGAGATTCAACAAGATGATGATCCTAGTGAAAATTAAGCACCTACACTAGGTGGGGCCCGCAGGATATTTTTTTAGGTGATATGTCTATTTTTAAAATTTGGGTCAAAGTCTATTTTTAGCAGTAATCTATTTATAGATGGTTGAGAAAATTATATAGATGGATGTGCATCTATTTTTGGAATGCATGTGCGAAGTTGTTTCATGGAATGCATGTCTAAAAATAAAATGCATGTCGATTATTGTTCTCTTAACAATAATTAGACAATAAATAATAATCTATTCTCATGGAGCACTTGATTTCAGTTAACTAATGTGGCAAACCAATTAACTGAAGGAACTTTAAGTTCAAAGGTTGGTTTGTGGGACATGCTAGTGGACTTTGTTGTAACTGAGTGATACAAAGTTGTAATAGCGCTGGATATGTAGTTATGTGAGTCATGAAACTAAATATTTACTACTGTTAACTACATGCATGTCAGATCTAGTGGAGACCCAGTTGAGAGATAGGTGAAAGGAACAGTTTGATTATCAGTTGTGACCATAGTGGGTGCACAAGTGCAACCAAACACGCATTGGAGATGCCAATGAGGATTGCGCAGTCAAGGCAAGGCAAGGTCGAATTTATTCAGGGATTGTGATCAGCAAGGATTGCGCAGTGGAGACAGGCTGTCAGGAGGCAATAAATTGGTGCATGTTTATGCCAATTTTTGTATGACAGTGTGAGACAATTGTATATTGTACTGAGAGCTCTTGGATTAGAGTTTTGTATGAGATTGTTTCATGATCCATGATATATACACAATATATGATATTGAGGTTTTTAGCTTTATGCTTTCCCGGTAAAAACATATGTGTTATGTGTAATTGATCTTTATTCATGTGTTTGCAATTGGTGATTAAATTTCTGCAAAGATTTAAGTAGAAGGATTTTGTATTTAACAATGGCATATAATTGTTAGGTCAGGAGAATCTGACAATACATAATTGTATTAAAATTTCTACATGGTATTGGAGCAAAGAAGATTGCAATATTGAAGCAGTAGCTGAGTTTTGTTGGTGGAAACAATTCGAATTTGCTGCAAGAATTTCTTGGTGCGACAGTTGAGTAAACATCGAAATGGCTTTCAATGGTTTGCGGTTATAGTATGTACTCGAGGGCAGCTCGAACTACATTGCATGGAAGGATAGGATGGAGGCAGTGCTTGAAGATAATGGCTTGAAGGAATTCATCGATAATGATGTTCCTAAGCCCACTTTGACGAATGCTGCATTACTTGACGCTTGGCAAAAGAAAGTAGCGAAGACAAGAAGGATTTTGTTGGAAGGTGTGCGAGACCATATTATCTCAAGCCTTCATGGGAAAGCCACTCCATTTTCAATGTGGAAGGCTTTGACAGATCTTTTCCAAAACAGCAGCGACCATAGGAAATTGGCGCTAAAGGATAAACTCAGAAAGATCAAGATGGAGAAGGGCGACAATATTCCTAGGTATCTCAAAAAGTTTGTCCAATGTCAAGATGAACTGGGGAGTGCGGGAATCACGATTGTTGATGATGATTTGGTGAGTTTGGCTCTCTTGGGACCTCCTAAGAGTTGGCACAGTTATCAAGACTCTGCCAACAGACGAGGAAAACTGCCGGATTGGAAATGACTATGGTCGGATCTAGTGCAGGAGGAGTTCAGGCATAACACCAGAGATGGCTCTTCATCAAAGCACGATGATGAAGAGGATTGTGCTTTGGCTGCCAAAGCAAGGAAAGGGAAGGAGAAGAAATCCCATTCAAAATCCGAGGCTAAAGGTAAGAAGCTAGATTTGTCCAAGGTGAAGTGTTTTCACTGTGACAAACATGGGCATCTCGCCACTAACTGCCCACAGAAAAAGAAGAACAAGAAAGTTGTTGGAGCTGCAGCTGGTGAGGCCCTTGACTGACAATTTGAACTTTATTTCTCTTTGATCGCATTCTTGGTTTCAAGCACAATGGGATTGGTGTGGTATATTGATAGTGGTGCTTTCTTCCACATGATGGGAGATAAGGAGCTTTTCAGTGAATTGGAGGAGAAAGACCTCCAGATGCATATAGAGATGGGCGACGATGGACGATACAATGCGACTGACATTGGTACCATTACCTTTGAAATGGATTCAGGTAAACCATTTATGTTGAAATATTTTATGCATGTTCTAGGTCTAAAGAAGAACTTGGTCTCAGTCGCGATGTTGGAGGACAGAGGTTATGACGTTGTTTTTAGCGATGGAAAAGCTTCCCTGCGACATAAAACAACGGGTCAAACCAAGAGGATAGGGATTCGAGTTAAGAATCTCTACAAGCTGGAGGTAGATGGCTGCGTTGCAATGGTGGGAAAAGCAGAAGAAGTGGTGAGCTGGGATGAAGGTGAATTATGGCACAGGTGATTGGGCTATCTTCACCATGGCGCCCTGAAGATTTTGCAGCAGATTTCTACTGGACTTCCCAAGGGTACACTTGCGCAGTTAGATAAGTGCAAGGGATGTACTATGGGTAAATTTTTGAAGACCACCTTTCATGAAAAGGAGAACCGTGCTTCGGTGATCCTGGAGAGAGTTCACACAGACGTGTGTGGACCATTTTCGGTTGCTTCAACAACAAAACACAAGTATTATGTTATTTTTGTTGATGACTATTCTCATAGATGTTGGATCTTCTTCATAGAGAAGAAGGATCAAACATTCTCAAAGTTCTGTGAGTTTAAAGCATTGGTTGAGAAAGAGTCGGGGAAGCAAGTGAATGCTCTGCGGAGCGATAATGGTGGTGAATTCATCTCGAACGAATTCAAAGACTTCTATAGAAAAGAAGGAATTCGAAGAGAACTCATAGCGCCTCATAACCCATAGAAAAATGGGGTCGTGGAGAGGAAGAACATAACGATCGTGGGTGCTGCATGATCAGGGCCTACCAATGCACTTGTGAGAGGAAGCATGCAACATTGCAGTTTATGTGAAAAATCGTTGTCCTCGTAGAGTACTTGGCATGAGTACACCTGAAGAATATTTTACTGGTAAGAAACCAATTGTTTTTCAATTTAATATTTTTGGATCATCTGTTTATGTGCATGTGATCAAGAACGTCAGGAAGAAGCTGGAGTCGACTTCTAAAGTTGGGATATTTTTGGGGTACACAGAAGCACCCCATAATTATCGTGTGTATTTGCCAAATAGTCGAATGACTGTGGTGCAACAGGATATAAAATTCAATGAGGAGAAAGCCATGAAGTTGTCGCTTGAGAGGGAGATAGACTTACATACAGAGGAGGAACTTTTGGTTCCCAAAGATGAGTCTCTAGATGTGGATCAGCCACAGGAGGAGATTCATGGAGTGGAGTCCACTCACGCAGAGCCAAACATCAAAACAGGTAGAAGACGTACCACAAAAGCTGAGAGGTTGAAGCTTGATGCGACATAGAATGTAGGAGTCCCTACTTCACATTGTAGACAGAGACAGTCTCCTGACTGATTCACTGGATACATGGCTCTCATGAGAAAATGTATTGTGACAGAGCCATCTTCCTTTCAGGAAGCAGTGCAAGAGCCCACATGGGTAGATGTTATGGTGGAGGATTATGACTCCATTGTCAGAAACAATGCTTGAGAAATTGTTCCAAGGCTAGTTGATAAATCAGTGGTAGGTTCAAGATGGATCTACAAGGTAAAGCAAGCTGTTGATGGGAGTGTTGAGAAATACAAGGCCGGATTTGTGGCTCGGGGCTTCTCACATATCGAGGGGATAGATTATGAAGAAAACTTTGCACCTGTCGCATGGTATTCTTCCATAAGGACCATCCTTGCTCTCTTAGCGCAGATGGGTTGGCACATTCATCAGATGGATGTGAAGCCTATGTTCCTTAATGGAATCATTGAGGAAGAAGTGTACTTTAAGCAACCTGAAGGATTTGAGATCTTCAGCAGTGAGTCGCATGTGTGAAAACTCAAAAGAGTGTTGTATGGGATGAAGAAAGCATCTCGTGCTTGGTACACTCGGATCGAAAACTATTTCACTGGACTTGGCTTCACCAAGAGTGAGGCGGATGCAAACCTATACTAGATTTTGGTGGAGGGTCAAGTTTTAATCATTTTTCTTTATGTTGATGATTTAATATTCACTGGTGATGAGCAACTGATACACTTATGCAAGGAGGACCTTGCAAAGGAGTTTGAGATGAAGGATATGGGCCTCCTTCACTATTTCCTTGGATTGGAAATATGGCAGCAAGATGGTGAACTTTTTGTGTCTCAAGGCAAGTATGTAAGGGAGATACTTGGTAAGTTTCACATGGAGGGTTGCAAACCCATGGATACTCCTCTTCCAAAAAACTGGAGGAAAGAGGATGCTACATCGGGAGAAGTAGTGGATGCTACTGTCTATCGACAGTTGGTGGGTTCGCTCATGTATTTAGTTAATACAAGACCAGACATATGCTATGCGGTGAACCAACTTAGTCAAGCGATGGTTAAGCCTACCAAGCTCTTTTGGAAGGCAGGCAAGCATGTCTTGAGATATCTCAGGGGCACATCTGAGTATGGCTTATGGTATAGATAGACAGATGAGGTGAAGTTGCATGGCTTCATAGATGCAGATTGGGCGAGCAGCCCAATGGACAGAAAGAGCACATCAAGAGGGATTTTCAGTATCTGATCTACAATTGTTTCTTGGTACAGCAGGAAACAGAGATCTGTGGCACTCAGTTCAGCGGAAGTGGAATACATGGCAGCAAGTCAAGCTGCATGTGAGGCTATCTGGATGAGAAAGATCTTGGTCAGTTTGTTTGGTTCTCATTTAGATCCTTCAGTGATTCATTGTGATAATCAGAGTTGCATTAAACTCTCAATTAATCATGTGTTTTAATGATATATCTAAGCATATAGATATCCGGTATCATCATATCAGAGATTGTGTGCAGCGGAAGATCATGTTGCTTCAGTACATTCCTATGGAGGATCAAGATGTAGATATTCTGACGAAGGCGCTCACCAGGAGAAAATTCAAATACCATAGAGGTAGGATCGGGGTGAAGGATAATCCCTTTCTTGTTGAGAGGGAGTGTTGAGATTCAACAAGATGATGATCCTAGTGAAAAATAAGCACCTACACTAGGTGGGGCCCACAGGCTATTTTTAAGTTATATGCCTATTTTAAGAATTTGGGTCAAAGTCTACTTTTAGCAGTAATATATTTATAGATGGTTGAGCAAATTATATGGATGGATGGGCATCTATTTTTTGAATGCATGTGCGAAGTTGTTTCGTGGAATGCATGTCTAAAAATAGAATGCATGTCGATTATTCTTCTCTTAACAATAATTAGACAATAAATAATAATCTATTCTCATGTAGCACTTGATTTCAATTAACTGATGTGGCAAACCAGTTAAATGAAGGAATTTCGAGTTCAAAGGTTGGTTTGTGGGACATGCTAGTGGACTTAGTTGTAACTGAGTGATAAAAAGTTGTAACAGAGTTGGATGTGTAGTTACGTGAGTTGTAAAGTAGTTTAACTCAGTTAAGTGAATTAAACTCAGTTGTGCTAGTTGTAACTAGTTGTAACTAATGATATACTAGTGAGAGATAAGGAATTAAATATTAAATTAATTCACATGGAGTGATCTCACATGCAACTGAAGATTTACTATTGTTAACTACATGCATGTCAGATCTAGTGGAGACCCAGTTGAGAGATAGGTGAAAGGGACAGTTTGACTATCAGTTGTGACCAAGTGGGTGCACAAGTGCAATCAAACACACATTGGAGATGCCAATGAGGATTCTGCAGTCAAGGAAAGGAAATATCAAATTCATTCAAGGATTGTGATCAACAGGGATTGCGCAGTGGAGGCAGTGAATTGGTGCACGTTTATGCCAATTTTTGTATGACAGTGTGAGACGATTGTATATTGTACTGAGAGCTCTTGGATTAGAGTTTTGTATGAGATTGTTTCATGATCCATGATATATACATAATATATGATAGTGGGTTTTTAACTTGATGCTTTCCCGGTAAAAAACATATGTGTTATGTGTGATTGATCTTTCTTCATGTGTTTGCAATTGGCAATTAAATTTCCGCAAAGATTTAAGTAGAAGGATTCTGTATTTAACAGTGGCATATAATTTTTAGATTTGGAGAATCTGACAATACATAATTGTATTAAAATTTACACTCACAAAGTGATATTGAACATCAATGAGCTTTGTCTTTGAATGATAGGCAGGGTTCTTGGCCAAGAAAATTGCACTTTGGTTATCACAGTCTATCCTTATAGCTCACTGCACCAACCCCATACTTGAACACAATTTATGCAACCAAACTGATTCCTTGCTTGTATGAGTGGCTGCCATGTATTCTGCCTCTATAGTTTAAAGAGCCACTACAAACTGTCTTTTACTCATCCAACTGAATGCACCTCCAAATAGGCTAAACACATACCCACTTGTAGATCTTCTTTGGTCTAGATCTGCAGCCCAGTCTACATCAACAAAACCATGGATGTCCAAAACTCTAACCAATCCTGGTCTTCTCTGATAGCAAAAACTATAATCACTAGTGCCACGCAAATGTCTGAAAACCCACTTCATTGTTGTCCAATGCTCCTTCCCTGGTTTTGACATAAACCTAATCAATACTCCCACTGCATGTGCAATGTCTAGTCTAGTATAGACCATTACATACATCAGGCTACCCACTGCATTTGCATATGGAACACGAGACATATCATCCTCTTCTTCTTATGTCTTGGGACACTATTCAGCAAATAGATTTACACCTACAGGAATAGGAACCTTCACCGGTTTACTATCCTGCATATTGAACCTCTGCAATATTGTCTCGACATACTTCCTCTGGTTGAACCCGAGCTTCCTCTTTGCCTGATCTCTCTTAATTTCCATTCCCAAAATATAGTTTGCAGCACCAAGATCCTTCATGTTGAATTTGGAGAACAATTGGGTCTTCAAATCCTGGATAATTTCTTTGTCATTTCCAATTAACAAAATATCATCCACATACAAGACCAAATAAATAACAAGGTCACCAATTAATTTAAAATAAACACAGTGATCCTCTTTTATTTCTGGTGAAGCCAAGTCCCCGTATATAGGTATCAAATTTCTGATACCATATCCTTGGTCACTATTTTAACCCATACAAAGACTTTTTTAACCTACATACAAGTTCTTTCTTACCCATTCACCAAAAATCCTTCAGGTTGCTTCATGTAGATCTCCTCTTCCAAATTCCCATGAAGAAATGTTGTCTTCACATCCATCTGTTCTACCTCAAAATAAAAGGCAACAACAACATATAAAAGTAATCTAATAGAAGTAACCTTGGCAAAAGGAGAAAAAATATCACCAAAATCAATTCTCGGCACCTGGGAATAATATTTTGCTATCAACCAAGCTTTGTATTTCTCCACCTTGCCTTCTACATTTAGCTTCTTCTTAAACACCCATTTTCTCCCGATGGGCTTCCTTCCAGCCAACTACTCCACCAGATCCCATGCTTCATTTTTGCGCAAGGATGTCATTTCATCAACCATGGACTCCTTCCAGAGTTTTCCATCCTCTGAATCTACTGCCTCCTTGATAGTTCTAGGATCACCATTAGTTATAGATAAAACAAAATTTGAATAGAAAGCAGATGGACTATAGCTTTCTGGTTGCCTTCTTTCCCAAACTGATCTTCTCATAGCTGGAGTTTGTGGCTCTTCCTCTTCTAAATCTTCTTCTGTTGTAGAGTCTGATTCATCCTCCTTTAGCTCAAACTCTATCTTCTCAGCTTCCTTTGGTAGGAATTCATGTTTAACAACATATTTCACCTCTCTAAACACCACATCTCGGTTGTACACAACCTTCCTTGTTTTTGGGTTCCAAAGCTTGTAACCTTTTAACCCATCCTTATACCCAATAAAGATGCACCTCTTAGATTTATTATCCAAATTGGTCCTGTTCTCCTTTGGAACATGTACATATGCATCACATCCAAATACCCTCAGATGTGAAAGAGAGGGTTTCTTACTAGTCCATACCTCATGTGGAGTCTTATCCTCCAACGTTGATGAAGGTGATATGTTAACCAGGTAACATGCAGTCTCCACTACTTCTGCCTAGAATTCCTGTCCTAACCCAGTAACACTGAGCATGCTTCTTGCCTTTTCCATCAACGTTCTTTTCATTCTTTTTGCAACTCTGTTTTGCTGAGGTGTGTATGGATTATTCTTCTGTCGTGCTATACCACATTTCTTATAGAATTCTTCAAATTCCTTCTTACAAAACTCTCCACCATTATTTGTCCTCAACATCTTTATCTTCTTCTCTGTTTGATTTTCCACTAGAGCCTTAAATTCTTTAAATCTGTGAAAAACTTCAGATTTCTTCCTCAATAAATATATCTATGTATTCCTTGAGAAGTCATCTATGAATGAGACATAGTACATAGATTTTCCCAGTGATGGAACTGACACAGGTCCAAACACATCACTATGCACAAGCTCTAATATCTTCTTCGCCCTCTTAGCACCAGAAGGAAAACTCACCCGATTCTGCTTCCCATATACACAATGTTCACAGAAATTGAAATCCAGAGAGAAATTAGACATACCTTCTAGCATACCATTTCCATGTAGTATCCGAAGACCCTTCTCTCCAATATATCCAAGCCTTTGATGCCATAGCATGGTAATTTTCTCTAGAGACCGCTAGACTATCCGCTTCACTTTCAGGAACCACATAACTGTTGCACCCATCAATAAAAATGCTACCCTGAAGCTTGTACAGAGTTCTAATCCGAACTCCCTACATTAATACCAGTGCTCCCCGAACCATCTTGCAGGTATCTTTCTCGAACACTGTTTTTACACCTGCATCATACATCTTGCTTACATAAATCAGATTCTTGAACAATGTAGGAATATGCAAAACACTAGGAAGTGTTCTAATCCTTCCACTTTGCAGTTTCACCTTGAATTTTCCACTTCCGATGATTTTGGCCTTCCGATCATCCCTTAAGAAGACATCACCACCATCATACTTCTCATACTCGCAAAACCACTCCCTATGGGGAGTGAAGTGAAAAGATGCACCTGAGTTAATCAACTATGCCTCATGATCTACATGTTGAGATTGCAACAATATGATGAGCTTAGTGGAAAGAAGTCGCCTTCACTAAGTGGGCCCGCAAGCTATTTTTGGTGCAAAGTCTATTTTTAGACTATTTCTATTTTTAGACATATGGATCATGTTCTATGAGTTGCAGGATGCTATTTGTGGATGGTTGGTCAAGTCGGAAAAAATAGATGGACTTATATTTTTAGACATATTGGGCAGAATCTGTTTTTAGATTTCTAGTCTAAAAATAGATATGTCGAATATTATTAGCTCTTAATAATATTTGGACTATAAACATTATCTTATTCTCTTGGAGCACTTCAGTTAAGTGCACAGATGTGGCACAGGAGCTGAAAGAAGGAATTACGCTATTCCTGAGGGTAAAGTGGAGCTATTGCATGGATACTTCTGGGCTAGAACCCATGCGATTGCAGTTTCTGGTAGAAATGATTGAGGAAGTTAATGGAGTTGTGTTCAGTTTAACTAAGCTAAACATAGTTGAGCTAGTTGTATCTAGTCTAACTGATTGATACACTAGTGAGAGTGGTGTTAATTGATTATTAATTAATTCACTAATTATAAACTCATTAATCAACTAAAGAATACATCAAATAATCAGCAAGGACAGCCATGGAGACCACGCAGATAGGTGAAAGAGTTAAAAGCTAACTATCAATTGTGACTATACTGTTGCATATTTGCAACAACCAGTGATTGGAGGAGCCCATGAGGATTGCGCAGTACAAGCCAGGTGGTTCAAGTTATTTAATGAGCCATCCTACATCATTGATTACGCAATAGAGGCTGGCTATCAGGTGGCAGAGATTGGAGCATGTGTTTTGCTAGATCTAGCTTGATTAGTGTGTAGCAATTGGAGGTTGTGCTGAGAGCTTGTGAGGAGTTTTGTACAATGATTGTTACATGATCTCTATGACATATAATATACAGATAGTTGGGGTTTTCAGCTTTAAGCTTTCCCATGAAATACTGTGTTCATATGTGTGATTGTTTATGGTTTTAATGTGTGCATGCAATTGATTTTATTTCCACATGTAATGATCAATGGTAGAAGAGATTCTGTATTGTGCATGAAGTTAAAATAGTGTGTGATCAGGAGAATCTCGGTGAATAATATATCAGTTATTCAAATTTCTACACTACATGTTATTTGAAGAAGAAGACAAATACACATCCCCACCTTCATCCGAGGTGGTTTTTTCCTTTGCAGAAGAAGCATCATCAGATCCCTTTCATTTTTGAGGAGTTTTACATCTGTAGTCCTTTTTGTAGTGCCTTTCCTTTCTGTATTTCCAGCACACCTTTACAAAATTTCCTGGAGATTTAGATCTCCCACTCGAAACCTTATTCTTGTTTATGTTCTGGGACCTTCCTCGTACAGATAAGGCATCTCCATTCTGGCCCTCCATATTTCTCCATCTCATTTCCTCCGACAACAAGGCTGAGACAATGTCATCAAAATTCAAGGTAGTTGTATTGCTACCTATTTCAATAACCAGAATGTCCCACGAATCTGGTAGAGAACACAAAAAAATGATGTACTTATCTTCATCTGAGATTTTAATATCAACATATAACAACTGACTTACCACAGTATTGAAGGCGCTCATGTTGAGATTCAACAAGATGATGAGCCTAGTGAAAATTAAGCACCTTCACTAGGTGGGGCCCGCATGCTATTTTTAGGTGTATGTCTATTTTTAGAATGGTGAGCATATTCTAAAATTAGCAAGATGATGATTCTAGATGGTTGAGAAAATTATAGCTTTGGATGAATTTCTATTTTTAGAAGATGGGCGAAGTCTATTTATAGATCGCTAATCTAAAAATAGAATGCATGTCGATTATTATTAGCCCTAAATAATAATCAGACAACAAATAATAACTTATTCTCTTGGAGCACTTGATTTCAATGAACAGATGTGGCACATCAGTGGGCTGAAGGAATTACACAATTCCTAGGGTGGTTGGTGACTCATGCATGGAGGACTTCGTTATAACTGATTGTGGCAAGTTGTAACAGAGTTGGAAGAGTAGTTATGGGAGTTGTTATTTAGTTTAAATCAGTTGTGCTAGTTGTAACTAAAGATACACTACTGAAATATGAGTGAATTAATTATTTAATTAATTCACAAGTAGTGTCTTACTTGCAACTGAAGAAATACAATAGTTAACTACTTGTATGTCAGATCCAGTGGAGACCCAGTGGAGAGATAGGTGAAAGGGTGTGTTTGGCTATCAGTTGTGACTATAGTGATGCATTCAATGCATCTAGATAGACATTGGAGATGTCAATGAGGATTGTGCAATAAAGGTAAGGTAAGATCGAATTCATTATGTGATCTTCTTCAGCAGGGATTGCACAGTGGAGGCAGGTTGTCAAGAGGCAAGAAATTGGTGCATAAATATGCAATTTTCTGCATGACAGTGTGTGACGATTGTATATCGTACTGAGAGATCTATGAGCTGAAATTTGTATGATATTGTTACATGTTCCATTGATATACATAATATATGATAGTTGGGGTGTTTAGCTTTAAGCTTTCCCGGTAAAACATCTTGTTATGTGAGATTGATTTTTCTTCATATGTTTGCAATTAGCGATTTAATTTCCACAAAGAATTAAGTGGAAGGATTTTGTATTTAACATAAGATTAAATTGTTAGATCACGAGAATCTAGAAATACATTATTGTTTTTATAAATTTCTACATGGTATCGAAGCAGTGTTAATCACTGGAGATTGCAATATTGAAGCGGTGCTGAGTTTTGTGCTGGTGGGACAATTCGAATTTGCTGCAAGAATTTCTTGGTGCAACTGTTGAGTAAACATTGAAATGGATTTCAATGGGTTGTGGTTGGAGTATGCACTTGAGGGTAGCTCGAACTACATAGCCTGGAAGGACAGGATGGAGGCGGTGCTTGAATATAATGGCTTGAAGGAGTTCATTGATAGCGATGTTCCTAACCCCACTTCGATGGATGCTACATTACTTGACGCCTGGCAAAAGAAAGTAGAAAAGACAAGAGGAATTCCATTGGAAGGTGTGAAATACAATATTGTGTCAAGCCTTCATGGGAAAGCCACTCCATTTGCAATGTAGAAGGATTTGAAAAATATTTTCCAAAGCATCAATGACCATAGGAAGTTGGTGTTGAAAGATAAACTCAGAAAAATCAAAATGGAGAAGGGCGACAGTATTCCAAAGTATCTCACGAATTTTGTCCAATATAGGGATGAGCTGGGTAATGTGGGAATCATGGTTGTTGATGATGACTTGGTGAGCTTGGCTCTCCTTGGAATTTCGAAGAGTTGGCACAATTATCAAGACTCTGTCATTGGGCAAGAGAAAATGTTGGATTGGGAGCGACTCTGGTCAGATCTAGTGCATGAGGAGATAAAGCGGAGTTGCAGGGATGGCTCTTCATCAAAACATGATGATGAAGAGGATTTTGCTTTGGCTAAAAAATCAAGGAAAGGGAAGGGGAAGAAATCCCATCCAAAATCCGAGGCTAAAGGCAAGAAGCTGGATTTGTCTAACGTGAAGTGTTTTCACTGTGACGAACATGTGCATCTCACCACTAACTGCCCACAGAAAAACAAGAACAAGAAGGCTGCTGGAGCTGCAGCTGTTAAGGCCCTTGCCTCGCAATTTGAACTTGATTTCTCCTTGATCGCATGCTTGGTTTCAAGCGCAATGGGATTGGTGTGGTATCTTGATAGTGGTGCTTCCTTCCACATGACGGGAGATAAGGAGTTTTTCAATGACTTGGAGGAGAAAGATATCCAAATGCATATAGATATGGGCGATGATGGACGATATAGTGCGACCGGCATTGGAACCATTACCTTTGATATGGATTCAGGTAAACCATTTCTGTTGAAAGATGTTATGCATGTTCTAGGTCTGAAGAAGAACTTGGTCTCGGTCGCAATGTTGGAGGACAAAGGTTATGACGTTTTCAATGATGGAAAAGCTTTTCTGTGACATAAAACAATGAGTCAAACCAAGAGGATAGGGATTCAAGTCAAGAATCTCTACAAGTTGGAGGTAGATGGCTGCACTGCAATGGTGGGCAAAGAAGAAGAAGTGGTGAGTTGGGATGAGGGCGAATTATGGCACAAGAGATTGGGTCATCTTCACCATGGTGCCCTGAAGATTTTGTAGCAGATTTCTACTAGAATTCCTAAGGTACACTTGCACAATTAGATCAGTGCAAGGGATATACTATGGTTAAGTTTGTGAAGACCACCTTTCATGAAAAGGAGAACCGTGCCTCGGTGATCTTGGAGAGAATTCACAGAGACGTGTGTGGACCATTCTCGGTTGCTTCAATAACAAAAAACATGTATTATGTTATTTTTGTTGATGAATATTCTCGTAGATGCTGGATATTCTTCATGCAGAAGAAGGATCAAAGATTCTCAAAGTTTTGTGAGTTTAAAGCATTGGTGGAGAAGGAGTCCGGGAAGCAAGTGAAGGCTCTGCGGAGCGATAATGGTGGTGAATATATCTCAAATGAATTCAAAGACTTCTATATCAAAGAATGAATTCGAAGAGAACTCATAGTGCCTGATAACCCACAACAGAATAGGGTCGTGGGGAGGAAGAACAGAACGATCATGGGTGCTGCACGAGTTATGCTTGAGAGGGAGCTACACTTGCATGCAGAGGAGGAACTGCTTGTTCCCAAATATGAGCCTCTAGATGTGGATCAAACATGGGAGGAGGATCATGGAGTGGAGGAGTCCACTCACGCAGAACCAAACATCAGAATAAGCAGAATGCGTACCACAGAAGATAAGATGTTGAAGCTTGATGTGGCACAGAATGTAGGAGTCCCTACTTCACAGCGCAGACAGAGATAGTCACCTCACCGATTCACTAGATACATGGCTCTCATGAGAAAGTGTATCATGACAAATCCATCTTCCTTTGAGGAAGCAGCGCAGGAGCCCACATGGGTAGATGACATGGTGGAGGAGTATGACTCCATTTTATGAAACAGTGCTTGGGAGATTGTTCCAAGGTCGGTTGTTAAATAAGTGGTAGGTTCAAGATGGATATACAAGGGAAAGAAATTTTTTGATGGGAGCGTCGAGAAGTATAAGGAAAGATTTGTTGCTCGAGGCTTCTCACAGATCGAGGGGATTGATTATGAAGAAACCTTTACACTTGTCACACAATATTCTTCCATAAGGACCATCCTTGCTCTCTCAGCGCAGATGGGTTGGCACATTCATCAGATGGATTTGAAGACTGCGTTCCTTAATGGGATCATTGAGGAAGAAGTGTACATTGAGCAGCCTGAAGGATTTGAGATCTCTAGTAGCGAGTCACATGTGTGTAGACTCAAAAAAGCGTTGTATGGGCTGAAGCAAGCACCCCGTGCTTGGTACACTTGGATCCTCAACTATTTCACTGGACTTGGCTTCACCAAGAGTGAGGCAGATGCAAACCTATACCAGATTGTGGTGGAGGGTAAGATTTTAATCATTGTTTTTTATGTTGATGATTTAATACTGACTGGTCATGAGCAGCTGATACATTCATGCAAGGAGGACCTTGCAAAGGAGTTTGAGATGAAGGATATGTGCCTCCATTATTTCCTTCGATTGGAAATATGGAAGTGAGAAGGTGAACTGTTTGTGTCTCAAGGCAAGTATGAACGGGAGATACTCGGTAAGTTTCACATGTAGGACTGCAAACCCATGGATACTCCTCTTCTAGGAAATTGGAGGAAAGAGGATGCTACATCGGCAGAGGTAGTGGCTACTACTATCTATCGACAGTTGGTGGGTTCTCTCATATATTTAGTTAATACAAGACCAGACATATGCTATGTGGTGAACCAGCTTAGTCAAGCGATGGTTAAGCAACCAAGCTCTTTTGGAAGGCGTGCAAGCATGTTCTGAGATATCTCAGGGGTACATCTGAGTATGGCTTATGGTACAAACAGATGGATGAGGTGAAGTTGCATGGCTTCATGGATTCAAATTGGGCAGGCAACCCAACGGACATAAAGAGCACATCAGGAGGGGTTTTCAGTATCGGATCTACAGTTTTTTCTTGGTATAGCAGGAAACAGAGATCTATGGCACTCAGTTCAGCAAAAGTGGAATACATGGAAACAAGTCAAGTTGCATGTGAGACTATCTGGATGAGGAAGATCCTGGTAAGTTTGTTCGGTTCTCATTTAGATCCTGCAATGATTCATTGTGATAATCAGAGTTGCATTAAACTCTCGATTATCCTGTGTTTCATGATATGTCTAAGCATATAGATATCTGGTATCATCATATCAGAGATTGTGTGCAACGAAATATCATGTTGCTTCAGTACATTGCTACGAAAGATCAGGATGCAGATATTCTGACGAAGGCGCTCACTGGGAGAAAATTCGAATACCATAGAGATAGGATCGGGGTGAAGGATAATCCCTATCTTGTTGAGAGGGAGTGTTGAGATTCAACAAGATGATGAGCCTAGTGAAAATTAAGCACCTTCACTAGGTGGGGTCCGCAGGCTATTTTTAGGTGTATGTCTATTTTTAGAATGGTGAGCATATTCTAAAATTAGTAGGATGCTGATTCTAGATGGTTGAGAAAATTATATCTTTGGATAATTTATATTTTTAGAAGATGGGTGAATTCTATTTATAGATCTCTAATCTAAAAATAGAATGCATGTAGATTATTATTAGCCCTTAATAATATTCAGACAATAAATAGTAACTTATTCTCTTGGAGCACTTGATTTCAATGAACATACGTGGCACATCAGTGGGATGAAGGAATTATGCAATTCCTATGGTGGTTGGTGACTCATGCATGGAGGACTTCATTATAACTGATTGTGGAAAGTTGTAACAGAGCTGGAAGAGTAGTTATGGTAGTTGTTATTTAGTTTAACTCAGTTAAGTGAGTTAAACTCAGTTGTGCTAGTTGTAAATAAAGATACACTAGTGAAAGATGAGTGAATTAATTATTTAATTAATTCACAAGTAGTGTCTTTCTTGCAACTGAATAAATACAACAGTTAACTAGTTGCATTTCAGATCCAGTGGAGACCAAGTGGAGAGATAGGTGAAAAGGTGTGTTTGACTATTAGTTGTGACTATAGTGATGCATTCAATGCATCTACATAGAAATTGGAGATTCCAATGAGGATTGCGCAGTCAAGGCAAGGCAAGATCAAATTCATTCTGTGATCTTCTTCAGCAGGGATTGTGCAGTGGAGGCAGGCTGTTAGGAGGCAAGAAATTGGTGCATAGATATGCAAATTTCTGCATGACAGTGTGTGACGATTGTATATTGTACTGAGAGCTCTATGAGCTGAGCTTTGTATGAGATTGTTACATGTTCCATTGATATACATAATATATGATAGTTGGGGTTTTTATCTTTAAGCTTTCCCGATAAAACATCTTGTTATGTGTGATTGATTTTTCTTCATATGTTTGCAATTGGTAATTTAATTTCTGCAAAGAATTAAGTGGAATGATTCTGTATTTAACATAAGATTAAATTGTTAGATCAGGAGAATCCGGAAATACATATTGTGTTTATAAATTTCTACAGTTCAGATGCTTTATCAATGAGTCTCTGCCCTTCATCCTCAGGTTATACAGATTTTTTGCAGGAACAATTTATTCACTAGAGACTTAGATTGGTACAAAGTCCCTAGCTTATCCCACAAAGTCTTTGTCGTAGCTTCCTCAGATACATTCCAAAATACTGAATCTGAGACACACAACTGTATTGTTCTCTTTTCCATCCGATCCAACTTCTTCCAGTCTTTGTTTGACATTGTTGTTGGTTTAGTACCCGGATCTACCGGGATCCACTGATCTTTATCCACCAGTAGATCCTCCATCTTGAGCTTCCACAACTCAAAACTATGACTATTAAATTTATTGATCTCTATCTTTCCACTGCTCGCCATCTTCTTTCACCGCAAGAATTGATCCCGCGGATCTCTCACTAAATAAGGCCTACCACAGTCCCGAGAAAAAAACCCCTCAGCAGCAAAGGCATCCCCTTGAAGCTGAAACAAATCTGATACCAAATGTAGGTTTTAACCCTGTACAGAAATTATTTGCAAATGAATCCTTAAAATATAAAATAAATAATAGCGAGAGAATAAAACATAAAACAAATATACACCAAGATTTTCCCTTGGATCCCAAATCAGGACTACCAGCTTGATTTTTCATTATATTCCTTTTAGTGTTACAACACACATATATACATGCTGACGCATTCATAAACCCAAATCCATTAACCTTGGATTAGAACATAATTTTAGTTCCCTTGACCGGGTCTACAAAATACCAGGGGCCGAAAACCATCATGCCCCAAAACCATGTGCAAATCCATGCACAAAACCATGGGTGGGTCCGCCCATTGAAAAATAGGGTCCAAATTTTTTTCACACCATGGGCGGGTCCGCCCGCACGTGCGACTAATCGTGAAAATAATATAACACACACCCAACACCTTCAATGGATTCCAAACGATTATCTAACCCCAGTGGTAGCGATCAGGGAACACACCTCTCTGTCCACCTCTGATAGTTAGTTGGCGCAGTTATCACAAAATTTGATCTGATAGGCTACTTGATCAGTCAACTTCATGTAACTATTTCAAACCTAATCTTTTTACTAAGGCTTAGCCTCCTTAGCCTGAGAGGGCTCTTTCAAGGGTTAATGATTTGGATAAAGATTTAGATGGCTAACTCTATTTGAGTAATGAACAGATAAATGAAAAATATAGGTTAAGAATAATCTTAGCATGTATACATTGGGCTTATGGAGTCAAACAGTTCAGTAATATTATGAATCTACTTAACATGGAAGTTGAGGCGTATCAGAGTTTTATTCAAGAGATAAACACATATGAAACTATAAAAAACACAGTCAGTTCATTTATATAGGAAGTTAGAGCATCTAAAAGATGAATTCTGAGTAATATAGATAAACACCATTGCAAAAAGATAATAAAAGAGATGCAAATAGAATAGGAACATACTAAAACTCCTTCTGAATCTCAAGTTTATTAAGCAGAAAATCTCTGTATTAGCTGAAAACCAGTCAATTACAATAAGCACAGTTTTGCCAAAAATGTCTAACCCTTTACTAATTCGACCTCCTGGCCTTTAAAAGACCTCTTACAACATGAGATGATCTGCCTCTAGGCTAGATACATCGAATTTCTTACTCCTGCCACCTTGCATAACCATAAGACATGGAATTTATTACAAAAAGACACCTAATCTGTTTAAACAGTCCTATTCCAAAAAGGACTCAAACTACTTATTGCTAACTATAACAACATTATCTATTCAAATTTACATCATTGCCAAGTGTATCATCACATGGTCGAATCTAGATGATGGGCTTCAACTCTTCATGACCATATTGCTGATCTCCACCAAAATAGGAAACAATCCCCTGTTTTATAAGCATAAAGTCTTGTGCATTCTTTGAACATTATGACCATGATGTACTCTTTATTTTGAGGTCCTTAGCTATTTGAAGTTGATTTAATACATCCCAAAATTCCTCCCTAGGCTCCAGTTGTCCAAAACCGCCTCCAAAGCTATTCAAAAGAGCAATAATATACTGCGCTATGAAAACATAGCAGTTTCGTAGCACCTTTATAACCTTGCCATTTTAACGCTTATTCTTCAAATTTTTGATTTATTTCCACTTGCATCATTTCATTCAACCTTTAATACATCTCCCATATCAATTCCATTCCTTAACTCTCTTTTCAAACCTTAAAAAAAAAATGATTAAAATGAGCAGAAAAGCTGCTACAGCAGTTTCGTAGCGCTTTTATGCTTTTTTACACTGTCTGCACTACGAAACTGCTGAGTGTGCAATTTTGTCAAAAAATTTCAAAAACGAAAACTGTAGTTATGCCAAAAACTTGGAATATGTTAGAAAATTATATATTATAGAGCAATGCAACACATAAAATATGCAGAAAACACATGCACACAAAACACACAAAACCAGAGAGACACAGATATATGTGGTTCACCCATTTCGGGCTACGTCCACCCTGAACAACCAGTCCTGTTGGAAATGTTGTCATTGATGGCAAAGGAGATGACAAAGGAGGAGCACCTGAAACATCATTCAAGGGGCAGAAAGGCAGCAGAGACATCAGAGGAAACATATACAAAGAGAGATAGCAAAATAAAGGCAAAGGAGACAGACAAAGAGCAGAGAGTTGAAGAGCTGGAGAGAGAGAGTAGGTTGCAGAAGAGCCATTTTATTCAAATATCTGGCCCAGAAAAGCAGTCCTGCAAGTGAATTCATTTGTTCCTTAACCCTGCAAAGATCCTGAATTGTTTTAACCCTGTTTGATAAGGAAATCTGTTCCGGATGTTCATTTCAGTATTGGAGAACCGAGAGAAGAGTAATGAATTAAAGTTCTGGAGTTGATTTATTGATGGGTAAATGAATCTATTAAAAAGGAGTAATGGAGTTCCGCACTCCTCTGATGAATAACTGGCAACTGTAACTATATTTCTACCCTCCTAATAGATGGAGGATATCTATAGTGCGAAGGAGGGACCCCAGGACAGAGTCGGGGATAAGGCCCTGCGTTAAGGAATTATGAATCAAACACAAAGGACTGGTGATAGACCTATGCGTAAATGGAGCTGTGCGTTATGATAGCGCAAGCGCCATGTTGAAGTGTTGACAAAGCAAGGGATAACATATGAGAAGGAGCGACAGAGAATAAACGAAGAACCGTATGAAAACGAAGTTAAGAAAACATATTGGGATTGTGAACATAAGAAGGAAGGAACGAAACCTCGAGCGCAAATGAACGGAACCACAAGGTATGAACAGTGACAGTGGGTTTGGAACACCCAACGGTTTTCATTGCACCGCTTTTGTACGGTAAGCTGTATTACCAATTCGAACGCCATCAATGTCATAGGTAGACACGTGGCCTTAAGCGGTTTAGAGATACTACCCTCATCGCGTGCCATCGCGCATTAACCATCGACAATGGAATGAACGTGATATGGCCATGCGCTGTCCGATCTGGAGGCAGGTCCATCGAATGATGGTCGCACGTCAATTAACACGGAAGATAACTCAAGGTACGGACAATTACAATTCGCTATTGTATGTGTGGGACCCGTGAATCACCCGCGATATGAATTGCTATATTAATGTTATAAACCACGGTTGGGTGCTATAGGCGCTGATGTATATGTTTAAATGCGTCAGATTTTTTATTATTATTAAAGCGCTAAGGTCTGAATTATGAATGTGGTATAAATATCTGTATTAAAAAAAGGCTCCAATTGTATGTAGAGCGCTTTATAAAGGAGAGCCAGGATTATAATATAAGGTATATATATATATATATATATATATATATATATATATATATGGTCTGAGTGCGTTGGTTTATTGGTGAGCTAAACTCATAAAATAGGCATATATAGATAGCAGATACATGACTACAGTGAGCTTGGAGAATAAGTACAGAGGTAAAAAGAGACTGTAGAATTGAAGAGGTATGTAGCGAAGGGATTTAAAATTGCAATGAACAGGTATACATGCACAGGTGCTCAGAGTTGCACTAAACAGAGGTATGCAGGACAATTGCATGACAACAACAGAAAGGACAAAACCAGCAAGCCAAGGGCTAAGTGAAGTTTATATATTGAAACTAAAAATGTAAATGTTTAATTGTTTTTATTTTGTTTGTGATGCAAAGGCAAGTATCCGAAGGAAAAGAAAAATCCCACTGTAACATTGAAATTTGTACATATTTTTATAATTTTTTTTTAAATGAGTTGGAAAAAGGAATGAGAAGGCAGAAGCCAAAGAGTCATGGCTGTTCACTCCAAATTCCTTGTGGAATACAAATAGTCATGTGATAAAATCTATATATAATATCAACTTGATATGCATAGAGATGTAAGAGAGAGTAAGGATAGAGAATGTAGAGTATAGAAGATTGAGGAAGAGAAGATAAGGAAGAGAGGAGCAGAAAGAGATGCTACAGAACAGAGCTAATATCTAAGATAAATCAGCAAACATTTCTTTTGACAAATTGAGGAATTTGGAGCTTCCCTATCAAGTTGAAGCTTGATAGCTGTCAGTTGTAGCTGACTAAGGTTGGAGCCTCCTGTAGGTTGGTGCCTGCAGAAAAACAATGGTGAGAGGGAGTTGGAGCTTGCCTTTTCATCACAACAATAATAATATGTGGTTTTCTCCCTTTATGGGTTTCCACTTACATCTGTTGTCTCTATGTGTTGCTTATATGTTGATATGATCCACTCAATCTGTTTAATTGTTTGTTGCTCTCACAACAAGGTTGATGTCACATTAATTTAATACTGGCTGCAACATTTTAAGACTGTTCACATATTAAGCTGTAAATAAGGTTGATGAAAATTTAAAAACCTCATGTATGTGTTAAACTGATTCACCCCCCCCCCCCTCAGTTTAACCAAAGACTCAACAATTGGTATCAGAGTAGGTTCCTTTTGTACCAGTTTAACCACTGAAAGGAGACCCTAGGCCCGAGGATGAATAGTCAAGAAGGAAGCTCAACCAATAAATCCCCTTTCTTCACTGGTGCTAATTATGCCTTCTGGAAAATCAGAATGAGAGCATACATAATGTCTCTAAGAATAGAGGTATGGGCTGCTATAGATATGCCCCAAAGGCAACTGACCCAGAAAGAGAAGCTAAACAAGAATTTGTAGCAAATGAAAAGGCCATGAATGCAATCTTAAGTGGACTTTGTCAGGCTGAATTTATCAAAATAATGCACAGTAAGATTGCCAAAGATATGTGGGACACTCTAGAGAATATCCATGAGGGAAATAAAAAGGTAAAGACTGCCAAAAATCAAGTATATAGAGCCCAGTTTGAAAATTTAAAATTGAATGATGATGAAGATGTTGGCAGCTTCTTCTTAAGAGTTGCAGAAATTGTTAACAATATGAAAGCTCTTGGAGAAACCATACCAGAAAGTATAATTGTGCAAAATATTCTAAGATCTCTTCCATCCAATTTTAATCCCAAGGTGTTTGCAATAGAAGAAACAGCTGATTGGGAGACCTTGACTATGAACCAGTTACTTGGGAATTTAACAGCCTATGAGATGAGACTCCCACAGAAGAAGTGAAGTACGAGGGAGGCAACTTTTAAAATAGAAAATAAGAAAGAAGAAAAGGAAGATACATGTTCTTCCTCTGATGAAGAAGAGGCTAAATTTGTCAAGAATCTGGATAGAGGCTCAGGTAAATACAAAGGTAAACTTCCTTTCAAATGCTTTAACTATGGAAGAGTTGGACACTATGTTGCTAAGTGTCCTCACAAGAAAGTAAAGAATCAGGCTCAAGAATTAGGGAAAAATACATCAAAAAACTAGTAGAAAGGAAAGAAATTTATTAGAAAATCCTTTTATGCTCAACAAGACAGTAGTACATCTGAAGACTCAGATGAACCCTCAAGTGAAGAGGGAACCTCTGAATTTTTACTGATGGCCATAGAAGAACTTGAAGGACTCCTGCTAGAAGATGAAGAAGAAGAAGGTGAAGTTGACCTTGAGGGGGAGCTAAGAAGTGCCCTGGAGGAGATTGATATACTCAAACTGAAAGGCAGAAAACAAAAGGACATTCTCCTCAAGTATGTATGAGAAGAACAGAGTTCAAAAGTCCTCGTGCAGCTAAGGATAGAGCTTGAATAATCCAAGAAGATGGAAGATATGTTACTTAAGAAAATCAAGGAGAAAACTTAGGAACAAGAGAAGTTGGAAGAAGAAGTAGTATGTCTTAGGAAGAAATTAGAAAATTCTCAAAGAAAAGTGGCTATAAATTCTTCTCAAACAACAAGCTCTGGAAAGTTGAACGAAATTATGGATGCTCAGAGATCTCCTATGATAAAAAATGGAATAGGCTATGAAGGAGAATCAAGTAAAGGCAAAGAAAAAGAAGACAGAGAGATTATTTTTGTAAAAGCAAAGAAGGATGATGAAGCAGCTCAAATAATCCCTACAAAAGAAGAAACCTGTAAGGAGGGAGACAGAACCCAGAAAAAACCTCTAATAACAAAGAATGAAAGAAATACTCAGACAACATAAAAAGATTCATATACCCCTGAATATGTCAAATTTGGAAGCCATCAAGGGAGATTTTTCCCTCCTATGAAAGATGCCACCTGTTATGTCTGCCACAAGCTGGGACACATTGCTGCATACTGTCATGCAAAGAGGAGTAATTCAAACCAGCAAAAGATGCAAACAGTGAAGAGACTGTCTCAAGAAAACAAATGGAGAAGACAACCTTACATCAGGTATGCAAACAGTTTCTATGGTTACTGTTTTTATTGTAAGGAATTTGGCCATAAAATCATTGAGTGTAGAAAATATGGACAAAGATTGATGTTCAACACCTCAAGGAGGTTTAAGAATCAAAGAAAATTTGTCCATACTCACAATTCTGCAAAAATTTTGATAAAATGTTGTGTATGCAATAAAATTGGACATATGCCTTCCAAATTTCCTCTGAGATGATGTGATTCATCATCTCACAAAAGATACCAAACAAAAGGATGCTTCCAGTGGAAAAAGAAGGTGAATAAATGTGACCTGGCTCTAACTGCTCAAGACCTGAAAAGCCAGTGGTATTTGGACAGTGGCTGTTCAAAACACATGACTGGAGACAGAAGCAAGTTTATAACTTTTGATGAAAAGAAATCTAGCAATGTTACCTTTGGCAATGATAAATCAGGAAAAATAAAAGGAAAAGGCTCAGTCAGCTTAGATAATGGCAGAGGAAAGGCCCAAGATGTACTATTTGTAGATGGGCTGAAAGCAAATTTGCTGAGTGTCAGTCAAATGTGTGATAAAGGCTGCGAAGTTCTTTTCAGAGCACAAGACTGAAATCAGATCAAGCACCACAGGTAAGACAGGTGTCCGAACAGAGAGTAATGTTTACATAGTGAAAGAGGAAGATGAAGCATGCCATCTTAGCAAACTTGAGGAGTCATGGTTATGGCATAGGAGATTGGGACATCTCAGTTTCGATCATATCATCAAACTGAGCAAGAAGAAAGCTGTCAGAGACATGCCAGAAATAAAAAGGCCTTCTAATACCATATGCAAATCATGTCAATTGGGCAAACAGACCCGCACATCCTTTAAGGCCAAAGATGAGTTATCAACAAGAAGACCACTCCAGCTTGTGCACATGGACCTGTGTGGACCTGCAAGAACTAAAACACCAAGTGGAGAATCCTACTTCATGCTGATAATAGATGATTTCTCCAGAATGACATGGGTTGCATTTCTCAAGAATAAATTGGAAGCTCTGGAAAAATTCAAAATATTCAAATCTTTAGGAGAAAATCAGATAGGATGCAAGCTAAAATGCATCAGATCAGACAGAGGAGGTGAATTCACAAATTATGACTTTTCAGACCTATGCAATGAACAGGGCATAAAGCAACAATTTACTATAGCAGGGACACCTCAGCAGAATGGAGTAGCAGAGATATACAACAATCTGCCAGAGCCATGATGCAAGAGAGTAATATTCCTCAAACCTTCTGGGCAGAAGTAGTACACACAGCCATACATATCCTTAACAAAGCTCATTTAAGGACAAGCAGTGAAAAGACTCCCTATGAAATATGGCATGGTAAACCAGCTTCAATCAAACACTTTAGAATCTTTGGAAGCAAGTGTTATATAAAGAATAATGATGAAAATCTTGGGAAATTTGATGCAAGAGTAGATGAAGGGATATTTCTAGGATATGCATCCAAAAGTAAATGGTACAGGTGCTACAACAAGACTCTTCGAAAAATAGTAGAAAGCATTGATGTGAGATTTGATGAAGAAATTCCAAACAATACAAGAGATATAGATTGCAGTAGTCCATCAGACAACCATGAAGAAGAAAACCAAGATGATGACGAAACGATAAAGACAACAGAAGATGCTGAACTGAGATCGAAAGCCCCCTCAAGATACACTCAGAAAAACCATCCAGAAGATCAGATCATTAGATACAAGAGAGTAGGGGTCCAGACAAGAAGGCAGCTAACTGAACAGATAGAAGAGGTATACATAGCCATGCTATCACAAATAGAGCCAAATAAGTTTGAAGAAGCCAGTAAGGACAAGTATTGGGTGAATGTTATGAATGAAGAATTGGACCAAATTGAGAAGAAAAATACCTGGGAACTAGTTCCTAGACCCACTGAGAAAAATGTCATAGGCTCAAAATGGGTATTCAAAAATAAAATGAATGAGCAAGGACAGGTAATCAGGAATAAAGCCAGAATTTTCTGCAAAGGATATTCACAAATCGAAGGACTTGATTACGATGAAACATTTTCCCCTGTAGCCATAATGGAAGCTATCAGAATGTTTCTGGCCTTTGCATGCTACCAAGACTTCAAGATATATCAAATGGATGTAAAATCTGCATTTCTGAATGGAGATCTAGAAGAAGAAGTTTACATGGAACAACCAGAAGGTTTCTCTTTAACAGACAAAGGAGACTATATGTGCAGACTAAAGAAGGCTCTATATGGACTGAAACAAGCTCCTCGTGCTTGGTACTCAAGACCGGATAAGTATTTGCAAAAACAAGGCTTTAAGAGAGGTGGAGTAGACAACAATCTATACATAAAAGCCCATGAAAATGAACTTCTGATTGTTGTAGTATATGTTGATGACATTATGTTTGGAAGCAACAGAGACGAGCTAGCAAAAGGGTTTGCTGAGGAGATGAAATCAGAGTTTGAGATGTCTATGATTGGAGAGCTCAGTTTCTATTTAGGACTTCAAATTCAACAAAAGAACACAGGTACATTTATCTCATAGGAAAAATACCTAAAAGAAATGTTGAAAAATTTCAAAATGGAAGACTGAAAACCTGTGTCAACTCCCATGATCACGAGATACAAGCTGTGTGCTGATGATGGATCTAGGAAGTTTGTTGTACCTGACAGCATCAAGACCAGACATCATGCTAGCAGTAGGTCTTGTGGCTAGATATCAAGCAGCAACTAAACAAAATCACCTTCTAGCAGTCAAAAGAATATTCAGATATCTACAAGGAACTGCACAATATGGGCTTTGGTATCCAAAAGGCAAAAGCTTCACTTTGACAACATACACAGATGCAGATTGGGCCAGCTGTGTGGATGATAGGAAAAGCACAAGTGGAGGTGCATTCTATCTAGGAGAAAGTCTGGTGGCATGGCTAAGCAAGAAACAAACATCTATTTCTCTATCTATAGCAGAAGCAGAATACATAGCAGCAGCAACATGTTGTACACAAGTCATGTGGATGAAGAAAACCCTTCAAGACATGAAGGTAAGCATTGATGAACCTATCTCAATCAAATGTTATAATACAAGTGCTATAAGCATATCAAAAAATCCTGTGCTTCATTCAAAAACTAAACATATCCCAATCAAGTATAATTTTCTTCGAGAACAAGTGGCTCAGAAGGTAGTAAAGCTGGAGTATGTACCAACAAAAGAACAGACAACAGATATATTTACCAAACCTCTTGCTAGAGAAGCATTTGAATATTTGAGAGATAGACTAGGGGTAGTATCTGTAGATGCTACTCTCTGATATGAAGAGAAAGCACAGTTTCAGGGGGAGAACATAAATGAAAATATCATTCCAGGGGGAGATCTGCTAGCAAGGGAAGCATGAAACAGGTCCTCAGGATCAAAGGATTATGGCAAGAGTACATCCACTGTAAAAGAGTCAATGAAAAGGCTAAAGGATCAATCTTTTTCTTTGTTTACTCTTGAAACATTATATTGAGCATTAAAGCAATATTTTTTTCTCTATAATTGAATGCCTTTCGTAAGCACTTATATATTTTCAAGGCCTCTGACTTAGGATTATTCATAAACTGTGTGAAGTTTGGTTGCTGAGACTTCAATCAAACAACTTTAAGTTGTGTGGAAGACCATCATAATTGAACAAGTGTGGTACTACAGATGTGTATTGCAGAAGAAGACATACTCCAACTACAACTTTCTCAACAGATATGGATTTCAGATGAAGATTATAATATAGATAGAAGTATAGCTAAAGCAAGCTTTATATGTCACATGGAGCATTCAAAATCCTTAATATTGATCCAATGATGCATCCCTGATTATACAAATCTGATTATATGTGGTTTTCATCACCTATGTATAGTCAAGTTCAAATACTCTCAAAAGTGTTCTCTCAACAACTCGTGTAGACCAGTTTGGAGCAGCAGGATAAAAAGTCAGAAGAAGAAGGCCTAAACACACTAGGAAATGAAGAGATAGAAAGCACACTAGGAAATTTGCAACACTTTTCCATTGATGTCAAAGGGGGAGGAAAAGAAAGTAACAGAAGATAGGATCTTCTAAAAGAAGCCAGGCAGAGGAAGACTTGGAGGAAGCATTAGATTATTTGTGAAGGTGTTTCCATCAATGCCAAAGGGGGAGACTGTTGGAAATGTTGTCATTGATGGTAAAGAAGATGACAAAGGAGGAGCACCTGAAACATCATTCAAGGGGCATAAAGGTAGCAGAGACATCAGAGGAAACAGAGACAAACAGAGATAGAAAAAGAAAGGCAAAGGAGACAGACAAAGAGCAGAGAGCTGAAGAGATGGAGAGAGAGAGTAGGTTGCAGAAGAACCACTTGATTCAAAGATCTGGCCAGGACAAGAAGTCATGCAAGTGAATTCATTTGTTCCTTAACCCTGCAAAGATCCTGAATTGTTGTAACCCTGTTTGATAAGGAAATCTATTCCGGATGTTCATTTCAGTATTGGAGAACCGGGAGCAGAGTAATGAATTAAAGTTCCGGAGTTGATTTATTGATGGGTAAATGAATCTATTAAAAGGGAGTAATGGAGTTCCGCACTCCTCTGATGAATAACTAGCAATTGCAACTGTATGGCTACCCTCCTAATAGATGGAGGATATCTATAGTGCGAAGGAGGGACCCCGGGACAAAGTCGGGGATAAGGCCCTGCATTAAGGAATCATGAATCGAATGTAGAGGACTGGTGATAAACCTATGCGTAAATGGAGTTGTGCGTTATGATAGCACAAGCGTCGTGTTGAAGTGTTGACAAATCAAGGGATAACATATGAGAAGGAGCGACAGAGAATAAACGAAGAACCGTATGAAAACGAAGTTAAGAAGACATATTGGGATCGTGAACATAAGAAGGAAGGAACAGAACCTTGAGTGCAACTGAACGGAACCACAAGGTATGAACAACGACAATGGATTTGGAACACCCAACGGTTTTCATCGCACCGCTTTTGTACGGTAAGTTGTATTACCAATTCGAACACGATCAATGTCATAGGCAGACACGTGGCCTTAAGCGGTTTGGAGATACCACCCTCATCGTGTGCCATCGCGCGTTAACCATCGATGATGGAATGAACGTGATATGGCCATGCGCTGTCCGATCTGGAGGCGGGTCCATCGAACGGTGGTCGCACGTCAATTAACACAGAAGATAACTCAAGGTACGGGCGATTACAATTCTCTATTGTATGTGTGGGATCTGTGAATCACCCACGATATGAATTGCTATATTAATGTTATAAACCACAGTTGGGTGCTATAGGCGCTGATGTATATGTTTAAAGGCGTCCGATTTTTTATTATTATTAAAGCGCTAAGGTCTGAATTATGAACATGGTCTAAATCTCTGTATTAAAGAAAGGCTCCAATTGTATGTAGAATGTTGTATAAAGGAGAGCCAAGATTATAATATAAGGTGTATATATATATATATATATATATATGGTCCGTGTGCGTTGGTTTATTGGTGAGCTAAACTTATAAAAAAGGAATATATAGATAGTAGATACACAACTACAGTGAGCTTGGAGAATAAGTACAAAGGTAAAAAGAGACTGTAGAATTCAAGAGGTATGCAACGAAGGGATTTAAAATTGCAGTGAACAGGTATACATACATAGGAGCTCAGAGTTGCAGTAAACAGAGGTATGCAGGACAGTTGCATGACAGAAACAGAAAGGACAAAATCAACAAGCCAAGGGCTGAGTGAAGTTTATATATTGAAACTAAAAATGTAAATGTTTAATTGTTTTATATTGTTTGTGATGCAAAGGCAAGTATCCGAAGGAAAAGAAAAATCCCACTATAACATTGAAATTTTTACATATTGTTATAATTTTTTAATGAGTTGGACAAAGGAATGAGAAGGTAGAAGCCAAAGAGTCATGGCTGTTCACTCCAAATTCCTTGTGGAATACAAACAGTCATGTGATGAACTCTATATATAATATCAACTTGATATGCATAGTGAGGTTAGAGAGAGAAAGGATAGAGATTGCTGAGTATAGAATATTGAGGCAGAGAAGATAAGGAAGAGAGGAGTAGAAAGAGATTCTACAGAACAGAGCTGATATCTGAGATAAATCAGCAAACATTTCTTTAGATAATTTAGAGAAGTTGGGAGCTTCCCTATCAAGTTGATGCGTTAATGCTGTCGATTATGGTAATTTGAGGTTGTTACTGCCAAGAAATAGTGGTGAGAAGGAGTTGGAGCTGCCTTTGCATCACAGCAATAATAAGATGTAGTTTTCCATCCCTTTATGGGTTTCACTTACATCTGCTGTCTCATCTGTGTGTTGCTTAGATATTTGATATGATCCCTCAATCTGTTGAGTTGTTTCTACCTCTCCACAAACAAGGTTGATGTCACATTAATTTAATACTTGTTACAACATAAACATTTTAAGAGTATTCACATATTAAATTTGTAAATAAAGTTTCTTTGAAAATTTAAAAAGCTAATGCATGTGTTAAGCGATTCACCCCCTCTTGGTTAACGAATTCAACAAGTCCTTCCTTTCTATTATCCATCAAAATGAAGAGACACAACCTACAATAGATCTGTTGTAATATCCTCTATTATCTATCACAGTCTCCCTATCTTTTTCTCGCTTTGATAATACACATACAATACACAACCACAATACAATGCCCTCATACAAAACAAGGGGTTTCCTTCTAGGGCAAAAAACCCTAAATTAAACATAACTTCTACCGTCAAATCATTTGCCTAATGGAAAGCCTATATTGACTAGAAATTACAATACCTTTACAAGGAAATTTTACATGCATTTTTAGCTTCGATTGTGTGCCCCGGCCATCGGCAGGGGACCGGCCGCCTGGACCCCCAACCCGGGGAGTCGGCCCCGGACCTCGGGGGGGACAAGTACCCCTAGCACCCCCGCTACGGGGTACGATTTTCCCGTGGTATACATCATGCTAAAACAGGATCTCTGAATCGGGATGAAAATCGGGCTCCACACCCAACATAATAAACCTGTCTGTAACATTTAAAAACCATATTAATTGTAAAAACACAGTCATGATAGCTTACTTGAGGTTCCTTCTTCATTTGCACTTGATTTGGCTATTGGCTATTCAATGATTGTTATTTTAATGCCTCTGCTCTTTAACTCATCTTGAATCAACTTCAGATGCTACTCTAAGTCCTCCACTTGATCTTTAAGTCTTTTGTTAGTAGCTCTCAAGTGAGCATTTATTATTTTGACAAACTTGGCTTCCTTTATTGCTGGAACTTTCCACTTGAAAAACTGCTCTGCACTACTTGGAGTTTCAGAAATAGAATTAGTTTTTCCTTCCCACAGTGCCTTCATCCTTTTAAACTGTGCTTTCTCGACACTATGATTTCTAGCCCTCTTTCTAATGACATCAATTTCCTGGTTTACCAACCTCAATTTTTCCTTAAGATGCTGAAACTCTATTTTCTTGGTCATTTTTTCTTTTCCCCTCTTTGTTTTGTTGGTTGTATGCTTCACTATAGGTGATGAGAGATCAACAACTTCTTTAGGAGCTTTAGGTGTCTCAGTGGGTTTTTTAACTTCCTTGATGCATTCCCTCAGTTTCCTAGCATGCCTAGTCATAGGCTTTCTTGCTTGAAAGATGAAAGCTTCATCTTCCCCAATGAACTCTAGCTTTTTGGCAGACTTGGCCTTTTTCAGTTTATGCTCATCTTCCCCAATGAAGTCAGCTTGAATAATGGGTGTCTCCTATATGTCAATAGCATGAAGAATTTCCTCTAGATTTCCCTTGCTATTGGGCTATCCTTTGTAGCAACTGTCTTTCCTTTTGATGCCACTGCCTGGCTTCTAGTTACTCTTTTGATTTTCTTCTTACTGACAATTGTTTCTATTTTGCATCTTTGACAACCTTTGACCTCTGTTTTGCAGATGATGGAGTTGGTGTACCAAGAATTTGTATCTGCTCTACCCTTTTCTCGGTTTGTTTCCTTGGCTTCTGTTTTACATATTATTTTGGTTTTATAGCCACAGGTTGACTTGGTTCTGCTGCTGGTGGTGATGGAACTCCTTTATCTTTAGGGTTTATTGTAGGGGTTAGGGTTTCCAACTCAAAACCATTTGTAAACAAGAAAGATGACCAATCCCTTCCTATCTTCTGAAGTTCATCTAAAATCAATAACTTCATTAAAACATGATGAAACAAGGATGTTTCACTCCCTTCAGACTTGGCTTGCACCTTATTAGCCATCTTTGCAAGACTCTTATGCAGATTAAAAGGCAAATCGAGTGAAATATTACTAGTGAAATGAAGAAGCAACTTGAAATGATATGAGTAAACCTTGTGATATCTGCCTTCACATGTAAAATACTTTTGTATGTTGAGCAGCAGCTTTGAATAGGTGTCTTTGATGCAGCCTCTAGGAATAGCATTGTTAAGGTCCATGTCTGTGTACTCAGGCTTCATGAACTCTTTGCATTGATCCATATCAAATTTGAAGCTTTTAAACCAAGTTTCTTGACCTCTTGGTATCTCTGTAACAACAACAATGGTCTCTGGTGTAACAAATACAATTAGCATCCCAACCTTAGTAGTTGTTCCATTAAAAAATTATGGCAAATTCTTTGGATACCTGTGTGTGAGAGCCCTGCAAATTTTCACAAAACCGTAAGCAGCCTACTTTTCTGAATGCCTCCATCACTACTGGGTCTTCAGTTATTGACCTCATATCTTTAGGTTCATGCCTTAAGCACTATCCTCCTCTGTGTATTTTCTTGTCTTCTGCCATACTTTTCAGAAAATCTGTCAGCCTCGCTTGATAAATTGTATCAACCTTGCTTGAATATATGTAAAATCAGCCTCGCTTGATAAATTTGTATCAGCCTCGCTTGATATGGGTGTAGAAAATATTTGTATGAACCGGCCACAGGTTTGGTTTAACACTTCAGAGCTCAGACATTTCGAATGGAGGCAAAAGGAAAACGAGAATGACCAATTAGGAAAGATTTTGAAATTTAAAATGTAATCTCATAACTGAATGATGCCTCATTGATACCCTATAATGACAATGATGACTGCAAACATGGGTGAGTACATCGAATTTCATCATTACTTGACTCATAATACCAGTAACCTACCCTTTCCTAATGGTTTCTGACATTTTCCAACTCAACTGATAAGACAGTTATAAATCCACGCTTTCGTAGCGCCTGCAGTGCAATTTTTCATGTTTGCGCTACGAAAATATCAGTGTTTTCGTAGCACAAAACAAATTTTTTCAACAGGTGGCGCTATGAAAATAGGGTTTTTTGGCTAATTGAATAGTTTTGAACTGAAACTTTAGGAAATGACCCACAAATGAAAATAATGAATATTTGACATGAAAGAAGTTTAAAAAGGACTTCATTTGAATCTAAGGATGAGATTTAAACCATAAAAATCTAAAACCTACCCTTGACAAAACCTAAATTGACTTTTAAACCCAATTTTGAACCATGAAATTTTGTAACCTTGTCACAATGACGTGCTAAAATTTTTGGGTGATAACAGTGCCTCCACTTGAGATAGTGTGCCCCTATGGTATACTAAGAACCAGTAGTTCCAGTGCTGCTATCCATTTTCTTTCCAAATCAGAAAAAACTTTGAAATTTCCAAGCTTTCTCCTCAAGCTCTAATGGCCTTCACCTTGGGCTCAAGCTTGCTCATTTAGCTTGTCATTATTAGCAGAAAAACTCATAAAATGGAATATGTACAATGATATGAATGATCAACAGATTTTTTAAGAAGAGTAATGCTTTAAAAACCTGCCATTGACAGGTCCTCCAGCATATGATTTTCCATCCATCTCCTGCAGTATGTAAGTATTGTTTCCATGAAAAGAAACTATCTTGAAAGGACCTTTCCACAAATTCTCAAACTTACCATGTTTTCCTTTCTCTTCAATTCTGGCCTCCCATTTCAGCACTTCATCCTGAATTTTAAAACTTTCTTCCTTGATCTTCTTATCAAATGTCCTCTTGATTATGTTTTGAGATTGTTGATTTCTATTATAAAATTCATCCCTCCTCTCTTGTAGATCTATTGACTGATTGATTCTTCTCTGAACTGCATTAGGTTCCTCTTCTAACCCATGAATCAGCTTCATGACAGGTACCCCTAGAGATGTAGGGAAAATGACCTCAGCCTCATATACCAATTCATATGGTGAAGTTCCAATTGATCTTTTTGTGCATATCCTATCAACCCATAAGGCATAGTTCAGCTTCAAATGCCAAGCCTTCTTATTCTCCTGCAACACCTTTTTAATGATCCTCACAATGCTCTTGTTAGAAGATTCAACAAGACCATTCCCTTGCGGATAATATGCAGTAGAATGCCCAAGAGTAATATGATATTGATGATAGAAATTGATCAGCTTCTTAGACTTAAATGCCTGTGCATTATCAGTTATAATCTTTGTTTCATGGGGCAACCAAACCTAGACAAGATATTATTTTCCAAAAAAGAAATAATAACAGAATCATTTGCTTGCCTAGTTGGGATTGCTTCAATCCATTTGGTGAAGTAATTAGTCGTTGTGAGAATCCAACGATGTTGACTTGATGATGATGGATGAATCTATCCAATAAAATCTAGCCCCCACTGCTGAAATGGCGCTTCCACATAGATTAGCATTAAAGGTAAAGGTACAAGTTTCTTCTTTCCATCGAAAATCTGGCATTCATGGCAGGGTGCAATCTTTCTATATACATCCTTAAACATTGTAGGCCAATAATGCCATGCTCTAAGAATATTGTTCACTGTGGCCTTCCAATAATGGTGACCTCCACAATCTCCTTTTTGGAACTCCTCAATCACTTTATCAGCCTCCTCTTCCAGCAAACAATTCAACAAAATACCACCAGTATCCTTCCAAAACAGATTTCTGTCAAAAATGCAATATCTCAAGGATTTTAGCCTCACAAATCTTGCCTTAGACTTTGTTAGCTCAACAGGTGCTTTATGATGTTGTAGGACAAAAACAATATCCTTGTACCAATCCGAAGTGATGTACTTTTCTTCAATAGGAACTAGTTCTTCTTCCTCATCTGAAATTTTTGATATTTCTGCAATTAAGTTCATGTCAAGACAGTCAAATTTTGATTATGCCATCAACTTTTCTAAGCCTTTCCCTTTTACCAATTTTGTTGGCTTAATCTCTATATCATACTCTAGCAATTTAGCAATCTATTTTCCCCTCTTACCATCAGGATCGACTTGAGTGAGGATGTCTTTCACAACAATATTAGGAACAAAAGCCACAATATGATAATGCAGAATATAAATTCTGAAATCTTTGATAGCCTTCACCAAGGCATAGGCTTGCTTCTCTAAGATATTATACTTCATCTCATAGTTAGATAATGTCCTACTAAAGAAGGAAATAAGTTGCTCAATACCTTGTTGTCCCTTTTGTAGCAAAACTCCAGCAATAGTATTCTCTGATGCGAAAGTAAAAACCAGAAATTCTTTTAAGAAATATGGACTGATCAATACTGGTGCTTGAGTGAGTGCCCTTTTGATCTCCTCAAATGATTGCTTTTCTTCTAATTTCCACTTAATGTCAAATCCCTTCTTCAACATCCTTGTTATATCCTTCACAATCTCAGCAAAATTAGGAATAAATCGCCTTACAAAATTTACCTTTCCAAGGAAAGATTTAATCTCCTTCTTGCTTCTAGGAAAATTCACCCTCTGAATTGCATTGACCCTGTTTAGATCAATATTAATCCCATCTTTAGAAATGATGTGTCCAAGTAATTTACCTGAAGTTAAAGCAAAAATACTTTTGGTGGGATTTAGAGAGATACCAAACCTTCTACACTTCAGCAGAATTATTTCTAGATGTTTCAAGTGATCTTCTTCCCTCCTTGAGAAAATTGTTATGTCATCAGGATAAACAACCACCATCTTGTCCTTCTCTTCAGAAAAAGAAATATCCATTGCCCTCTAAAAGGTAGCTCCTGCATTCATGAGACCAAATGGCATCTTGGCACACATGAAAGTTCCTCGTGGTGTAGTAAAGGTTGTTTTTTCCTGATCATCCGGATGTACAAGGATCTTATTGTAACTTGAAAAACCATCAAGCATAGACATTCTCTGATAACCAACAATATTTTGTAAAATTTGGTCCATATTTGGGCGAGGATAATTGTCCTTCAGAGAGGCTTTATTCAAGTTTCTGAAGTCAATACATATTCTGATTTCTCCACTCTTTTTCCTAACTGGAACCAAGTTTGCAAGCCAATTTGAAAATTTGATTGGGACAATGATTTTGGCATCAAAGAGTTTCTTGATTTCCTTCTGAATCAATGGCATGAGAAGTGGATTGATCCTCCTCAATTTCTGCTTGAAAGGCCTTTCATTTTCTTTGATGGGAATAGTATGTTGAATAATAGTGGGGTCATACTCTTTCAAATCAACATAATTCCAAGCAAAAACTTCTATGAATCTCTTCATCATTTCAATATATTTAAACTGCATATCAGCTGAAAGAAACTTTGAAAGTTTAATCATTTTGGGCATAGTTACTGTACCAAGGTTACAGCTCTCAACTTCTTCATCATCAGCTTGTATCTTAGGGGATTTAAAAATATCATTCTGATCAAAAAAAATTTCAAGAGGTATGAGTCCCTTTGGTATGGAATTGTTTTTTAGTTGCAAAAATTCAGAATTCACTTTAGATTCAGCAAGCATATTTTGTTGATCTACTTGTATATTTTCAAACTCTTCTTTCAGCTCAATAAAGTTCTTCACTTGTTGGTCATCCTCAAAAAATTTCCATTGAGTAATATTATCAGGGATAGCTGGTCTATGGCGAACTTCAACTTCATATTTTCAGTGGAATGCATAGGAATAATGAAAAGACTTGTAGAGACAGCAAGAGAATCAATAATGGAATTTTGTTCTCTAGTTTTGATCATGAATGAATAAGCTTGAAAGTTTTCCAACATGTCCAAAACTAAGTTCCTATATGCCCTCATCCTTATATCTTTTTTTTGATAAACACCTTCAACCTGTTTAATGACTAATTTTGAATCTCCAAAAACAAAAATATTTTGAGCATTCATTCTTTTCAAAACCTCTAGGCCCAAAATTAGGGATTCATACTCAGCCATGTTATTCGTGCAATCAAAGTTCAATTTATAGGAAAAGAACTTACTCTCATCACTTGGACTTGTGATCCAAATCCTTGCTCCTTCCCCTTCTCTTCTTGCTGATCCATCAAAATACAATGACCACCAACCTTCCGCCTTCTTATCACTGACTTGCTGATCTTCTGTTTGCTGATTTTCGAACTGCTGAATTTCAGAACTTTGATTTTCTACTTTCTTCTCATCTTCTGCTTCATTAGTCAACTCATTGAAAATAATAGAAGATCCAAGTTAAGTATCAAGAGCATAAATTGGAAATTTTAAGGTTTGTCTTTACTACTCACCATGTAGGCCATTCTTGTCTCTCGATACAATCTTCTTTGCTCACCAAAAATAGGAATGGTGGCATAAGAAGGTCCATATGCATTGTACCTTTGATTTTCACTGCCCATGACCTTGATAATAGCATACCAAACTTCGGTGGAATTTCTGCTACCACGATGTCCATGACCAATGTCTTAGCAGGAATTTGTGTTAGACCAACAACAACATCCTTAATTAAACCAATGCATTGAACTCTCTTCGAATCAAAATAAAACAATTCCTTATATGGTCTAGTTATTTATAACCCCATCATTTCCATGATTACTTTGGGCATAAGACTGTGAGAGGCCCCTAAATCCAACATAGCATTATGTAATGTCATGTCATGAACGCTAAGGCTCACATAAAAAGGAGGCACCTCTTCATTCTGTTCATCTTCTAGTCTTAGACCCAAGTATATGGTTGGATGATTCTCTAGTACATTCAAAATATCAGCAGCTCCTGGTTGTGAATTCAACATCTTAACAATATTGCTTCTGTACTCATTGAATTTGAGAATCTCACCAAAAGGTACTGCAATTTTGATCTTAGAAATTTCATTTTCCAAACTGAAAACAGAAACATATTTTTCAGCTTCTTTGATAGGAGGAAGAGTTGGTGTATCTTTCTTACCTTAAGCGACCTTAGGAGCATATTTCTTGTCATTAGAAACCTTAGGTGTATCTTTCTTAGGCTGTGTTTTGTTTGCAATGATAGGCACATTTCTATTTTTGAGATTGTATTTTTTTTGCATCTCAAAAATAGCATGTTGATACCCCTTTAGATAATCTGATGTTTCCTCTCCATGATTACTTTGGTTTGATTGATCATGTTCTTCTTTAGTAAAGAAAATTTCAGACATTTCTTCATCTAAACAATGAATAGACTTTTCAGGAATTTTAGGATGATCTTCATCATCAATCAAGTTCTGTTGGAAAGGAGGTCTCACTCGACAATCAAGCTGGTGATTTCTATTTTCCCTTGGTCTTTGCTGATTCTAAGGTCTCCTGAACTGAGGGTTTCTAAATTGAGGTTCATGTTGTGCAGGAGGAGCAGAGGTATTCCCAAGGGCTAATCTATCCATCAAATTTTCCATTGTTTTCATCATTGAATCAAACTTATCATGAGAGGTAGATGAGGAAGGCTTCTCTTCTTCTTTGAACTTAGTCTTACCCATTTTTAACTTTTTAGTTGCTATCAAATTAACCTCCACCTTCACTGCATCATTTTTCATTTCAGCAAGTGAAGGGGATTCTCTTTCTCTCAGCAGTATAGAAAACTCATAGTCAAAAGCTTCGACATACCTCATCTGAGCTAAGGCTTGTGGCGGTTTCAAATGGGCAGGAATAGAGTCATAAACCTTATTAAACCTTTTTGAAAAGTTTTGAACATATTCATCAACATATCTTTTCAAAGTGCTATACTCGGTGAGAGCTTGTACTGGATTAGTTCTATTTCCCCATTTTCTAAAAAAGGTATCTTCAAACTCGTTCCAATTATGAATACTTACAGGAGTAAGGGCTTTGTACCACTTCCTAACTTCACCAGTAAAACTCTGAGCAAACAATCTCAACTTAACATCTTCATGATCAACCTCCTCCCTGTCTATAAAATCATTAAATTGATCCACATGTTCTTATGCTGTAATGGCTTCATCACTTCCCCAAGTTTTTATTCTAGCAGCATATTTGCTAGGGAGGTCATGTAAAACAGTTGGAAGAACAAGAGGGGCATATCTAGCAGGAGCAGCAGGTGGAGGAGGTACATTTCCAGCCATGTTTAAAGGGATTGTGGTAGCTTTAGGGATGACAGCAATAAAGGATGAAGAACTATTATGAGGAGAACTATTTGGTCTTCATTGTCCACTAACAATTGAACTCCAATCAGGAAGAGGTAAACCAACTTTTCTTTTCAACAAGACTTCAAAAGGATCAGTCTCTTTCAATTTGTCTAAATACTCTCTTTCCAACAACAACTCAGAAGTAACAGCTTCCCAAAACTCTTATTTGTCTTCCTATGTTACTAGGGATGAGGTATCAATACCTCTGTTATGAAAGTCTAAGATAATTTCAGGTAGCTCTTTTTCACTTTCTGATCTAAACAAAACTTCCTGAATCTTATCATCAACTCTTTTATCTTCAGGACTTCTTAAAATTTTAGAGGACAAGGTTTTCGAATGTGATGGAGTACTTGATATTTCAGAAATGCCTTGACTGCCTCTAGAAATGGTGTTTGGATTGCCCATGATGGTAGGTGGATCTGGGTTAGGATTACTCCTCGTGTATCTCCTTCTCGAAGCCACCTTTGATCATATAAATTTTGAATGGAGTCACCAAGGTAGGTGCAACCTCGAAAAGCTTCCTGAGCTCCTGCTACCTTGAGAAGTTTAGCTTCAAAATTTCGGGAAAGTATAATCTTCAGACTCCTGGCAGACGCACCAAAATGTTATCACAAAATTGGATCTAATAGGCTGCTTTACCAGTCAACTTCATGTAACTATTTCAAGCCTAATATTTTGACTGAGGCTTAGCCTCCTCAGCCTGAGAGGGCTCTCTCAAGGATTAATGATTTGGATAAAAATATAGATGGCTAACTCTATTTGAGTAATGAACAGATAAATGATAGATATAGGTTGAGAATCACATCAACATGTACACATTGGGATTATGTAGTCAAACAGTTCAGTAATCCAATGAATCTACTTAACATGGAAGTTGAGGCATATCAGAGTTTTAGTCAGGAGATAAACACATATGAAACTATAAAAACACAGTTAGTTCATTTATATAGGAAGTCGGAGCATCTAAAAGATGAATTCTGAGTAATATAGATAAAAAACACTGCAATAGGATAATAAAGAGATGCAAATAGAATAGGAACACACTAAAACTCCTTCTGAATCTCAAGTTGGTTAAGTAGAAAATCTTTGCATTAGCTGAAAACCAATCAATTACAATAAGCACAGTTTTGCCAAAAATGTCCAACCATTACAAATTCGACCTCCTGGCCTTTAATAGACCTCTTACAACATAAGATGATCAGCCTCTAGGCTAGATACATCGAATTTATAACTACTGCCACCTTGCATAACCATAAGACATGGAATTTATTACAACAAGACACCTAATCAGCTTGAACAGTCCTATTCCAAAAAGGGCTCAAACTACTTATTGTTATTTGTAACAACTTTATATATTTAAATGTACATCATTTCCAAGTGTATCATCACATGGTCGAATCTAGATGATGGGCTTCATCTCTTCATGACCATATTGCTGACCTCCACCAAAATAGGAAACAAACCCCTGTTTTTTAGGCATAAGGTCTTTTACATTCTTTGAACATTATGACCATCATTTACTCTTTATTTCATTGTCTTTAGCTGTTGGAAGTTGACTTAACACATCCCAAAACTCCTCCCTAAGCTCCAGTTGTCAAAAAAAATTCCAAAACTGTTCAAAAGAGCTGTAATGTACTACGCTACAAAAACACAACAGTTTCGTAGCACCTTTTTAACACTACCATTTTAGGTCTTAATTCTCCAAAAACTAAATTCTTTCCACTTGCATCATTTCATTTACCTTTTAATACATCTCCCATATCAATTCCAGTCCTTAACTTGATTTTCAACCTTTCAAAAAATGACTAAAATGAGCAGAAAAGTTGCTACAATAGTTTCGTAGTGCTTTTCTGCTTTTTTACACTGTCTGTGCTATGAAACTGCTGAGTGTGCAATTTTGTCAAAAATTTTCAAAAAACGAAAACTGTAGTTATGCCAAAAACTTGAAATACACCTGTCTGCAACATTTAAAAACCATATTAACTGTAAAAACACAGTCATTATAGCTTACTTGAGTTCCTTCTTCATTTGCACTTGATTTAGCTATTGGCTCTTCAATGACTGTTATTTTAATGCATCTACTCTTTAACTCATCCTGAATCAACTTCAGATGCTGCTCTAAGTCCTCCACTTGATCTTTAAGTCTTTTGTTAGTAGCTCTCAAGTGAGTATTTATTATTCTGACAAACTTGTCTTCCTTTATTGTTGCAACTGTCCACTTGAAAAACTGCTCTGCACTACTTGGAGTTTCAGAAATAGAATCAGTTTGTCCTTCCCACAGTGCCTTCATCCTTTTAACTGTGCTTTCTCGACACTATGCTTTCTAGCCCTCTTTCTCATGACATAAATTTCCTGGTTTGCCAACCTCAATTTTTCCTTAAGATGCTGAAACTCAGTTTTCTCTGTCACTTTTTCTTTTCCCCTCTTTGTTTTGTTGGATGTATGCTTCATTGTAGGTGATGAGAGATCAACAAATTCTTTAGGAGTTTTAGGTGTCTCAGTGGGTTTTTTAACTTCCTTGCTACATTCCTTCAGTTTCCTAGCATGCCTAGTGATAGGCTTTCTTGCTTGAAAGATGAAAGTTGCATCTTCCCCAATGAACTCTAGCTTTTTGGCAGACTTGGCCTTTTTCAATTTATGCTCATCTTCCCCAATGAACTCATCTTGAACAATGGGTGTCTCCTCTATGTCAATAGCATGAAGAATGTCCTCTAGATTTCCCCTTGCTACTGGGTTGTCCTCTGTAGCAACTGTCTTTCCTTTTTATGCCACTTCTTGGCTTCTAGTTATTCTTTTGATTTCCTGCTTACTAACAGCTTGTTTCTATTTTTTGTCTTTGGGAACCTTTGACCTCTATTTTGCATATGATGGAGTTGGTGTACCAAGCATTTGTATCTGCTCTGCCCTTTTCTCAGTTTGTTTCCTTGGCTTCTGTTTTACAGATTCTTTTGGTTTTACAGCCACAAGTTGACTTGGTTCTACTGCTGGTGGTGATGGAACTCCTTTAGATTTAGGGTTTCTTGCAGGGGTTAGGGTTTCCAACTCAAAACCATTTATAAACAAGAAAGATGACCAATCCCTTCCTATCTTCTGAATTTCATCTAAAATCAATAACTTCATTAAACCATGATGAAACAAGGATGTTTCACTCCCTTCAGACTTGGCTTGCACCTTATCATCCATCTTTGCAAGACTCCTATGCAGATAAAAACGCAAATTGAGTGAAATCTTACCAGTGAAATGAAGAAGCAACTTGAAATGATATGAGTAAACCTTATGATATCTGCCTTCACATGTAAAACAATTTTGTATGTTGAGCAGCAGCTTTGAATAGGCGTCTTTGATGCAGCCTCTAGGAATAGCATTGTTAAGGTCTATGTCTGTGTACTTAGGCTTCATGAACTCTTTGCATTGCTCCATATCAAATTTGAAGCTTTTAAACCAAGTTTCTTGACCTCTTGGTATCTTTGTAACATCAACAATGGTCTCTGGTGTAACAGATACACTTAGCATCCCAACCTTAGTAGCTATTCCATTAAAAATTCATGGCAAATTCTTTGGATACCTGTGTGTGAGATCCCTACAACTTTTCACAAAATCGTAAGCATCATACTTTTCTGAATGCCTCCATCACTGTTGGGTCTTCAATTATTGACCTCGTATCTTCAGGTTCATGCCTTAAGCACTGTCCTCCTCTGTGTATTTTCTTGTCTTCTGCCATACTTTTCAGAAAACATGACAACCTCGCTTGATAAATTGTATCAGCCTTGCTTGAATATATGTAAAAGCAGCCTCGCTTGATATGGGTGTAGAGAATATTTGTATGAACTGGCCACAGGTTTGGTTTAACACTTCAGAGCTCAGAAATTTCGAATGGAGGCAAAAGGAAAATGGGAATGACCAATTAGGAAAGATTTTGAAATTTAAAATGTCATCTCATAACTAAATGATGCCTCATTGATACCCTATAATGACAATGATGACTGTAAACGTGGATGAGTACATCGAATTTCATCATTACCTGACTCATCATACCACTAACCTACCCTTTCCCAATGGTTTCTGACATTTTCCAACTCAACTGATAAGACAGTTATAAATCCGCGCTTTCGTAGTGCTTGCAGTGCAATTTTTCATGTTTGCGCTATGAAACTATCAGATTTTTCATAGCGCAAACAACTTTTTTCAACGGGTGGCGCTACGAAAACAGGGTTTTTTGGCTAATTGAACAGTTTTGACCCGAAACTTTAGGAGGTGACCCACAAATGAAAATAACGAATATTCGACATGAAAGAAGTTTAAAAAGGATTTCATTTGAATCTAAGGATAAGATTTAAACCATAAAAATCTAAAACCTACCCTTGACCAAACCTAAATTGAATTCTAAACCCAATTTTGAACTATGAAATTTTGTAACCTTGTCACAATGATGTGCTAAATTTTTTGGGTGATAACACAACCAATGCTTCTTCTTATAGGGAAATTTCCAGGCTCCATTGAGCTGAATATACAAAACACGCTTTAGGCTTAACCAAAAATATCCATTCACTAGTTGTCACTTCCTAAACACTTTGGTGCAATGCCCTCTCCAATCTCACGAGTTTCCACTAAGTTTCAGTGCCTTGCATACCAATCTTTAGCAATATATTTTATGGAATAAGACTATTTATGTGCTCTATAATTGAATTTTCAGTAAATGCTAAATTAAATGCCTTCAATTCAGAACATCTTTTTCCATACTTGGGTTTTCAAATAAAAAAGATCAATGACTGTGGTGATATCTTGCTTAGGTAAGTTCTTGCCTAAGAATTAGGCAGTAGGTCACTTTCTCGAAAGTAGTGACCTACTTATATTAATAACACGGTTGTTGTAGTTGTCACTAAGGATTTTTACTTTTAAACATGAACCTATCTACGAAGATGCAAAAAAAAGAAGGTAAAAGAACACCTCTGAATTTAAAATTGTATGAAATGTTTATTTATAAGTTGAATTTTAAATCATATGAAAAGCTACAGTTATGTGCTTTGTCATGGGGCTTGTTGAATGTCCCTAAAATTATGATTTCCCCACAATTCTTAACCATCTTCTATGCATATGATAAAAATCATTGACTCTCTCAATCATACAGGTCAAAAACCTCTTGCCAAAAATCTTATGAAGTATTTGTTTTGTTTCCAATTTTATGAAAATGTTTAAAACCCCACATTCCTTGGAAAATAACATTTTCAACAACTATTCTAATTTGTTAGGTGGCTTTATTTCATTCACAATCTATTGTTTGTTCAGATTATTTGGCACCATTTTTAAGCAATATATCCACAATCTGGTCATTTTTGGCATCTAAATAAGTGTCAAGATATTTTAAACTCTATGTTAGTTGAAACTTTGTTGTGAAATTTGAAACAATTTGGCAAGACTAGTTGAACTTTTTTGTTTCACCCATCTATTTTGCTCCACAAGGGTAGGAATGAAAGAAGAAATTAGGAAGAATATGATAAATAGGTATATAGGAAGAATGATAAATATCTCCCCTCAGATAAATGTTATGTGCAGAAAGAGAGAGGACAGCCTTATGCCAACATAATTATCAATCAGCAAAAATTGTGAATTTAAAAAAACCCTGAAGCTGAGTTTATCATCCTCACTTCGAATATCGATTTAAGATTTTTGATATGCCCTAATAGAGTTACGCAATTCTTTCCAGATAGCTCAAATTATTGAAGGCCTTGAAGTGCGAGCCCCAAAGATAATTCTTTCATATTCAGTGACATGTTTCCATTTTTCTTCTTTCTGCACAAATATCCTTAGATGAAATGGCAACATTATAACTAGATGTCAAATAAATATAATTCTCTTGAGTAGCCTTTTGATGCACATACCATAAGGTATTTAGAAAAGGTATACATCTTCATCATACATATGATAATGTGAGCACACTGTATTTGGACTCTGGAGAAATGGTCTTGACTTATGTTCCAATATTTTTCAATAAATGTCATTTAGACATGAAAATTCTCGATAATCCTCCTTTCTGTTTTAAACAACATATCTAACAAGGACAGAAAGGATGGAAGGACTTATAATTGGGTCTAATGATTCTAGTGATACCATGTAATTCAGGGTATTCAAAATCATGTGTATAAGCATATAAAGCCTTGGAACATGATTCCATTCCCAAAAAATTGACACACACATCCAATGCTCAAGAGCATAAATCTCAACAGCGTCTCTGATACATAAGATCCCCTTGTTATTATATCTTCCCACTTTTAGGAAAGTGGTTTCTTTGCACTTTGCAATACAACATCCCTCACCCCATCAATTATTTTAGAGTGTTTGAATGCCAGACCTGGACTAATAAATCCTTAAAGTACTACATCTCCTTGATGAAGGAAAGGTGACTGAAAGTTGTTTATCAAGTGGTACAATAATCTAGGTGTTATTAATTAACAGGTGTTTTTACTGTATCCAATTACATCAGTGAGATGATCAGTTTTACAATTGCTTCAGCTAGTGTATGAGATCAAAATTCCACCACTTGGCCTTGGAAATAGGTGGCTTGCATGGAAGTGTCACAATCATACCGGTTATGCAAGAATATCCATCTGTTTTAAACTATTGTTGTCTTTTGCAAGACATTATAATGCATAAACTCACAAAGCCACATATGGATAAATAGGATATAGAAACTCATGTGGGCTCAACATACTCTTCCATTTTGGTAAAACTGAAATAAACATTCCTCATAATCTATTATACTAGTGTTAAAATTTTCCCCTACTTTCAATAATGGTTGATTCTTGTTGAGTTAGCTCTGGGACAAGTACTCCCTAGATACTCTCCTAGTGGAATTCCCCACTTTCCCTACTTGGGAGTCTTGGCCTCAAACTTGGGACTCGGGAGTCCATCCCAAAGAAAATGAAAAAAAATATTGACACATGTTTTGATTGAGTCAGACTTATTTTAGAGGGACCTTGTGGAGGGAAATGAAGTGTTTGAGGTTAGAAGTCTTGATAAATACATTTATCCCTCATTCTTTCTCTTGTGTTCCACTATCTAAAATGGAATCACCAAATATTCCTGCGTTACAATTGTTTCTTCAATCAATCTTGTTGTTCCAGCTTTGTTAGCCACCTATAATATTTTTTTATACCAAAAGGTGGCTAAATCTATTTTGAGCCTTCAAGGAACAAATTTCGTTGCTAAAAATTGTTGGCTCTTGAAGTCTTTATAAGGCCTCCTGCCTATTTTCCCTCTGACCAGATCCTACATTGCTGTTTACATCCTAAAAGCCT